>VWZZ01002574.1:9263-119674 GCA_013399095.1 Psophia crepitans | reverse complement strand
CGCCCCCCCTCGGGACTTTCTTGCGACATGCAGCCCCAGAGTTTAAGGCTCGATGCCCTCCCTTCCACTCGGGACCCGGCACCCACCCTTCTTCCCCGCCCCCGCCCGAGCAGGGGCTGGGGGCTCCGGGCAGTGCCTCGGCAGGTCTGGACTGTGTCTGGGCTGTAGCTCAGCTCCCCTCGGCCGCAAAGCCAGCCTTATTACACCTTCCTCCCTCTCAGGGACGCTGCCAGGAAAAATACACTAATTTACAGAAGATGTCCGGGAAGGATAGATAAGGGACACAGAAAAGCTGCTAAGTGCCAAAGAAACAGTTCTTTCCTTTCCCCTCCCTGTAATAGGATAGCGTGGAAGAGAGACTTGAAATCTCAGGGGTTTTTACCTCATTACCAAGTGCCTGACTTGACACTTGCATTAAATCTACATTTCACATTATGACAGATGTTGTGTTTTCTTTGAACTGAAAGGGAGGAACGTCGTTTTGGCATTAAAAGTTACTCTGAAAGTGTTAACATCCAACTTGAAGAAAGGTTTGCAATTGTGAAAAGACACACTCTACCCAACTATATGAAAGCCATATGAGAGTCTTGAAATGTTGATTTGGCTTGCTTGTTCTTTAATACCTTACACAAGGCTATTTCTGAGCCACTAGTGGCAGGCTGAGTACTTAATAAAAAGTGAGATTAAAGAGCTGTGGTTTGTGCCCAGTTAGACGTTATCAGAGCTGACCTGGAGAAGAAAGGGGAAAAACCCAAAACAAAATAGAAGCGACTGTAGTCACAATTGGGCTTTCTCACATTCTTCCCAAAAGTGATTATATGGTGTCTGTGTCAGCCTATTAGTCTGAAACTGCTTTCACAGATGTTGGGTATTCTCACTAAGAGACTACTCCCTAATCTGCTAATTCCAGATAAATAAACAACTAAACAATATTTTTGACAGTAGTATGTGAAGTAGAGATGCAACTACTGTCCCTGGGGTATTATAAGATTCTTAACATTGCCAATTATGTCTTCAGGGCAAGGGTTTGGCTAGATTTTGTTTTATTCTAGCAGACTGTGGGCTGTAAACAGGCTGGATAACCTTACACACTCGGAAAGCCCTGGAGACATTATCAAACTCGTTTGCATTCTCCTTAGCTGTACTTCTTACCCATATTGTATTAGTAACTCTGCATTAAAAGTGTATGGTGATCAGAAATGTGGAATATCAAAAAGCCCCCAAAATTGTGCTGCATCATCCTGTGTACTGACTCATTGTCTAAAACACAGCTCAGCTCTATTTCATATTGGTGAGATGAGATGCAAACTCAACAGGGTTTAACCTCTAGAAACATCCAACCAACATGAACTAGTTATGTGCAGTACAATTTTTGTGTTGTGTGTATCCTTACACAATATTGTGTATTCTGTCTGTGTATAACATATATAAACAAGATACTGAGCATTCATACGATGTACAGGCCCAGTTCTGTTATTTTTCATGCCTGCATAAGTCAGGGATGCCTCTGCTGATGCCTGTCAAGTCACAGTAGTGTAAAACTGACATGGTTAAAAGGATCCCTAATTGCGTGTTTTGTGCACAGAGACACATGCATGCACACACTTATCTTCAAAGACTCTTCAACAACTTGAAATACAAGCTTTCATCTCCAAAACCAATGTTAGCAATAGCCCTCAAACATTGCACATGATCATGTTTTCACATAAAAGCTACTGCTGATGTTGCGGGATAATTTAACCGCTACTCTTGTGACTGCAGCCAGATTTAGTTTGCTGTGACAGTTTCTAACAGACTTTTCTGCTGCTTCTCCTCTATCCAGACTGCCATCTGCAAAGAATTTAGGTTTTAAAGGCTGAAACGAAAGCTGTGCTGGAAGAGTTGTACCTGAAATACTGTTAAAATAATGCATCATAAAACAGTTTCTCAAGTTGACGTCAAACTGTGAACCCCTGCTAAGGTCAGACTGACCCCACTCAGATAAAACTGGTAAGAAGGTGAATAATGCTTTACACAAGTAACTCAAGACAATCCTAATATGCAAGATTAATTGTAGGTAATTGTGATACAATTAGTTTCCATGGTAGCATCTTTAAGCCAGGGCACTGAGCTTCACTTAGTGTTGCCTAGACTAAACTCGCCTCCTCTCCTCCAGCACAGATGGTCTTGGCAGTTTTGTGTGTCAGTGTGGACATACGTACAGATTCACTCATGCACACTTCTGCTCAAGAACCTCATGTAATTCTCAGCTCTGTCATTTTCAGATGTTGAAAGTAATTAAAGGAGACTTCTCATGGTTCCTGCAGCAACCTCAGTCTATCTCCACTGCCAATATGAATAGAACCTGTTTTTTTATTTCCTTGGATCTTTATAAGTCTACTCTGGATTAAATTAATTTTGAAGAGTTTATAGGAACAGGAGAGGCTCTAGAACATGACTATAAATCCACAGACCAGTTCACAGACAAATTCTAGCCTAAAAGGTACACACAGAGAGGCTCACGTTGAGCTTGGGTTAAATAAGGAATTACCAACAAATGTGTCTCCTAAAGTTCCTGGCAAATAAAAGGTTCGAGGAAGTGCAGAAAGATACGTGTCTTCACCTAGAGCACAGCGAAGACTTGGAACTCCTTGCTGCAGGATGTGGTGGAGGAACAGCAATTACATGTATTCCAGTGTGTTTGGGCAAGTTCATGGAGCAAAAATACCTACTCACAGAAATTCAACACAAATACAGAACTTCTGGTACAGGGAATGGCTGAACTGCCTGGAGAGGATCCTGGATAAGTATCATTCTGTGCTTGCCCTATTCTTACTCTTTACCCCAAGCATCTACTATTTTCTGCTATTGGAGGGTGCCAAGCCTGATATACCCATGATTTAGTGTGGTACAGCTGTTCTTTCTTTCTTAAAGAATTTAGCCATTGGTAGTTTTGGGGGCTCATCATAGATAGTATAAGAGAGATGAATTCCTTTTAAGAACTTCAGCCAAGATTTTTAATGGTTGGCTCATAAATCCATATTCAGGAACCTAAGTAAAAATGGTCTGATCAAAAGTATTGAATATACAGCAGCTGCTCCTGAAGTCAGCAGTTAATTTTATTTGTCTCCATATGTAGGCATTCCAAAGTTATACATGGGCTCATGCAAACTTTAGGTGTTAAATCCCAAACTATATTCTGTGCAAAACTCTGCTCAGTTGTTTCCTAACCTGGAGTCACCTACATTCCACGGACACATGGTGGACATTCCCCTGGCACCTCTGTGCATTCCTCCATGCTGAAAGCCTGTGCCCAAGGCCAAGCAAGATTCAGGAGTCAGACATTCCTTCACTTCAGTCCTCTGAATTGCTTCACTGGGGTCTCAGAGTGCACCTACCAAACTTGGAGAGCTTTCAGTGGCATAGTTAAAGATCAACTCTCTTTTAAAGCCTGGCCAGAGGAAGAAGAAATAGATAACTCATAGGACATGCAACCAAATATCCATTGGGCTGGCTTTCTCCTTGCTATGCCTGTTCAAACCCATTCATTTGAACATAATATTCCAACAATGGTTATTCCATGTAAAAACACAGTAAGGTTAACATGCAAAAAATACTGAAAGATTCAGTGAGTTAAACACAGTGCAAGTACAGGAAAATGCAGGATTCCGTACCCTAGAAGCATGGATGCTAGTTCAGGCATCTCTGAGCAATTTTCATATGTTCTATGGTAATACATATGGGCATATACACATGCTCTTTCAGTATAAATCCATACATATGCTAGGTATCAAAGGACCACTGTAGAAATGCATTGAGTGCAGTTCCAGACTTACGATGACCTGCCTGCACATAGCCGTGTGGAATAGAAGAGTCTAGCCTTCTTCAATTTTTAAAGGAAGCTCTCTTGGCCTCCTCCATCTTCCCTGCAATGGAATCGGGGGGTATGGAAGTTATATGCAACTACAATTTATCTCAGGTTTGCAATGCTAAAAATAGGTCCCCTGAGGGGTAACTAGAACAGAGGACAGAGTGCAGGTGAGACAGACAAAAGTTCATAACTGACTCAATTCATCAAAGGACTTTACAATTTGTCAGACTGTTGTCATCACTATCACTTGCCCCCAGAAGAAGATTAATGGTTGCAATGATCATCGGTCCCAAATTTGTGTTGCTTCATCCCTTCCCAAAATACTCATTCTTCTCAGTTACTGTTTCTTCTCAGGTAGCTCCCTTATTAGTGGTTGCATTGTAATGAGATACCTTGCAAGGCCACTCCAATAATGAGAAAAAGACATGTTTCTTACCCCAGCAGGCAAGCTGGTTAGATTTGTCATAGCTAAACTTTTTTTTTTTTAAAATATCCCAAAATAAAAAAGAAGAAAAAAATGACAAATGAAAACCCCGCATATTTGTCATGTAATTCTTAGGGAAAAAGAAAACAAAGCCAGCAAAAGTTTTTCCAAGCTAAAGCCTAATATGACGATTTAATGCACTGAGAAGCTGTGGTTCTTCCCTTCTCAGCTGCCAGTTGGCCAAGAATTCCAACTCCAGCACAGTAAACAAGTGATCAGTGAGTCTGGGAAGAGCTCAAAACACCAGACAGTTGGAAAATAGAGGCAAATAAAGGCAGGAAAATCAACAGACTTAACCAGTCAGCACAAGGTAGGTGATCCCATGATCAGCAGTAGGGAAATTGCTAAGGGGACGGTATATACGGAGTCTATAAGGCTTTAAAGTGTGAGAACTCCGCAAGCAATGTGCTCTCAGAACTTGTGCTGACTTCACATTTTTGGACAGAGTTCAATTTCATTACTGAAAAAAATTTGAGGTAAACCATCCAATACTTAACAAAAATTGAAAAAACGCCAACAATTGAGAAGCCAGAATGTCTCATAGCGTTTAATGTTAATTATTAGTAAACTGATGACCAACGGTCAGCTTTAAGTCCCTCCCTCTTACACAATTCTCATCTTTGCCCTCACTCAAAACTTCCACCCTGAAAAAATTGCGATGACAAAGAATGAAGGACTGGAACTACTCCTAGGTTAAAGTCACCAAAATCAGTAAAACTTTCATTATGAAAGTACATCTTACCATTTCCTTCTTTGAGTATGCCTCTAATGTTGCACATAGTCAAGGTACCACTTGCCTAAAAAAACAACTATGTTCATGATGTCGTTCTGGACGGAGCGTGGGAATACACATAGTTGAACATACAGATTCATTTTTTCCTAGCGAGTCAAGGAAGCAACAGCCTCTGTAGCACTTTTATTTTTATAACAACAAAGCATCAGCAAATCCCATAACACTTTAGGAAAATATTTCATTTAACCCATTTGTGATCTCATCTCAGACATAACGATGAGAATATTTGGGAGCAGAAAGATGGGACACATTGCAGGACCAGCTATACCTCTGTATAGTCATTTTTATATGGTCGCAGGGACATTTCAGTCTCACTTCTGTTCTCACTGAGAAAACAGGCCAACATACTTCGGTTGCCTCTTATGTATAATTAACTCCAGAGTTGCACCTGCTAAGACAATTAACCTCAAGGGAATTGGCACCTAATATAAGCACCTACAAGTAAATGGGTAGGCTAATACAGCCATCATAGCTGACAAACTCACTCGAGGCCCTCTTGACCATAAATCTCAACGTAGTCATAACACCTAAGGTAAATACATACTAAAGATGTAATTCAACCCCAAGTCACCAAAAGAGTGATAAGGTAGTATTCATCGCATGAGAGAATGCATTTGCTGGAGCCTAGTTCTCCTAGTGCTATCTTGGGTGCCACTAGTACCCTCTCCTACACATGGGAATGATTTAAACGCCAATATCCATCCCTAAAAAAGTATGTATAGACATCTATGGATAATATCGATATGTAGAATTAAATACGTATGCATACACAAAATACATATATATATATAGGATTATATCTAAGTAATTCTACATCTAAATTATTGTTTCTGGGTCTAAATTAAGGATATCATAGACTGAAACACAAATACAAGCATCATAAAGCAGTATGGTTACAAACCTGACCTTTAGATAACAATTCAAATGTAGCCAGCTATTTTAAGTAAAAAAAAAGAAAAAAGAAAGTTAATATGCTTATCCCACT
This sequence comes from Psophia crepitans, assembly GCA_013399095.1. Classification (NCBI taxonomy): domain Eukaryota; kingdom Metazoa; phylum Chordata; class Aves; order Gruiformes; family Psophiidae; genus Psophia; species Psophia crepitans. Next base: position 113,562 of record VWZZ01002574.1, on the reverse strand, counting down.
GACCCAAACGACTTGTCACTCCCTTTCTAGCTGCCAACATCCCAGAATGTCCTTATTCTACAGCCAAGACCTCTAGTTCACCTCTTGAAAATATCTATGGCTCACATCTTGTGTCAGTAAAAAAAAACCTCGTTGTAGAGAAAAGTGAAAAAGTGAGGACAGAGTAAAAACTGAAACGTAATATTGAAAAAGGCCAAGAGGGTACTGTTAACATGGGGTGGAGAGTTTCTGGAAGACATCATGATCACTTTGCAGGTCAGAACAATTCCTCTGGATGTATAAAAAGTCCCAAGAACAGGTGCGGGTGCTGTATCAATGTTGATGGAGGTCTTTAGTGATAAAGAAAAGAGAAATGGAATTTCTTTCCAAGCAGAGCTAGTTTAGGCAGGCACGAGTGATGCCATCTGAGAGGCCTACTGAGCAGCAAATTGTTTGGCTGTATAGACTAGATGTAATTATGTTGTCCCAAGGATGGAGAAATGATAGGCAAAATTCTGCATTGTAGTAGTGGCAGAAAGATCTCAGGGAGAAAGGACAGGAAAAGTCATGGTACTTTGAAGAACAAGAAGGTATTAGTTGAATTTCAGGAAAGATGTTGAGGGCATTCGAACAGGGCAGCAGGGAGTTGGAGGGTCTTCAAAGACGGAGAAATGTTTTGGAGGGGTTGTGAAAGGTTTTAGGAGGATAGCTGCAGGAAAGGGGTGCTAACAGGGTTTCATGCATTTCTGGGAGGTTTCCATAAAAGGTAGAGTCTGAAAAAAAGACATTGGGCTTCAGAGCCTGCTGGTTGTGGCATTTCTGAAAGGCTGTGGGTAAGAAAAGAGATTCCTGACCCTTCTGGCAGTCTGCCATTCTCTGCGCTTTCTCTTCAACTCTTGTGGCAACAGGAGAATCTTGTTCCTCATCCTCATGGCTTCCCCCTTTCTCTCTTGGTACCCACAGCACTCCCCCAGTGCCTTTACACAGCACTCACACCCCCTATCTCCACTTAGGCAGTCCGTCCCTTGGCGCTTCCCAGACTGTGACCACTAAAGGGGAAGGGACGCAGAAGAGAGGAAAGAGGTAGGATTGAAAGGGGAAAAATGGAAGACTGGTTGGAAATGCGTTTGCTGCTCCTCATGCCACCCTGGACCTGAGTAACCTCCTCTCCTGTCTTCTCTCTCCTCTCTTCACCCAAGCAAAACCTACCCTGGCAGCAAAGGGAGACTCCCAACAGATAGTCCCGTCTGCTGTCCTTAGGCTGACACTTACCCAAAACCTCCTCTCATGGCAAATATAATTATTATTTACTCTCAGTGGTAATTTAGGGCACTGAATCTTTTCCAAGCTTGTGTCAGTGAAGTTGAATTTTAAAAGGACTGGAGCAGGAAGTTGTAATATTTGCCTGGCTGGTTTATTTTGTTTTTATTTGAATTCCACATTGGGTTGAAGGGAGGGAAAATATTTTTCCCCTTCCTTCATTCTGGTATCGATCAGTGGGAAGGTGGAACCTGGTAAGTTAGAAGAGTCTTAAAGGCAGAGCCATTCTCACTTCTGTACGGGCCTGTGGAATTCAGAATGTTTTTTATAGTTGGCTCATTCTCCTCCCAAGGCTGTACACATGGTTCTAAAAAAAGGACAGAAATGCCATTTTGCAACTAGTTTTGAAATTTGTTTTCATTCCACACTTTAATAAATCCAAGGCCTTTCTAACATTTTCCTCAAACTGAATGCCACCAGAGAGTCACTTTTACACTGAAAAATCAGAATTTGCAAAAGGATTGTAGTAAGGGTTGTGGTCTGACATGCAGTCCAACACCTGGCTCCAGAGACGCAGCTAGGAGCTGCACTCCAACTGCAGATGATGCAGCTTCAGAGGGCAGGTTCACATCCAGCAAAAACCACTGGGAGTGACAATCCATCCTTTGCCCTTGCTCTGCTCCTCCCAGTTCTTGTTCCTGCTGATTCCTTTATATAAACATTAGCTGACCACTTTTTTTTTTTTTTTTTAATGGCTAAATTTCAGTCAGGTTTAATCAGACCATAAAGCCATGAAAATGCCAGTGATGAAACCAGAAAAGGCACAGAAACCTACAGCTGAGAGAGTGAAGGAAGAAAGTATGTCTTTTCAGAGATCGTTTAATCTTAAATGGGCTTAAGCTGATCTTAAAAACAAACTTTGAAATGCGCACAAACTCCAGGCAAGTCAGACTGGAGAAGTTTTACAACCACCATCTACTGAAGGATGGCACTAGGGACAGAAGATGCACTATTAATGGGCATTTGTCCTACTACAGGAGATGACACCTGTCCCTGAGATGCTGAATCACCTCCAGAGGCAATCATCACAAAACAAGCACTTTTTTTTAGGGACTAGCCCAGGTGGTCTTCAAACCAGTCTCATTAACAATAAAGAAGTTTTCAGTGGAGTTGAGTTTGGTTTCCCCACAGTGGTAGAGTTAGACTGAGGTTAGTGTCTCTGACGGATTTCTTTGAGAGACATGAGGAAGCTGTTCCTGACACGGGAACTCCATAAATAGCCTTGGCTTGTGCTGCAGATTTATTATGCCAAATATTGCCCTTCTGAAGTCATTATCTTTGGGTCTCAAGAAGGTTGAGATGGTATTTTCCAGATAAATGAACAAAGAGTTTTTTAAACCTTCTGTAAGGGTTTCTAAACCTGACTATACCCACTATGTGCTATCATGACTTTGCTTCGTAGGTGGTAAAATGGTCTTCCTGAAATTTCTGAGAAGAAAAAGAAGTTATATTTTATATATATGTAAATATATATATACATATACAGACCGTATTTTATTACATTTAAAATTTTCCCTTTTAGTTTAGAGCCTCTCAGCAAAAGAAAAAAGCTTTTGACCTGTAGTCTTTCCAGAAGCAGCTGACAGCCTGAACTGAGCTCTGCGCTTTCACAGCCTGGCGCTGCAGTGGGACCAAGCAGACAGATCATTTCGCTGAAATGAATCACGCTTGCCCTTCTACAAAATATCCTTTCGTGCAGATGAATCCACAGCTAAGTTTTAAGCCAGCAGTACCTGAATCATACGTAGCAACGTCATAGCTGATCAATAGCTGTGTCCCAGCACTAACAGTAAAGACATGCTAACAAACCACGTGTTAGAGCTAATTGGACATCTTGATTCCTGCCTGTCTCATGCGCTGATGTAAAAGCCCAAGAAGTGAAAATAGTGGAGTTTGTTGATTATTTTAGAAGTAGTTTGAACCAAAGATCTGATCTGCTCTCTTGTGATTTTTCTTTCACTTAAGCAAATCAAAAGAGAGGCATTTGAGCACTGAATGACAATAATCATTGGTGTATCATCGGTCATTTTTAACAATAAACCTTTCCACTTATGGTGAGTTATTTATTAAAATAAAAATTGAGTATTTTTATTGAGATAGTGCAGTTTCCTGCAGATTTTTTCCCATTCAGTGTTATTCCTGAAATTAGCACAACCTAAGGCAGCTTGTGTTAACTCTTTCTTATGCTAAACAGCCCTTGTAAGTTTAACAGAACAAAAGCTTTGATTGTAAGTGCAAATATGTGTGAGAATCTAGAGTCAAAGCACATTGGTGGCTTTTTTTTTCTGAATGACTTGCTTTGGTGCAAGTTTCCAAATAAAGATTTAATTGCACCCACTTGCATCAATTACAATATCAAAGCGCAGAAGTTATAAAAACAGAAGGTGCATACACAATGGCTATTTCACAGCCTGTTTTGAAAACAGATTAAACACAGTTATAATGATCATTTCTTCAAAAGAATTTAGAGATTATCAGAGACAGAACAGACTGTGGATTTTAATTGAAAACTCAGTCTGAACGCACTGTGTCCCCGCACCCCAGCCTGATCCCCTTCACAGCATTCAACAGAATAGTTAATGAGTGGTTTTAACAGGGGGAGGTTTGAAACGGGGAGATAAATATGGTTGCAGTACCCAGTTCTTAATATTGCAGTGCCTGTGGTAGCTTTGGGTGATCTCATTTCCTGCACTTACGCTCTGACGTAACAGCACTTAGCACCTGTACGTATAACTTAGCAATTCATTCCAACAACCCAGACGTCTTCACAGGCCCCTCGGATTTGAAAATAACTGTCTCTCTAAAGAGAATGCAAAAAAAAAAAACCAAAACCAAAAAAAGCAAAAAGAACAGAGCATCTTTTTATATTTTGAATATTAATAATCACAAAGACCACTGTGTAGACCATCGAAATTCCCTGGAAAACGTTCTGATACAGATTATACAATACAGTACATATTAAAACCAAGTGATATCAATAATACTTTTGAGAAACATGGGCCTAAATTTGAACTTCACCTAGGCAAATTAAAAATCTCTGATTAATACAGCTCAATAGTTTCTAGATCAAGATATCAACATATATAAGTTCCAATACGTATTGATTGGTGAAAAGTCAGCAGTATATTGAAAAATGTGGAGAAAGTTGATATAACGACCAACAGAAATAATTCCTTTATGAACAGAATGACTGTTTCATCGGAGTTTAATTCTGATCTTTTTTCCAAAGCAGCGGTCACTCCTGAGCCTGCCTCCCATCCTGAATCAAGCCTCAAGTCTTGTCCCCAGGTGAGATCTGGACCACACTGACTCCTTGTGATTTCTCAGTTGTCCCCAGTGCCAGGTCAGAGCACATCACTGCTTTGCTGTCATAGTTCTTTCAGCTGCTTAGAAACTCCATGCTTACCTGGGACCTCACTCCTGGGGCACCCCAAGTTCATGAATGCAGAAAACAGCTCCCCTCCCTCCCCCCCGCCACATCCATATAGTACTTGCATTGAGTTTGCCTCTGCAAATAATCCGTCCCAATGTTTTAGGAGAGCGAAAAAACTTTTTGGAAAAATTGTTGCCTCCTAAATTTATATGGCATTTTACTCTCCTAAATCTTAAAGCTGATTTCTAACAGTGGTTTAAATCATTGCAAATTTCTCTGAGGGGATTAAGCATTTTAATCATGCTGACATGAAAAATAACTGGTGATACAGCCATGGCATAATCAAAAATAAAAATTAAAATCTTCTAAAAATATTAGCTAATTTAGAGTATCAAGGACACCAGTTAAGGACGTTGAAGGATTAGCAATCGCAGCCAAAGATAGCCAGGTGGCCAACTGAAACACATTACAAAACCTTTCTAAAAAGTAGGAAACCACTGTGGTTTTACGTCAGATCGTATTTCAGTGCAGTTCTGTCACTGTCTTTTTTTATATTGCAAGCAGTCATGGAAACAAATTAAGCAATCACCTACATCTCACGCAAGCTCAAGTGCTGGCCTGACTGGAACTCTGATGGACGTCTTCTCCGTGGTCCCGGCGGAGCTGCTTCGCATCCTGTGCCGGGCAGAGCTGGCAGCTCCAGCACACGGCGGCAGCCTGTGCACAGCCAGCGCGGGCTGCGTGCGGGGAGATCAGCCGCCTCTCACAGCAAAGATTGCTGCGGGAGAGACGGGAGAAAAACCTCTCGTGTGCATAGGCTTGGAACCATGACATATTTTGTTCATGATAGACCTATCTTTGGTAACCAGCAGCGGCTCTAGAGTTTCAGGAAAAAAAGAAATCTCCCTATATAATCCTAATTCACCTGCTGTCACAAGGGGCAAGCACACAAGGTGCCCTAGATGACAAGGGCCGTGATGACACCTAGCAAGTTCTCCTAACTTCTATGCATGGCAAGGAAGTTAACTGGGTCTTGGATGTAGGGTGGTGTGAGGAATGGGCTACCTGTCATGCTGGTGTCCCACCCTCAGGGCCAATGAGTGTGGGCCAGGCAAGTGCCTTATGTCTTGTGTTACCACCGAGATCACAACTTCTAATAATTTCCGCTTACTTCCATACTCTCCCCAAAGCATCTCACCTTTGTTTGCCTTGTTTTAGATGCATATGCTTTAGCCTTGAAGTAATAAACAGATGTGAGGAGAAAGATACACTGGTTTATAGAGGAGATGATGGAGTAACTCAGAAACTTTTTAGCAAAAGGGTAAAGAGTCCATTAAATTGTCTATTTGTTTTAATTTCCTGGTATTCTTGGACCAAGATATTTTGGTCCCAGACTATATTGAAAGACTATATTGAACCTTTAGAATCTATATTTGGGTAGATAAAGAAATAACGCTGAGCATTGCTGTTGCTTCCACCTTGTAAGGGATGAGTAAATGGCTTCCATGTGATGTGCAACCACTCACTCAGGCTAGCGAGTCAGTGGCTCTGGTGAGCCACCAGTGTAAATGAAAAGTGGGGATGAGAGCTAACCCTGGGAAAGACCCTGGCATAGAAGGGTTACACAGTTTATGCCTGCATATTTCCAGAAAGAGCAGTGAAAACTCTGTTCCCTCTGTCCGAAGTAATGTTTGATTTCTTCTTTAAAACGTGGAACTGCTGCAACTTGAAGGAAAAGTATCTGAATTAATAGAGGCTATTGGCACACAAGGGAGGCTGGTTTTGGGCAGCAACAGAATAGAAATGAGCACAGAGATACTTTGCTAACCAAACGGTACAGCTAACCTCAGGGACAGAAGAGTAAGGTGCTACACCTAAAAAATGCATTGTACAGGTTTTCTCATTCTACACATGTCGGGACAAGCCCAGCAGGACAACACTGGTGCGTGGCCAGGAGGTTTAGTCTGAACTCACACCAGTGCCACACAGCAGAATTAGCATCACAGTCTCTGGGGAACAGCTCCCTTTTGGTCAAAGTATTTTACAGATAGGTTGCCAGGAAGTGAAATCCAGTGGAAACAGCAGCTCCCGAACTAGGACTCACCCTCTGGGAAAGAAGGGAGGGGCGGTACGAGAGATGCTGGCAGGGCTGCAAGCTGAGATGGGCAGCCGTAATCCTGAGTGCTGGATGCTGGGTGACTTGAGGAGTAAAGGGGGAGTGAAGGGTCATGAACGGTAGAGTTCGCTTGGGAGAGGGGCACGGGAAAAATAGTTTGGGAAATGCTGCGGCAGAAGCCTTTTTCTTTTTTTTTTAAATCCCTTCTTTTCCATTGTTGCTTCCTTGAACAAAAGCAGCCCATCCAAAGACAAAAGCTTAAAACTAAAAGGCCTGACACATATTTCCTCATCTCAGTATCAAATATCTCCTGTGATATTTGCAATTCTTATGCCATAAATAGAAATGCTTGAACGCAGAGCTCATTTCCTGGTTTCTCAGAAAATGACATCCTCTTCCTACTCGCCAATTTCCCACATCTCTCCGTGCTTAGTGCTGGTGGCTTGCCTTTCCCCACCATTGTAGTGGTTGTTCTCTTTTCCAGCAGCCACCGCCTCACATTCGGTAACCTTTGCCCTTGCATTCGATCAGAGCCAAAATGCCATCTTTAGAAAACTAACGTACCAGCGAGAACGGAAATATGAAGCTGAGCAACCCAATGCGCTGTTATCTTACCGTTTATTTTCTGGAATTCACCTGTGGATTTTAAATTCAGGAAAGATTTTGTAAAGGAGTTGAAGCATTGAAGACTTGGGATCTCCTTACCAGCACAGCCCCCTTTAAAACTCAACCTCTGCCAAGTGGTAAATTTGAGGCAGAACAAATATTTACTAAAAAGAATGGTACTTTACCTGCAGGCTTCTCTGAAGTCTTCTTGTCATTACTAGAAATTTCATTGAATTATCTTGCCATCCCCCAAAGCAGCTTTCTGCTGACACAAGAAAGCTTCACCTTCTTTTTGATCCTACAAGTGAAGCCATGTGGAAAAGATTGAGAGTGATGTCACGAGTTCAGCATTATGATTTAAATTTGGGATCAAGCAGGAGGAGGGGAAAAAAATCACACGCATCCATGATTACTGTGTTTGGGTCATTCAGATTCAGACTTAAAAAAATAAGGTCTTGTCTCAGTGAATATGAAAAGTACCAAGGGATCTTTTAATAGGAACTATTCCTTGTGCTCATATATATATATATGTATATATATACTTTGGCTCCTTCCCCAGTCTTTCATCTTTTATGTGACTTCTTGCTCATTGCTGTCAGTACCAGAGGTAACTGCGTTTCCATGATGCTGTATGTAAATAAGTTTTAGACCTTTCAAAAGGAGAAGCATGTGTTTCCATAAGCTCCAGGCCCCTTCTGGCCTCTCAAGTTGAGAATCCAGAGCATCAAACACTCAAACCCACTGTGCTTAAAACACTCACCCACATTTATTATTAATTATAGTAAAATCTGGTTAAGTGTTTGGAAGGTGACCTTTTCAGAACTTTTCTATTCAGAAAAAGTTGAGCAAGCGTATCAAGGGTCAGAGAAAACTGCTTGCAGGGAGAAACTTAAGGAACTCTGTCTGCTTAGTTTATTACAACAGAAAACTGAGCGGGAACTGGCCAATTTTGCATCAGAAGTCCCCCAAGAAGAAAGCTCCTCAGCTCCCTTGCAGAATCAGGAGCAGCGATGGGGGCTGATGTTGGATGCAAAATGGCAAGGTGCTACATATGTGTTTTCTGATCTGAAGTAATGTTTCACTGGAACTCACTGCCAAGGAAATACCATCCTCACTTCATGAAGAATGTGAGTGGCGCCCTTTGCTTTAGCCAGTCTCACATTCTGCTTTGTTCTGTGCTTTTTACTGAGTTCAGTTTTGAGCAAGCCAGGAACAATGTGATACACAGGAATGTTAGTTCACTTTGAATTGTATACACCTAGAAAGGCCTTGGAAATTTATTTTTCAAAAAAACAAAACAAAACACCACCACCACCACCACCAAAACCCAACAAGATCAGGGGTCGTTGGAATGTAAAGAAGGGTTTGCCTATAACAGTTTTATGGCAATATGAGTAGTGAGGGTTGAGGACAGAGCAGGGCCTGTGGTGGGCTGTGTGAGGACATCCAAAAGCAATACAGCAGGCACCAAAGTGAATTGGGATCTACACACAGAATTCAGCTCTTCAAGCTTTCAAGCAAGATGATAGATACACGTGTTATCTGAAATAGAGGTAGATATCTTTTGCCACCAATGAATAACATTAATCTCTAACCTCTGATTCAACAGTAAACTCATACTAAAAGTACATAAATATTTATCTATATGTGCATACCTAGATTAATATACAGTCTCTGTCTTGCAGTATTCATTAAATCTCCCTTGTATCGGACACACACACCACACCAGCAAATAAATGAATGAGACAAGAATTTTCAGCCTCAAGACTTATTTCAATATTTAAGCTTTTCTTTGCTCCTCCAAGGATATTCATGTCAATGTCTTACTAAGGCCTGAAAACGTGCCCAAACTCAGGAACCCGTGCATGAAGTGGGATAGGAGTCCTACACTTTGCAAAGGGAAGAAGTGGAGTAGTTCTCTGTTGTGCAGCACGAGCCTCAGTCACAGTTCATTTTTACAAAAGCATCGCCATGATCGCCAAGAAAACAAACAAAAAACATTAGCCAAAAAGACAAATCACAAAATAATTATATGACTTAGGAAATATCTGTTGTACTAATTCACAGCTGATATTGTTGCTACTGTGAAAAAGCTTCCTCCGAGTTTTCTGCTGTAGAGCACAAGATGTTGCCAGGTCCAAAGGTGATTTGCAGTTAAGATCCTGGTTAATCAATCTGACTGCAAGTGTTTACTGTCTTCCCCAAGTAGTCCTTTAACTTGAGCATTAAAGAAGAATCTAAACGGAGATGTGGCCTTTATGAAAGCTTCCAAATGGAGGCACTTGGGAAGAGTTATACGATAAGCACAAGTTTTCAAAAATAAAGGCATGTATTATATATGATATATGAAAAATAACAGATATGTTTGCATTAGTCTCACATTCTAGTAAACACAAAAGATTGCATGCAAATTTATTTTCAGAAAAATTTTGTAATTTACAGAAGGAAGATGGGGTTAATAACAACTATGTTTATATGGTTACTCTTATGACTAGTTTTATTTATCTGTTAATTGAACTGATTCTCTTTATAAATTGCTCTCCATGGTGTAAAATGGCAAAGAGCCATTGCTTACCATGGAGGTGAATATCTGTCCTCTTATTGTAAGCATGGCTTTCATATTATGGTGTTAAATATTATTTGCTGGGTGAAATGCACTTGAAACCCAGAGTTACTATCGAAGCAAAGACCTGCACAGGAAACTATCTAGGAGTTACTGCCCTGAAGGGAAGACGAAACTGCGTCCTCCACCCAGGAGTTTCCAGGGTGAAGGCAGAGAGCTGGCAGCACAGGCAGCCACCTTGGGCAGCAGTCTGCAGGGACAAGCTACAGTGGGTCCATGCTTTGACCAGCTCACAGTCTCATGAAGGAGGGAAAGCTCACTTTCACCATGAGCTTGGACTAATATGTTGAATCACTTTCACCATTATATGCTGTATTAGGACTAACTCCCTATTCATTATTCCAACAACGTTATATCCAAATAGAAAATATGGGAAGAGGCTATTCCCAGCCTACGTGGAGAGTAGGTAGCTACAGGCAGTCATAGGGTAGCATCTTAGCATGCTGCAGCTAAATCCTCCCTGCTGAAGGTGTTACAAATTTTAGCTATATCCAGCTTCTCTGCAAGACATTCATGATGGTGGAGCACATTTGGGGAGGACACAACGCACAGCTCCCCTTTCCAGGCACCTCTTGCTACCCTTAGAAGGTTGACAACCTGTCAGTCTTCAGGGCCAAAATCTGGCCAGAGGATGAGGTCCTTTATCGTTCTTTGCTAAGCAAATGGAAACACTTGCCTTGCTGGAGTTGCAGAAACGTTTCAGTGAGCATTTCTGTACAGCTTGAGCACAACACAGAGTGTATAATATGTGTAGTTGCTTCTGCACAATGGGAAGCTTTCTGGAAGTCTAAGTCCAGCCCCATCTTTGCTTTGTTTCTAAATCACCACAATGTCACCCAAGTTTCCTTCCTTGCTGCCAGTTTTCTTCCTCATCTACCCTGGCTTTCTTAAGCTTACCAGACCATATGGCTTTGACGGACCCATCCAAACATAAATCCCACCAGTCCCCAGGCCATAGCCCCTGAATCTAACTGCTGTAGCAATTTAATTTAAGCCATATACTTTGTGGAACAGCAGTTCCATACTTCTTTAAAGTGATCCAGTGAAAAAGAACTCTCTGAACTTAGACACTGACTTCAACGAAGACTTTGCCTGCGTGTGCACAGCAGAGCTGAGCTATTAACTGCTGATAAAGGACTGGTTCTTTGAAATATGTTTTGTACTTTGATGTTTTTTTAAGAAGGAAGTTAAAAGAAGTTAAAAGAACATTTAGATTCAATGATCAAGTATTCAAAGCACTTAGAAGTTCTCAAATTAAGGTGTCATTTAATAAGGCATGGATCACATACAAGCTTAAAACTATGCTTTGGGATATACAAGAGAATCCTGGAGTTTTTGAGATCATCATTCTCGATGAAGCCATTGGCCTGAGATTTTATGTGTTTTCAACTGTTTTGGTAACATCTACTTGTTTTTTTTCCCCATTTTTTGGAAAAAAGGAAAATTGAGAAAATGACAAAACCCTTATGTTGCCTAGCAGACGTCTATAGCGGATTTGGGTCCCCAACTTTTAAATAAAATGAAGTAGGATATCATGTCGGCTGGTCATGTGGAGCCAGGAGTTGGACTGATGATCCTTGTGGGTCCTTTCCAACTCAGGATATTCTATGATTCTATGATTCTATGTCCTTTGTAAAGCAGCTGCTAGGGGATGGAGAAGAAAAATATACTCTGATGGTTGTTTATTTCCTAGTAGGGGTGGAATGTTCACAGCTACCTCATTTTAAAAATCACTCTTCTATTTCTAAGCTATCCCAGTGTCCTTTGACTCCTATAAATCTCACTCGTCTACACGCCTGGTTTGCCTGTTTATTCCTGCCTCTTTCAAAACCTGCAGCTTTCTATATTAGTTAGGTTGTTTCTTCCTTCTTCTCCTGTTTTACGGCAAACAATATGTTACATTCATGCAAAATCTTTTTTTTCCAGTCTAGTAAATATCAAGTAATGTCAGGGGAGATCTGTACCTCTCTTGCAGCTCTGGGAAGGTACACGATTGACCTAGCTGACATATCAGAGCTGTATGAGGATGGAGCATGTTCAGTTCACTGGAATTTTTTGCAACTCTGCAATTTTCAAATACATGTACTTCAGCCAGTTGTAGATAGATTTTCAAAAGGATGTCAAGGAATAATACATTTTTATTCTCCATTGCCAAGTTTTTAGTCTCTTATTGGGAATATTCTATTTTGTATAAATAATTAAACATCCAAGCCAAAGCAAGACTGGTTTTATAGCCCCAATGGTTATTGCATTTCTCTGGTCTGTGGTTCATATCCCTGTTTCAAACTAGACAGCATGGCAATTTTTAATCTGATGTTCTAGACTTCAGGTAAATGATGTAACCAGCAGGCTTTTCTCACATTTCCAAGAAAACAATTCCAGGACATCATTTGTTTGTTCTAATGTCAGCCAAGCATATTTTCATTTCTGGCCCCATGTAGCCTTGAAAAGTGTGCCTTCTATAAATACAACTGGTACAGACTAATATTAGTAGGAATAGTTTGAAATAATTCTTATCATCTTACTAGAAGAAACAAACAGTCTTTGCTCCTTAAATGTCTGAAGATCTAAATTAAAATCATTGAATCATGAACACTTGTGTATCTGGGGCTTTAATCTGTTTCTGTTAAGCATTTTTTTTGCCTTTTTCTTCTTTTTTTTCCACTGCTGCACACATCAGGCTTCAAGTTCATTACAGAAGATCAGTACGCTATAACATAAGACAACAAAACCCTATACTACAGCCATCTGTGTTTCTTCCATGATAAGCAGGAGGAGGTTTTTAACCAAGACTTTTGTAATTCAAAGGAAATTCTCAGCTGAAAACATGATTAATCTCCCGATGCTCTGCTGATGACATACAGAATAACAGAGGATGACCAGCCTCTCTTCTCTTTTGGACACGTACAGATGCCACCTGGGATGCTCTGCTAGTTGCCCCATTTTCCCCTCTGCATTTAGACTTCTATGTGAGAGGGAAATCAAGAGCAATGATCCCCTGAGAAATGACTACACTACATGTGGTGTCACCATCACCATGCACTTGGGGAAAGACTGACTGAGCTCTTACAACCTCTGGGTTTGTCAGATGACATCAAGCACGGAAAGAAGCAGGCATTTGCAAGGGGAACCTTCTAGTCCTGCCTAACTTATTTGAAGTGAAACTCAACATGTTAGAGAAGGGAGGAAGGAGGTGAAGGGAGAGGGAGAAATAAATGTCATACCTCCCATATCAGTTTTACAATTTGTTTCATAAAAAAATGTTAAAGCACAAGTCACTTGATTTTACAATTTTTTGTATCACATATTCTTTGGGGAAAACATTACAAGACCTAGAAGCTTTTGGGAATAATATAGCATAATCTGGAGAAAAGTTGGTGTGTTTATGCTGTGTTTTGTAACTGACCACTAATTCCCTAAATTAGTTCGTAGTTAGCTCTCTTTGTGTAAGTGTGTAATGGGTTGCTGAGCCAAATATTTTACTGACTTCAATTTGTGATAAGTATGCTAGTCAAATGCTGTGGTGATGTGCATTAAATGAGTTGCAAAGCAATGATCGAGTTCTGCCGTCTTCCCAATGGAGTGCTAATAAAAATCTTTATACCTTACAACCCATCATAACTCTGTATATGCCACATGAAATAAGGTTTTAAAATATTTTAGAGAGCTTTAAAAATTTTATTAGTACTTTTTTGGTATTGCTCCACCTATAAAGCTGGACTTCCTTAATTAGTCAGGACCTAGGCTCAGGGAAAAAAATACAATGTCTAGGAAATATTGGACCCTTTAAATTTTAAGTACTCCAGCTATAGTAGGTTTTGCTGTCATACAGTTAATGAAGTATGCTTAGACCAACTGGTCATCCATCCTAGGCAAAGCATTCATACAGATTAGTCAGTACATTCATTTGGGTTTTCTGATTTAATTTCAAAGTGAGTTAAGTTCTTGTTTTGGAGGAATTATTTTATTCTTCCCAGGATCTTACTGTTCATTAAAAGATCACTGTGTGCAGAAGAGTCATTAACTATTCTATACATCACAACAGTATCCAGTCAAAGCTTTCCTAGCTGCAGATGGATGGGTCAGCAACACTCTTGTCAGAAAACATTTCTCATGAAAGGAAGCAGTTGGACATTCCAGCTAATTTAAAACTCACAGAGAGGCACATGAATCCTATGTTCCAGAAAAATCAGGCAGTCATATTTTTTGCAAATGCTGGCTTCCCATCCTCTGGTAGTTTGTCTGATGGACACGTGCTTGATCAGAGCAGTGGAGCCCTGACACTTCCAAATGAAGCCTGGAGCTGTAGATATCTGTAATGATTTGCAGATTAACCCTTTCTTGCAGCTTAATTTTTCTGCCTTGGCAAGCACCCAACTTGCAATGTATAGATTTCTTAAGTTGTACCAGGGACTTAGTTATGCTTACTCTAATGCACAAAATTTATGACCCTGGAAATCTCCATAAAACAGCTTCTGCTTTACAGGTCCATGAGTGCCATGAGGAGGGCAACCCATCTACCCTCCCCCCCCGCCCCATCCCTGAGGGTGGGCAGCTGACTGGGTCAGGCTGTTGAATAATGAGGAAGGTGTAGCTAGGACCACCTCCCATCATAACACCCTAACCACACTGCAGCACTCTTGTAGAAGCTTCTTTTGTCTCTGACGCCAAAAAGCTGCATCTCAACTGTGGGCTTTTATCACATATTGATGATACAACTCACATGAGTCCTATAATGGTGTTCTACAACTGTGCATTTAAATAAATCTATCTTGTTCCTTTCTTCATAAAACCAGCTAGCTACCATGGTCTCAGTAACAACTACTCAGTTTCCTCTTTCCTTCTGTCTCTAGGTTTTCTTTGATTAAACCAGATATGCAAATTCAGAGGACTGGGAAAAGTCTCAGGGTACCCTTTCTGCTTCCCTCTGCAGGTGACTTCTCACGGCTGCCTCCTCACCTGCTCTTCACCTACTTTTAGAGCTGAGATGTTAGAGAGACTCTGAAGTGTCACTCAGGCTTCCCATTGCTATGCCATTTGAAAGGCATCCGGAGAGATGCTGAGGACAATTTCTTCCTTAGGATACCACTGCAGTGCAAACTACCCTGAGGAAAAGCTACTAAGACAGTGGGAGCAGGACTTTAAACAGGCCCATCACAGGCTACATCTGCACTACAGCTGGAGGTTTGACTGCAGAATACCAAATAAGTTTAAAGTTGCTGGTGAGAGGGGCATGGTGCTTACCGCAGCAATGAGACACAAGGACTTTGCCTATTTGGTGGCTGGCAGAAGTACTGTGCTGTTATTAGGGCTTCAGATTAACTCTAGCTCTAATACATGTACGCACCTCTGACTACGACATGGAAAGTAAGTAAATGGCAGGACGTGAGAGTGGTTTTGCCCTAGTCTACCGCTCTCTGAATATCTCTGTAGATAAAAGGGAACCAGCAAATTTTCTGTGGAGATTATGGTGGAAGCTAGTGATATTTTCCACCCACTAGATCTGTGGAGAAAGATCTTTAGCCTAATTTACCTGAAACTGTCAAATTTAACCCTTAAGATCATGCAGTATTTTACCTCTGCATGTAAGTCTTGATAATAGCTAAAAATGAAGAACAAGCTGGCAAGAACCACCACACAATTACTTTGTGTGGTACTGAGGGTACAAGAACATAAGCAAAGCATTTTTAATAGTGACTGAAACACCAAGATGCATTTTTAAGATTTGGTGATGAGGCCATAAGGATGCCAATATAATCTCTCTACCCGGGACTTCGTACTTCAGTTGCTGTGTATCCAATACATAAATATGTGGAACATAAATATGATTTGAAACATCTGCATCACACTTGTGGAGTGTCAGCTGAACACTTACGCTTTTCTGTTTGCAGTTCATAAGTTTTCCCCTGCAGCCTCTTCCAGGAATCATCTTTAAATCAGAAGGTGAAAAGGAGAATATGGTGGCTTAAAAAAGGGTTAGGAATGGCTGCCTTAGTCCATAGCATAGCAAAAAGAAGCATATAATGCAATTCTTTAAAAACAGAATTATGCCTCATTCAAATAAACACCCACATCCTGTCTGCAGGACAAACCAAAATTTCCTTTTTCTTTGTCCCAGATCCAAATTACTCATCTTTTGAAAAAAGAGATGCTATTATTAAAGTATAAGTGTTACCAACACAGTGGCAGATTTTAAGAGGCTCTTTTTTTCAAGTCAATGAAGCTGGGCAGAGTGTTGTGCGGTGCTGCTTCTCTGCCTCCAGCTCACATTCCTGCTGTGGTTTTGCGTGCTAAGCTGGCATCACCTCCTGCTTCTCTCCTTTGCCCCGCTCCTTCCACTGTCTGGCCCTCTGCCTCTTTCTTTCTTTGTCTCTTGCCTTCCTCCCACACTTGCCTTGTGGCAGAGTCCATTAGCTGAGAGATGTAACTCACCAAAACCACAAGAGAATTGCCCGTGTTGTCACTGCCTTTCCTGTCAGATTTGGGAGTAGAGCTGACTGATGGAGGATGGTACCAAAATGAAGCAGTGGGAGAACGTGGTAGAGGGTGAACAAGGAGGGACACATGCAAAGGGGGAGCAGGACCTTCCCCCTTGGTAGTAGTGAGAAATTTTGCACCTAACTCCATGCCTTCAGGTCTGTCTCCATCAGATGCAGCAACCATGATGGATTCATGTCCCTGCGATATTTTACACACCTTATGCTGCAGTTGATTAACCAAGGCAAGACCTCAGTATCAACAAGGAGCTGCTAACTAAAGCTATTCTCTGAGTGCCCAGGAAGCAACAACATTTCTTTTCCCCAGTGTTCTCTCTAGAGTTATTAGATATTTCACAGTGGGTCCATGGGGCAATGATAGTATCTAGACAAAACATGATAGATTTTTAAGTGCACACCTGAGAGCAATTGTGTCAACCTTCCCTTCTAAGTTTCTTCAACATACTGAGCCTTTCTAGTTGCTTTTCTGTTAGCTGCCAGTATCACAGGCAGTATCACACGCAGCTAACAGAATCATAGGCATCACATGGCATGCAATGAACCTACCATTATCTCCCATTTTTAACTCTGGAAATCCAAAATGAGCCCCATCGTTGCTGAGCAAGATTTGAGAAGCCAGTGCACAGCCTTAACTTAAGTGATTAACCAAGTCTGTGGTAACGCAGGGAATCTAAGCCTGTGTCATCTAAAATACTAACTTCGCTGCACAAGTACAGCTGGCAGAATTGTAGATACCAGATTATAAGGCATATATTCATAAATTCCAAACCTAACCCTCAACCACAGTTACCCCTGCTCTTGCAAAATATAACAAGAATGATTATCCTTTTTGTTATCTTCCTTGCAAGCTATGAGGTACTTTGTGAAAGAGTGAACTAAATGAAATAATTTTATTCCACTTAAAACACACCGTATAGTGTCACAGATACTTACTAGGAGAAAATCCAAAACAGAGAAAAAATTATTTAGAAATCTTTTCTAATGGGATTTGATAGGGAAGTGTAAAAAGATTGCTACTTAACAACTCTCAGTTGTAAAAATATGATCAGTTAAAGTTTGGTAGTCAGCTGCAAAGTGACTTCAGTGCTTTTTTGGGCAGCCCAGCAGTCCATAAATAGGAAACATAAATGTTTAGGCACCCCAGTATCTCTAGGTATGCTCTGATTCTGTCTCCAGAATCCATTCTGATGATCCATTTCATGCAAGATTGCCTTTCCTACATTAGACAAACTTAGTGTCTTTCTGCAGCTCAGAGTTCTGGTTTTCAAGGCCACTGGATATTTGGAGATCCTGTTGACATCTCTGGCTCTTCAGCACTGCCTGTCACCACATCTTACTCCCATTGTGGAGCTGTCAGAATGGCTCTGACCCTCTGTCGAGTTACGCAGAGGAACCACAGGCTAAGTGGGTAGCACTGACAGATATGCATTGATGTGGATCTAGCTGGCAAAGTTAAGAACTATTTTTGGCTTTTCATTTTTAATATCCACAAATCAGCAAGAAGTGAACTGGAAAGTGAATAGCCTTCTCCAGTAACATTAAGAGGCTATAATCCTTAAAATGTTTTCTGTTTTGGAAATGTGAGTATATACAATTGGATGACTTAGCTCATAATACCCCATATGTTAGCTCAAAGTTGAGAGCATCAGTAAAACCATCGCCCATTAAAACCGTCTAAGTGCTTTCTTCCTTTCTTTTGGCATCTGTCCTACAATAAAGTACCTTACCTCAAAATCATCTCCCTTTTACTTCTGGGGACCACCACCTTGGCTGGGAGGATGGAGTCACTCAGTCGGAGAGAAAGCAGTACCAAAGCCTATGGCCAGCTTAAGCATATTTGTATATTTGCATATTTAGACAGAGAAAGGAATGGGAAGCATTCCCCCGCCCCCCCCTTTTCGGTGGCTGTCATTTTGAGCATGGCTAGAGGTAGGATGAGGTTAAAAGTTCAGGAAAGAGAGAGAACACAGAACAACATCCTATGCACTCGCCGTAACTGCGACAAGGGGCTTAAAACCCTTCCCACATATTGCCATATACAGTACTCACCGCGAGTAGTCCCCTATACTGTCTGGCTGTGACTACAGCTCATTTCTTAGCCAGGCGCGGGGTAGGACAGTCCTGAGCCCAGGCAGGCGACTGTGCTTTCAGCACGCTTTGCTGGATGGATGAGACCTGGCATTCCCAATTAGGGCACTCACACAATGCAGCGGCCAGGCCGTGGCATTGCCATGCAGCCCAGCTCCTCGGCGCAGGCTCCCTCCTGCAGCCCCACGCCGCCGGCGCGGCAGCTCCAAGGTAAGGATTGTGCTCCCTGCCCTGCGGTGCAACAGCCACGAGAATATTTACTTTTATTTTCTGCACACACTCTCCTCCTCACAGGGAACTGCAGATCGGGATTTCTGTACAGCATCGTATTGAAACGGTGAGGAGGGACTGCAGGTTTGTCCCAGGCTTGTGAGCTGCCATCAGAAAGCAGTGCTTCAAAATGGAAGGGGCAAGTGACACTCCATCAGCAAGCAGACAACCCCAGGGAGGCAGGGAGATGCCTGCCTGCAGAACCAGAAGGTATTTGGGACTGCCTGCACTGGAAAAGGGATCCGCTTTTACTCTGTTCGAGGTAGACTCATCCTTTAGTTTGATATGGCCAGAGCAGATTTAATGACGCTCATCAAAAATGACAAATGATTCACGGAGGAAATTTTGTTTGTGGCTGAATGACACTGAAACAGGTTTAGGCAATTAGCTTGCCCCAGATTTGCTAGCCTTGTGTTTCTGAGGTTAGACATAAAACAATTAGCATACATTGGCGGTGAGGGAAGCCAGAGCATAGATTCTACGTATTCCTGAGTTTCAACGTTTCCACTTCCAGCACAAACAATAACCCCAGAGACCCCTGCCTTTTATTTCTGCTTAATCTATATGGGAGAGAATAATTTTTTAATCCACTTGCTGTTGGAGATTTGTATAGTATTTTAATTCACTGGCTGAATCTAAACCTTATCTCAAAACTTTGCATGGTAGGATGTAGCTACTGCCACTCAAAGCCTTCTTGCAGCTATCAGGAAAACTGCTCTGGGCTTATGAATATCATCAGCTTTGTGGATAGCTGTGAGGAGCCTCATATTCTAGAGAAATCTGTTAAAAATAATTTGATCACTTTCGTCTCCAGCTCCCCACCTGCAGCCTGCCACATTTTAGTGCGTACTTTATCTGTTACACTGCCCCCCGACTTCTTTACCACAGTAGGGAATCTGCCAGCATTTTTTTTTAGTCAATATTATTGAGGGTTTTATTCATTGATAAGAGGAGATTTGCTGTACTGAAATAACAACTGAAATCTTCCAACAGGTGCTGTGATAATTGTTCCTTCTAGCAAAGATCTAATTCATATGATAATCTGTCATCGTCTGGCATTTCATCCTAACTGATTTTTAATGCTATATTGATCTCAGCTTCCATAATTGGCCTCCCCAAATAGTTCACTTTCTTCTTCTTGGAGAAAGGGAAATTGCAGGTTTTGTTTCTTTTAGCCTCTTTTACTAACTGGTATATGCTGCCATGGAATTTAATTCTCTGTAACTTTTTTTTTTTTTTTAAACAGAGTCTACTTTTCTGGAACCTAAATAAAATATAGTCAACTTGCACTTGATCTTGAAATCCCTATGTAAGCCAAAATTTATTACTTGAGAAAAGAAATGATCACTAAAGAAACTGAATGGTCGTAATTTGCCTATCTTTAAAAAGCAACGATTTGATTACTTCACACAAAGGGTGTCACTCCTCATAATATCTCAGCCGGAAAAAAAAAAGAAGAATCATCATCAATAAAAAAAAAAGATTCTTGCAGGCTTTTGTGAATATATTTCTGAATGGTTGTATTCTAACCCGTGTAAATCAGCAGCCACAGATGCAGTAGCTAAGCTAACAAAGATGCATGGTGCTCTGTGACCCTCATCATCCCTGTGCATCTGCAAACAGAACTCAGAGCTATAAGGTTACTGAGAATGTGGAAAATGGCAGGCAGTCAGCTCTTCCACCAGACTTAGCAAAACCATAAGAATAAATGAAAAGTAAAAACATGTAACCAGTTCTTTGCACGGGGATGGGGGAGAGGGGAGAATTTTAGGTCATCTCACAGCTAATGTAAACTACAGGGTGGATTCCTTCCAGAGCTAAGCTTGTGATTACATTAATCATGCGCACTAGAGCTAATGCTATACATTACACTTCCAGGATTTCAATAGCAGGTTAGAGCTATAAAAGAGGGAAACAGTCCCCAGTATCAGGCACACCATTAATAGAAATAAAGAACAGGAAAATAATTGCTGAAACAGCTAGACGGCTGAATACCGAGGAAACGGCGAGTGAGCAATTATCAGTTTGTAATCGATATGACCATTACCCTCTTCTATAGTCTCTTTTTGAGCACATCTTTTGCACCTGGCACTTCAGCGAAACAGCAGCTGAAAGAGGGCTCTGTAACGTGTCCATAACAGACTGCTCCCCTGCCTTCAGGAGCAAGCGGCCGTCTCTATGGCTGCAGATGTTAGCGCAAGAATGGACACTGCTAGGTACCACTCTCAAGTCCTAACGCCAGAGTCCTTGTAGTCAACAGTCTGAGTCCTTTAATTCATGACACAGTCTTTGTGCTAGAAGGTCTCAGGGAAACACTGATAGCTTCTGCTTCAGATGCTCTCAGCAGACTGTGCAAACGATGTGTTGGTCTAGAAGGTCACGTAGATGTCCTATTTTTACTTACAGTAAAGGCCTTCATTGGATTTTTCTGATGTCGTCTGCCTACATGGATATGCATGTCAGCTGGGTAGCTTGCTGAATTCAGAAAAAAAGCGCCCAACTATGTTATAACTGGTTCTCATTAAACTGCTAAATGGAATACTAAAAGGTAGCTTAAAATCAGGTGCATTTAATAAAGTTGTATTTGAATTGGCACACTTACGGGTCCCATGTGTTTTTCAGTTTGCTAGTGTTGCAAGTTTATCATCTGCATTACCTATGCTTAAATGTTACTTCACTCCAATAAAAACAGGCATCATTTACAATTTCTATCAAACATTGCTAAGTAAGTCCACGACCAGATCCGTTAGCTAACCGTTTGAGGCAGCGTAACACACCCGCTGAATTTACTGTATCTTGGAAAGTGATTTATGCCTTTAGATTAGATGTGGGTTTGGAGGATTGAAAAAAAAAACAGCACGGGGGCATGAAGAGGGGAATTTCTGTAGAAGACATATTTTTAGTTTGAACAGAGCTATACAGAACACTCATTCACCACAGTTTACTTTCTTTGTTAAACCTGCAGAAGTCCCAGAAAATAAATCACAGGGAGGAGTTTCATTAGTGCAATTATATAAAAATTCCATGTTGAAGAAACCTGTGTGAAAGATGGGATCCGTTTGGAAAAGAGTGTTTTCCTGGTTCTTCACCAAATTTTTTTGGGGGGGCAGGGAATATGAAGACCTCAGTGGCAAGGCTCTCCTGAGAGCTCCCTGCCCAGCCCAGTAGCGGGGCTGACACCCTTCCAGGTCTGGCTGCTTCTGCCTCTTCAGATCCACTGTTATGACTCAGGCAAGGGCAAGTCCTGACTCCAACACAGATCCCGAAACAGATTGGTATCCCAGCAAGACTGTGTAATACGCATTTGTAGCCGGCCTGCCAAAACTAACCTTGGCCATAGGAATTTGGTGTCTCTGCAACTCCGGAGACGTTGCATTCCTCAGATATGATAGGTTTGTTGAAATACGAATAGTAGTTTTACAGATTCGCCTCAAACCGCCTTTCACATTCACAGTCACAGAAGCCACTCCTCTGATCTGGGACTCCGCAATACCTCCACAGTACTGTGTTTGGTTGCTTACATGGAAACACAACAGTAGGAAACTATTTTATGTAATTCAGCAGTGAGAAAGAGAGCAAAGGAGCCAGCATTATGCGATCATCCAGCTCTCTCCACCACCATCAGGTAGTGCCTAGCATAAAATTTGTTTGTCTCTGCTTTACAGCAGCACTAAAGTGCAACAGTTTTCTACTTTTCCTTTTTCAGATTATGAAGCTGAAGTAACTTATTAGAAAAAACAATCTGAATTTTAATTAGTAATCATGCCCATGGTAAGATAAATTTATGCTTGCAAAGGCTTCAACAGATGTTTTTCATTGTAATGGCTGAGATCCAGAATCTTTTTACATTCTTATTTTCTTTCCTCAAACTGAAATAAGACCAGAGATCTTTCTTTTTTTTTCTTTTTGTGTGTGTGTCTGTGTGTCTGTGTGTCTGTGTGTGAAGAAAATGGACACATGTAGGGAAAAAAGAGCCCTCTAAATAGGAAAAATAAATCAGAAGTACCACAAACCAGGATAAACTCAGATTTTCTGAATGATGCAGACATTTGGAAATAAAAGCCATCTGAAACAGTAATTTAAAAAACATCACAACTTCTTTTGAAGTGAGATTTCTCAATGAGGAAAGCAATTTCTTTGGCTCAAGGAAGGTGCAGTGGCACCACCAAGCTCATGCAACTTTCCCAAATACTTCAGAAACCCATATAAACTCATCCAAACCAAAAAGGAAAATGTAAAACAAGATATTTGACTCACAAACTAGCCACTAAAATGTCAACTGGTTACAGAATGCTCCACCTGCCAAGGCTGAAATCTAGGACAAAGATCCCAGCGGGGTCAAAATCCTGTAACGTCTACTCAGACCAGCGTCCTATTAATTCTAAAACTTCCCTAAAAAAGAGAGAAATTATCTGATTCTACGATGAGACTAGAGTTAAATGTTTTTTATGAAAACAGCATGCTTCTGGCAGGTGCCAGGCTGCTAGTCCCAGAAAACAGAAGGTAGCTATAGCTGAGGCAGAAGTAGGACTTGCTTGTTCACCAACCTGCTGTGACCTGAGGCCAGGACAAAGAGTTCAGTCTCCCTGCCTGCTTAAATCCTTGGCACAGGAGCTTCCGTAGCCAGCAAGTGTGCTAATTAGAGTCAACTGTGGTGTTGACACACATGTACTGGGAACTGGGAGGAGACCAACCTCATTTTTACAACAGCATCGCACCAAAAGAAGTTTTGGGTTGTTTGGTTTAACGACTTGATTAGAAGTTGAGCCGATAATTTGCAAGGGATAGGTGCTGTATCCACTGCCAGTGCTCTAAACCTGCCAGCTTCGTACAGGATCAAATTTATACAACAGTCCAGGCTCAGCAGTGACATAAATAAGGGTATAAATTTCATGCCAAGTGTAAATGAGTAGTAAAGTAGCTACAAAGTAGTATGCCTGTACGCTGATTTGGCATTCCATGTGTGTGCAGAAGCAATTTGGTATGCTATGGGGACAATATTCAGCCCTGGCATAAATCAATGGGACTCACATCTATTGAACATCAGAACTGAAATAGGACTCAAAAGCATTTTAGTCGGTGTAGGAATTAGTGATGGGAGGGATATGTGAAGGGAGTGTGGATGGGGAACAACACAGAAGGGGGAAAGAGCAGGAAAGAAGCAAGAGGAGAAGAGGACAGAAGGTGAACAGAACCTTCTCTGTTCTTTTTACTGTTCCCTTTCTTCAATTAGAAAACTGGAAATTTAATTTTTATTATTTTTTTTTAAATCCAAATTGTGCGATAAATTTGGGAAAGGCTTGGAAACACTTAAAAGCCTTTTAATGATCAATTACACCTGATGAGTAACAATCATTCAGGTCAGTTCTGAACGAGGTCCAGAGACCTCTGCGGAATTTCCATCTGCTCACCGAAAACAGCTTCAGGGGAATTTGGCCACCAAATATTCTGGAATCCATAGTGTTATAGTCGAGGTGAACTGAGCCCAGCGAATACAGTTTTCTAGACCTAGTTTCCCGCAGCAAACAGACCCCGAATGATAAAACTACAGTAATACAGGCACCCAGACACATGGAAAGAAGGATACTGGGTGCAAACAGTGAGTTACTAAGATGTAAGACTAGTAGCTGAAAGCAGGCATGGTTTTACCAGGTGGCTGAGGCAGTTCAGTTGCGACTCATTTTATCAGGCACGCTTGCATCACAAAAAAGCGAAGGAGAGCTGCATGTCTCTGCCGCTCCCCTACATAAACCGAGGCATTCCTTGCAGTGTTTATTATCGCGCTGTGCAAGCCTAGAGCAGACCAGCAAATAATGGTATACGGTATTGCCTAACAGGTTCCAGATTATCCAAATAGTTTGTAAGTGGGCGTGAGGGAGCAATGCAGAAGTTCTGCAAATTGTCACCATATATTTCAGACATTTATAAGCTCGCAGGTGTTGATCACAGTGGTTTATTTATATCTTATGTGTGCAGTGCGAAGGTGCTCAGCACTAACAGGGAACAGAAAGCAGCTTTTTGTTATTTTTTTTGGTTAGATTTTTTTTTTCAGACTGAGCAAGTGCTACCAGTTTTAGACAGCAGGTTTTGATATTTTAGTAAAAACTTATGCTGATGTCAGTTTTGAACAAACTTCCACTATAGAAAGCTCTACAGACACTTTAGGCACGGGCATTTGTCTCGTCATTATGTATAAATGCATGTGGATTATCAAAATAGTCTCTGATATGTTTTCTGAGGCTTCCCAGAGCAGGAAACAATAAAATTCAGGGTAAGGCATATGTATGTGAAATCTCCACTGTCAGCAAGCTGTATGATTTCACTACATCTTTTTTGTGCATGTAACCTGTATTTTGTTACCAAAACCAGTAGAATCTACTTAACTGTATTCAAATTATATTTAAATTAAGTGACACAGTTTCTGAAAATGTTTCTTCAAAACATACTGAAAGGATGCTTATAATTAATGTGGTAAGTGTAAATTTATCACAATTATTCACCTATTTGATCAACAGCCACCCACATACTGTCACTCTTTGCTGGAAGTTTCATCCACATACATTTTGAGAAATGTATTTAAAGCCACAAAATTGTGTCATGTTTTGCTCAGGTGCAAAAGCTCTTTTCTTCTGAACTACTGTAGCAAATAGTAGAATAAAAGAAAATTGCTCTTGGGTTCTTAAAAATGCTCAGACATAGACTTCCATAGGCTGTCAGAAACATAAACACAACTCACAGCGCATCACCATCACCCACCAAAAAAACATCGGTTGCTGAGATTTATGAATACTTCCATGGCAACAGGTGAAAATCAATAACAGAGAGTGAAATGACCATAAATACTTTCCCATTGGTATATAGACCTTTTAGAATTTTTTTCAGATCCTTTCCTGAGAACAGAGATGATGGAAACTCCAGGGGAAGCTCATCTCTCTTGTGGACTACACTTACCAGAATAAGGCTGATGAGGTTGCCCTTCATTAAATCCAGGACCTCTCAAAGCCAGCTTCAAATAACATGCAGTGTATCTAGATCCCAGCTAGACTCCATCAGAGGGCAAAGGCTGGGTTAAAAGGTAGGTTATCCAACCACCTACTTGTATTAGATCTAAGTTAAAACATGCACTACACTAATCACAAGCTTCTAGTTCATTAGAGTTTAGGGCAAGGCTTATGCATGAGCACACAGTGAAGTGTGTGCACTGTCAGAGCCAGGCTAGGAAACGTTGCAGGGCTGCCTTGACTCCCAGAAGGCTCCATACATTCTTGACCCTTCTGCCTTCAAGCAGTCTGAACACTCACACTGATTCTTAGAGCCAGAGGTAATTGGGATGAGAGAAAGATCCCCCAGGATCCCTGACCGGCTCAGTTCTGCACAGCACAAGTTCTCCTGTGCAAGAGAGGACATGACCCCCCTGCCAGTCTCACTTATAGTATTAAAATTTAGTCATAATGGATAGAACAGGGGATAAGAAGAAATTGATTGGCATATAATTATGGTAATTGTGGCACCCGTGCACTTCATTCAGGACTGAAGCTCAGCAGCAGTATAAATTAGGTGTTTGAAAAGAATTTGGTGACCAACATTGAATCCACTGCCCTTAAGCAAAGAGATTTCCTTATCAGAGACACACTATCATTTGCTGGAAAATGTCATAAAAAAGTCAGAATTAATTTTTTTAAAGCCTATGTGCAGCATCTTAATAAAATATACTGCCAATCATGCAGCTAAGTGCAAGCATCCTCTTTAGATCAGATTGGATTTACCCAAGGCTAACGGTTCATTTTCTTTCACCAAATTTATGTGCTATAGCTGTCTGGAAGCAACTTCTTGGGTCATCACCTTAGTCATTCACTCACAGATCATTAAATTCCTTCATGTACACCCTGTCCCTAAAACCAGAAATATTTCTGGTTCTCCCTTCCTACCTTACTCCAACTGAAAGTTTGTTCCAGAAGCTGACTGCTCAGGTTTACTCCAGACCTGTCCATACATCACACAGAGCAGTGAAGGAGCATATGTCATAAAGTTAGGTCAGCTTTAGAGCACATCTAGTCATGCCACTGGCAGTTGGAACCCACCAGGTAAGATAGCCCAAATGTTGTGTGTGAAATAGCAGTGAAAATGGTGAAAATCCTTCTCTTGCCACCATCTCACACAGTATCCTAGTGAAGATCCCAGGAAAGATGAGATGCAGTATCTAGTTTTACCTCACTGCAGTGGAGCATAGTATGTTGAAGTCTCCCAGGAATCCCTGACTTTTAGTTTCCCAAGATCAATCAGTAGCATGTTCTAGAGAAAATCTTCTTATCTGCTCCTGGCTGGCTAGCATCAAGCTGAGGAACAGATGGTATAATCCTTTAGGAAAATGGAGATAGATGGGCTGAGGTGAATTAGACCATTCGGATCTATTTATCTGATGAGAGATGAAGCTCTAAGCTGGCATCGCCTTTTCCTGAGGTGGCAGCAGCAGCAGATGTGAGGATGAGTAGGTGAGACAACGAGATCAGAAGGCACCTGGTGCTGAGATGTACATCTCCTTTAGAGCAAGCTTGTATGATGCTGGCCAGCTGTCAAGTTGAAATTAGCACCTTCTCGAGGTTTAACTATAAAGCAAGAAGCTAGGTAAGACTGGGTGATGTTGGCAGAAGAGGGAGAAGTCTTCTGTTAGAGTACCTTTCCAGGGATTATCTGCTAACAGGGCTTTGTTAATCTTTTTTGGATTCTTGCCTGTAACCACAGTAACTGAGAAATCATTGCTTTCTCCTGTGACCAGGCAAAATGCTGTTCACTCGTTGTTAATAGAGGTCTGGCAACGGTCTTTATGATTTGACTATTTCAGTTCCTCTTGTTGAGCAACCCAGCCTCCCTGAAAATGTGAATAAGGAGTAACAGCCTGGTTGAGGTGTTCCCATAACCATCTTCACCCTCCGAAGCACCTGTTCAAGACTTCTTCAAGACCTCTGCAGAACTGGTCTTTA
Source organism: Psophia crepitans (assembly GCA_013399095.1). NCBI lineage: Eukaryota > Metazoa > Chordata > Aves > Gruiformes > Psophiidae > Psophia > Psophia crepitans. The sequence goes on along the minus strand of VWZZ01002574.1, from coordinate 85,709 downwards.
GCACCCGTTGTAGGTGTTTGTTATACAGGGATGCTCCTCAGGCAGTTCCTGTTTCTTCGTCCTGGCAAGGCATAGTGGTATTTGTGGGTATGGGATCAGACCTTGAAGGTTGCACGGTCGCCATACTCCTTCAGAGCTGAATAGCCGTATAGAGCGTGGCACCAGCAAAGCTCCTACCAGTCCATGAACCGATGCGTGTGTCTGGGCTTGAAAGTGTTGTTTTGCCTGAAGCTTTGGCATTCATACATACATTTAGCTGTGCCCATGAGAAGGGTGACTGGGGGGGCATGCTGGATCAGGTCCTGTCCCCTTTGCTCTAGGAACTTTCCCTTTCTGCCTGCCCAGCTGGGTAAATGGGGAAGGAAAATGCAAAGGCAGAGGCAGGTTTCCCCCAAACATTCTTACTCCTTTCCCCATTTGTATGAAGAATTAAAACAATTTTTAAAAAAAAGAGAGAAAAAAAAAGAAGAAAAAAAGCAGCTGTCTTCTCCCTGCAGCAGGATTCACAGTGTGAACAGCCACTGAGTGACAGAGTAAGAGTAGGAGGTTGGGCTTAGCTGCCTTTATTCCTCCGTGCATGTGGCTCGCAACAAAAGCCATATGCCCTGATCCTAGACATCTTTAGTCTTTTAAGCAGTCTTTAGCAGGCAAGTAGTTCTATTAAGCATTATTAATTATTACAGCATATGGTTGCAAAATTAAAAATTAGAAAAATCTTATCAGTTCCTTTAATTAAAATAACTATACAGCTAACCTCTTAGACAATGTTTGTAAACAGGAAAATAAGATAAATGATTAGTTGGTTTTGGTGGGTGAGTTATTTGCAAGGCACTCCCGATTTCTGCACAAGTATTCATTCCTCATAGAGATTGAAAAAACAAGTTTAGAATAATACCTGTCAAACTATGAGGTTATCTGTGAATTGTTCATTTTGACCATTCACTATCAATGACATGCAATTTGTCCCATGAAATATTTTCTGCTATCTCAATGGGTGAGATAGTTTTATACAAGAGAAGCAGCTGAAGAAGGCTAGGACAGGTTTGTGAATGCCACCAAGCGAACAGCTATTCAACAAAAGACATGAGACAGATTCTGCTCCTATTACTCTCGTATTTCTAAGGGACTATTCAATGTAAGATTGATCAAGTTGTCAGTTACAAATGACATCAAACAAAAACCTGTGCAGCTTATTGATGAGTTTATTTGCAATGCTGCATTTTCTGTTCTCTGCTCTTGCTGAAAACCAAAGCATATTGAATTTGCTTGACATAATGAAGCTGAATCTTTATCTGCCATATTCTGGCACTGAGCAGTTTTATATACATTTACAAATAAAGCACTAAGTTATAGTTCATTTCTCATTTTTCCTCCTCAAAACCAGCAGAAGTCTACATACTTTGTAGAATTCAGTCATACCACTGGGCAACAGAAATGTCTGAGAAAATCTTTTCAATTAAAAAAGAAAAAAAAAAAAGTGGTTCAAGAAGCTAACCCTTGAAGTAGAAAAGTAATTTTATTCCATATATACATTTTGGCATAGGCAACCCTGTTGATTAACAAAACTGGTTGTTTAAAATACTAATCGTATTGTTAAAAATAAAGGAAACCCTATTACTTCTTATCCTTTCACTTTAAGAAAACTGCTCGCTTTAACAAGAAGACAGAGACCTGAACATTTCCGTAGAAGCGAATGATAAAAAAGCAAGTCCTATTTTGAAATATGCCTCAAATTTTGGAAAGAAAATACAGCTGGGCCCTCTTCAGTCTGCTCTGTTAACTAACCTCATCAGGTTGAAATCCAGCCCTTTCCTATAAGCACCAGGCTTTTGTAGTGTTTTCTCGACCCGCAGTCAGCCACCCAGCTCACTAAGTGCTTGCATATGCATAAACAGAACAAGGCATCCTTCCCCTGTCTGCCCCCTGAAAGCCTCAAATGCTGAAGTAAAGGGGAACCTTTTAAGCAGGGTTTTAATTAGCAGCCATTGTTCCTTGGCTGGCAGGACAGGCAGAAAAGCCCAGTGGTTTGAAAACTGCCATCACAGTGGGAATCTAACTTTGCAATTGAATCAATCTGCAAACTCCACAGGACTTGTACACTGAAAATAAAAAAAAAAGAGGGAGTAGACCAGGGCATTAATTATAGTGGTGTACTCATACTGCTACATTTAAGGGTCTGTGAGCATTTCTCTCGTATATTTTTAAGAGGAAAATAGGATCATATAAATCCACTAGAGAATGAGACCTGGTCATACAAGTCTAAACATAAAAGTGAAATTCAGCATTCAGTCTATCACTTGATCTTTAACTTGTAGCATCTGTACTACAGATGGTTATTTCGAGAAGATGTCTGAAATGGCTAACTGGGAAAAAGGGATTTCAAGAGGAAGATATTCTTTGGCTTCAGTAGGCTTGCTATATAATAAGCAGGGGTTTAATTTTAACAGAAATTCCTCTGCCTTCAGTAGAGAGGCTGCATGTGTGATGGTGCATGACATGATGCAGCTGTTTCACGAAAACTAGGCTGCAATCGTTGGCTTGAATACCCCAATAAGAACTTGTACTGAAGGATATCTTTTCAAATTTGAACAGGTAAAACCTGACCGACTTTTTTGTGGTTCTGCACCAGCCAAGCCAGGGCTCACCCCCAGTCATTCTGGTTACCCTTGTGGCAGGCAGGCAAGCAACTCACCTCACCATATCAGCTGGTTATTTCTGCAGGGGGTTTCTCCCTGCCTTTTCAGGGACCAAAGAGAAGTATATTTTTGACTCTTATTTAAAAAAAAAAAATTTGGAAAATAAGCAGGACCAGTGAAAGTAAACTATACTCAAGCTTATTTAACAGTATCATCTATTTATAGCTATATGGCGAATGCAAAGATTTCTATCTAAATAAAATAGGAAAGAATTAAATGAATAATGTCTACTTTGTGATAGTTATATTTTTGAAAGATTCATTGTGCACATTTGTTTCATTTCTTTGCTATGTTTTAGGAATATAATTCCTCATTTCACATGAGACGATACACTGCTTTCAGGACAATGGTCACTATGACTCAGAAACAAGAGGACACTGCAAGCAAGAACCTTTAAGTTAAACTTTGGAGTGAATAAAATAATTTTAAATACTAAAATAAAAAATGGTGAGGAATGAAAAAGTGTTCTTTGCAAACCTATTCTATGTTAATTCAAGCAGTCAGTTCTTATGAGGAACTGTATCTACTTTCAGTGCCAAAAAAAAATACAATAAGGTTTTCTTATCAGCACAGGTTTTCTTACTGAGAGCAGCTGAGATTCCCTGACATCAAGATGGGGGAGCAATGAAAAGGCCCACTCTGAGGAACAGATATATTTATGGACCCTCTTCAGCTGCCTAGAGTCTGATCTGAATCAAAACACGGATGTAGCCAGGAGCAATTTGGGAGCTACATGCAAAGCAAACCTCCTGCTGATTTGAAGAACAGTCTTTTAATTGCATGTTAAATATATCTTAAAATGCCATGAGAGCTGGCAAGGTGAGCTTTCAGAAGCCGAGAAGTATCAAATGTAAAATTGTCTAAGTAAAAGCAAATATAAAAAATAAGTTCAGCTTTTTTTCTCCGTTCTTCTCTTCTTCAATGCACAGGAGGGGCAAAGTTCAAATAATGAGCAGCTACACAATATTTGTGCCTGCAGGCCTTATTTACTATACACAGTTCATATCCTGCTCTGAAGACAGTTATTAAATTCCCCATGAACTTTTTCATGGCTCCACTCACAACATTGCATCTGAGGGCTTTGTGAACAAAATGAATTTATTTTTACAGCATGTTTCTGAGGACAGGGACACATTGCAAGAGGCAAGAGTTATCATATTTGATAGAGGGGGAACTTAAGGTAAAAAGACCAAAAGTATTTTGGGCATGTAATTTAAAGAACCAGGACCTGATATTTTGAGAGTACTTCACATTAAGAGCTTCATCTATTGGACACATGAATAACTTTGTTTACTTCAGCTCCAAGAGTGAATATTTTTTTTTCTCTACAAATCTGCCCACATCCCTCCAGAAAGGCATGCCAAAAATGAGTGACCATCTGAAAAATTTTGGCTTCATTGAATGGCCACAAATCACAGAGCAACCCAAAATTTAACAACAAAGTTCATTATCCCCTTCTTGCCGTTTCTACCCGGTTTGCCCTTAGCAAATAGAGGAGTGCTGCAAACACCAGTGTCTTTGTTAAATAGATTTGATTAGTTCTCAGAAAAGATCTAGCTTTTCTACATGGTGAAAGTGATGTTCTCTGGGATAACAGCATAGTCAAGATCATCTGGATGCCTTCACACTTAAGCATCTGCTTTACAGTTGGGTAATAGTACTCAATGCCTACATAGTCAACGAAGAGAGGTAAGTGCCTTCAAAGAGCAATTCTGAATACCTCAGTGGGGTGAATGGCGATCCCCCTGAACGCCCCTATGAGCCCACTGAACAGGAGGAGGACAGGGTTGTACAGGCAAAGTGCCAGGGTATGGTACACCAGATAAACAAATTTTGCCAGCAAACTGCCTTCTGGCATTTTTCATCTTTCTTTGCTTAGCTTTGAAACGCTGCATTCTTCCAAGCTAGTATTTAAAAAAGAAAACACCCTGGGACTTTACTCACAAAACTCTTTATTGAAAAATGTCTTCCCTTCTGTTCTCATACCAAAACTTGCGCTGGACATCCCCAGAGCGGGAAGGCTTAGTGACGTCGCAGTAACTTCTGATACTTGAGGGTATGGAAGACTGCTTGCTGCTATGGGATCTGTGCAAGCTGGAGCATATCCAGCATGGGCAGCTGTGCCATGGGGTGTAAGAGCCGTGTCCTGCCTGCAGACAAGTGAAACTCAGAAGCACTGTGATTTTATACTCTAGAGAAAGGTGTGCTGGGGCATGTGCAGACCTCTGTTTATTCCCCACAATCTTATCTATCCTGCATCCCAGTCAGATCGTTACCTTAGGTCCAAACTCCTTTCCAATCCCAATTAATCTTGCAGAATTATTTTCCAATCAATCTCTTTCCCTCTGTAATTCCTACTGCCATCTCTTTTCTAGTTTTCTCATTGCTGCTCAATGCTCAAGCCTTGTTTCTTTTTCATTCAAATACACCACCTTCTTTTTCCATGTTGCCAGGACCTGGCAGGAAATCCTTAAGGACATGGTTAAATGGATACGATAGCCTGGACAGACCAAAACAGTCTATTTCAATTACACATCCAACTTAAATGTAAAAATAATCATTGGGAACAGAGTTGCCAAAAGCTCACAAAGTTTCAGCTGAGAGTGTGCAAACTACAATTTAAAAAGGCTTAAAAATTGGACAAATTTGGGTAACAGAATAGCAGAGACGTTTTCTAACACAAGGCTAGCCTGAGTCACTCTCACTTTGTGTCAGAAATGTGCATTTTTGGTATTATACAGGATGGGATCATTTATAAGGACAACTGATGGATGTTTACCTCAGCGTACTCTATATGAGACATAGAATTGTTTTAACAAGGTATAAAATTTTCAGCTAAAGAATATCCCATCTTTAATGTTTGATGGCTGGGACATTGGTCTAGAAAATGAGACATATATGTTAAAGTCCTCTGGAGTATCAGAAAATTGATTCCAGCTTTCTAGTTCTGGAAGAAATTCCTAACTGGTAGACTCTCTGGATGAAAAAAAAAAAAAAGACAGAGAGAGATATATATATATTTTGGGGTTACCTTCAGTCCAAACCCAAAGGATTTTCCTTTCTTTTTCTCCTCTTCCCAGGCAATTTGAACTTTCAGGGTCTCTATGATTGCTCACAGGACGTGACATCTGTCTGCAAATCTGGTTCACGTGGAAGAAAGAGACTTGAACAGCGGTTCCAGTGAACCTGATTTGGAAAATGGGTTCTAATTCAATACTTGAGAACCTTAAAAAAAGAGGGGTGGAGAGAATTTTACAAAAAATAAATACATCAGGCACAAAAAAATATGTTAAAACCTATTTTCCATGGAAAATCAGTATCAATGGAAAGTGTTTGAACAATCCTAACAACTACCCTAGTAAAATACGCCTTACATTGACTATGACTTTTCATGCTTTAAACACAAACTTTTCTTTCTGTCCTATTTTTAATTAAAAAGAATTTTCCTGCCACATTGTCCAAGGGTAGAGGAAATCACATAATACCCCTACCTTTCCTTTGGGAGAAAAAATGCTAAGGAGTTTTTCATCTTAAGCTCTCTTTTACTTCAGATGGCAACACATGGTTTTACAAGTCAAGGTCACATTTAGCTAGTTGTCATGGTGAATGAAAACACATGGGGCATTGGGCATATAGCATTTAGTTTGGCTTTCTGGGAGAAGTAACATACAAAAACCCCTGTCATGAAGAGGCTGTGTTTAGCCAACCTTCGGTACCTTTAACCGTCATCTTTTTGGCACTCACATTTAAACAGAGTAACGAACCTTTTCCTCTCCTCGGCTGTAAATCAATACCACCAATGTGTCCCTTAAGAAAATCATTAACAAATTATATAAATGCCTGACCAGTCAATAGGAGGATTTCCATTTCAATTGTCCATGGAAAGAAAAGAAACTCTTTTTGTAATGTATTCAGAACAAGTTCTGGTTGTGCATTGCAATCATTTTCAAGGTAAGTACTTCAGAACCCATAACTGATGCAATGCTAAATGTGTGCTGGGAAAAATACTCATATATGTATTTCTGACCTCTTAATGATTATTTTCCCTAAAGCAGGAGTTGAAATAAACAGAAAAAATTATGGAAAATGCAATTTCAAAACAAATTGTTCTTCTAAGTATCGTGAAAGGGTACCTGAGGAAAGCCTCCTTAGCAAAGTAGCTGAACTACTGTGGGTGATGTTCCCTGAAGAAACTCTCCTGGTAACTGCCTGCTCTAGGTACAAATAAAAAAGGTGGCCTGGAGAGCGCAGGAGAAGCAGCGTGAGGACAGGGCAGTGCTAGGCATCAGCTGAGGAAAGACCAATACACAGTTGCTGTTTGAGCTTTCTCTGGAGACTAAAAGCCATCTGAAGGCATCTTAAACTGGCAAGCAAGACAGTTTGAATTTTCAGTAGTAAAGTGGAAAAAAAGAACAAGTTGCCGAAAAAAAAGCAAACCAGAAGAGTGCAATTTTTATAGAGCTGTGCTGCAGTTGACAATAAGATCCCTTCAAATCAGGATATTTTGTGTGGAAATGATGTAATCTATCACTTTCGATTGCCAATGGGAGCTCCTAATACCTTCCCTAAATCTAGCTTGGAATCATAGCAGGCACTTGTATGTGCTTTGGCTTGGGTGAGAATATCACCAGCCCTTCCCTCTGTCCCAGCCCATCCCTGTGGCAAGGATTACATACATTCCCACAGAAGTCTGGCTCAGCAGTTCAAAACTTCCCATCGAAAACCTGGCTGTATTTATTGAAAGATCGAGCAGTGATGTAACCCCCATGGCTTACCCTTTTTGTAAAGGGAAAGTGGTCCCAGGAAAGGAAGGTTAGCATTTATTTCCTGTTAGGTAATGGGAGAAAAATAGAACCAGGGAAAAAAAAAATCACCCATAAAACTAACACTTGAATAGCTACTTCAGGTTACATGTTCATTTTCCCCAGCCACTCTGAGTCAGAAGGATTCCCCTTACTCCCGTATTCTCCTTCCATATCCTCCCATTTTTCCCCTTGCCCCCAGGAAGGAGTTAGGTTCCAGCTCTGTGAGTGCTACTGCTCCTTCCAACTCCCTTTTGGACTTTGGCTTGTCCCTTGCTGTTTAAAAAACAGTGATTTAAGGGATAATCTGACATAATATCTGTGTAGGGGCATGGTAGGGATAAACAAACCTTAATTACCGTAAGCACTACTTAAAAATAAATCTCAGTATTCCATGATGGAGCAAAAGAGGGAATGAAGAGAGAAAGCACAATAGAAAAGCAAATACCAAGCTACAGTTTATGCTGAGACTGATTTAGAAATACTGCTTTCTAATGTAGGCTCACAATTATGTATCTAGCTCAGTATTTTGATGTAGACATGATAAGCCCTATGTTTGCTCCTGGTCGCAAGGAGTGGCATGGCTGACCCACGGCTGTGCAGGAGAAATAACAAAGCTGGTGTTCACATGAATTCCCCGAGCATGCCGAGGTACGGTGCAAGAAATGAGTGGGTTTAAACGATAACATCTAGTGACCCCAGAGCTCCCAAAGCAGGAAAAAAAGAAAGACTGAGAAGAAGGGTTTCTAACAGTAGTGACAAATTCCTTATTACTGTGTGCAGACAGCCTCACGTGCAGCGGTGACTGTGGTGCACGGTTTTCTGACAGCTCATGCCAGAGCCATTTTGCGACATTAAAAGGCCATGTAGTCAAGAGGAGGGAGAAGGGAGCCAAGCAGACTATTAGAATAATTGGTATTAGCCTTGTAATACTTTCTGTTATGTGCTGTTCATAAATCACAAATGAATAGTTTGTCGCATTGTCCTGTATTATGTGATCACTCAGAGAGAAACTCTTATCGGATGTGTAAGCGTAGAGGACAGCCCAATGTCTACTGCTGGAAATCGCTACCTACATACACCTTCTGGTCTGGGGATACTGGATGTATCAAAAGTCAAGGTCAGGATGTCTCAGGATCCTTTATTTTGTGCCTTAATACATGTAACTCTACATAGCTACACAGTTATTTCAGTATTACAGAAAGTGTAGAAAAAATATCCTGTGTGCAAAGACAAAAAGAACAACCAATCTACTCTAAACGGTAAAAATCCCGTCTCTCTCCGTATTTTTATTATGCTGAAATAATCACAGAGCAAAGACAGAGAAATCAGTACAAATGTGCCCACGTGGTGCTCAGGCAAAGGCCCAGGTTCTCCAAGGACAATGTGCTCCAGGTATCTAGGTGTGACAGGAGGACATAGCCCTGCTACTAATTGCACCTCTGAAGTGACTACTTCTTGCAGCAGCTGCAAAAGGAGATAGTTAAGCCTCATTAGCTAAATCCCAACTCTACTTTGGATGCTAATAAAGGACGTGGTATAACTGTCAGACAGTAATTCTTCCTCCTTGGAATCAATAAAGCATTAATTGTCCAACACGGAGGCTCTGGGCTGAGGGGAGAATCTTTATAGGTGAAACATGACATCAGTGCACAAATTTTCATCTTTCACCCCAGCAATACTATTTCGATGTGGTACTTTCAACTATAGGTCACAGAAGGTATCTCAAAAATCGTCAAGAGAAAAAAGTAATAGATTTTGTGTTGAAAATGGAGCAGAGATGAAGAGTTTGTGGAGAAGACAAACTTGAGGATAACAAGAGCAATGAATCAGAGAGCTTGGGACAGGGAACACATCTCATGGAGGGACAAGGAGGGTTGGGAAAAAGGATGCAGAAACAGCAATTGTATTGCAATTAAATATACGTGTGTAAGGAATAAAAGTATGTAACTTTCTTGTTCCTAAAGTGAAAATCCCAAATGGTTGTCAATAAAAAATTTTCACTGAGTGGGGGTGTTTCTGGTCACGTTAGCGTGAAGCCTAAATCCAATTACTGTTTTCATTAATAATTTGCAGATAAAATTTGCACATAACACTGACATTGGAATATATTAATGAAGGCAGAGCACGTGCACAAAGTGAGCTCAACTGCTGTATAAAACAATCTTTTCAGGAGACAAAGTTGATATGAGTTTTGGCTATTGTAGACTTCTAAACCTAGCGCATACGTTAGAATGACATTTTGAAATTTATTTAGAGTAGTATCTTGAAAAGCAAGTTTTCCAAAATGATTTAGAGTCAAAGCAGGCAAGCAATAGAACATAAGTTTCCGCGACGATGCTGTGGCCAAAGGGCTAATTTAATCCATGGATGTATAAATGTAGGAAAAATAGGTGACAACTACATTTTTCTCTACAGTAAAGATGAATTAATTAGAAAGGTAGATATACTGGAAAAATTTGAGCTCTTAAAAACAGAGTCACAAACTTGTTCAAGAGCCATAGAAAATGCCCTACTAGGAAAAACTTAAATACTTCAACAGATTTAGTCCATTAAAAAGAAGATTGAGAGTCACTTCGCTACAGTGCATAAGTACATTTATAAGAAGTAAATAGAGGGCCCTTTAACAGTCAAGAAGGTATGATAAAGTTTGAATGCTGAAGCTGGACATATTTATATGAGAAATTGCACCTTGGATTTTCATACAGAATAGGTGATCAACCTCTGAAACAAGAGAAGTTTTAGAAATTTTGTTGCTTGAAATCCTCATGTCAAAACTGGGTGTTCTTCCGAGGGGTATGATTTTGTGTGTTATGGACTAAGTCTAGAACAAGAAAACGGACATACCATTTTCACAGATAAACCAAAATGCAGTACACTTAGCCAGAGCTGAAAACCTGTGGGAAATGGCACATCAATTTTAATTGTTCTTTATATTTTTAAAATTTAAAGAACGTAGATTTGACCCAAAGCTATAAAGCTTCTGTCAAGCTGAATCGCATCTTTTTTTTCATGTACTGCTTTACCAACATGTTTTGTCTAGCTCTATTCAGCTCAGAGGTAATACTGTGAGATTTAATGGCTTTGATTTACAGGTCTGGTGAAACAATCAACTGATCTCACCAGAATGTGAAGTCTATAAATCTATCAATTTGTTCTTATTAACGAAAGAACTTTGCATGCTGATGTTTATCTACTGTAGCTTAATATCTCCTTTCCCTAACAATAATCAATGGATGTGTTCTCATATATTTCTTTTCATTAAAAAAATACTATCTTTATCTGCTTATCTGAACTGCTGAAAAAAGCATATCTATTCATGCATAAACTATTCAATGCATTTGAAAATAAAGCTTTATGTTTAAATTAGCATCCCACAGTCTGCTCCTGATGATTCCCTGTCTCCCCCATAAGTGACATGAATTGTGATACTGGGTAGTGTGCATTAGTCTTTCAATGACACTGCATCCTTTGAAGCAAAAACCGTTGACAAAAGCATCATCGGAGTTGCGGGTACCCTGGCAGCAAATACCGATGATTCTCATGAGAAATTTTCTTAGGAACCTGAAAAGCAACTGGAAGAATTTGAAAGTTGGGGGAGGCAATGCTAAGCACTTGGCAAAGTTCTCTTTTTATCCTTAAATTCTGCTCTTCAAGATACCCCTCTGTGAGACAATGCAGGCATCAGACTTCACTGTCTGTTATTGGAAAATCGGGCTGCCTAATCTGTATAGGCAGAAGACGAGCAGAGTTGCGGAGTTTCTATGGAGATGGGAATTGGTGAGGAAGTGCATTTTCTCCCAATTCATCCAGTCTTCCTGATCTTATAAGGGGCCATTATAGCCATTTATCTCTCTCTGAAGAAATGACGACATCTTTAGGAGAAATTGCAAAAGCAAGGTTAAATTTTGACTCAAATGAGAGTGTCTAGTATATTTTCACCAGGTCCAGCATTTCAAAATGTAATCCACAAGAGGTTTTGTTTCTTAGACCTGACAGTATTTGCCAAATGTAGACAAGCTGGTAGGCTGGTTGTGACACTCAGTAAGAGGTAATAGAAAACAAGAAGCATTTCCCAAGTAACAGTATATCTCATTAACGCTAAGCATGCTATCAAACAATTGAATGCTACTCAAACTCTCTGCAGAGCAAGCCTGTTGAACACCACTGGATGTTTGACAAACGTGTCGGTGCCAAAACTGTCTGAGTTAGACGCACAATCAGGCAACTTATAGATGCTTTAAATGATCATCTGTACACCTGAAAGATGTCTGGAAAATTTGAGTTAAATTTCTACATTTTCAGAATAAATAGGGTTACACAAACTCTGTTTATCTCCCTTCCTCCTCTGCCTCTTCCAGGGAATTTTTTTTTTAGGAGATGAAATTTATGACTGAAAAAGGAAATTGTTTGCAGGAAGAGAGAACTACAAAGCTGGATTTTTCTTTTTAAAGCCACTTGTTTTGCTGCTATTACTTTGCATGGGTTTGAGACTGCTCCCTTATCTACACATGTATCTTTTGGGAGGCTAAAGGCCTGGGGAGAGGAGTTAAAACATACCTTGATGGAGTCATCACAGAGAAATATATATCTGGTTTCGATTTAGCCCAGTTCAGGGACAGGTGACACTCATTCTCGAGGGCTTGTAAAGAAATATGTTTCCCAATTTGTATTCTTATGCAAAAGAAAAGTTTTTCTTTTCAAATTTGTAAAGACCAGATGTTTTTAAAGGATTTGTAGCACAAGCTGGGGAGGTTGAAGGGAGTCCTTTAGTCCTTTGCCTTCCTCCCACCCAGCTCTTCCTCGGCATCATGGTAGTATGTGAGTCTGACCTGTCCTCCCCCGGTGAGCACCGTCGCTGCCCCGTGCACCCGCAGACTCCTTTATTAGCACTCCCAGCTTTGCAAGCACATTTTGATACACGTTTGAATCTAAGCTTGATTTATTTAATAAAATAGGCTTTCTAGAAGAAAATATGAAAGTCCCAGGGGAGGTGAGGGGGGAAGGGAAGAAGGGAGGTGAGGGAAGGAAGCCCAGAGAATTGCAGATTCTGGTCCACCACACCGAAAACTCAGATGGGAGCTCAGGGAAGGTAAAGGGCTGTCACACAAAACAAGTTACTCAAAAAACAGGAGCAAGGGCTAAGAATTTCCCCAAAGCCATGCAAATCCTGAGGACAGGAATATATATGTGTATATATCTACATATCTCACAATGACAGATAACCCGATCACAGTAGTTTCTTCTGAGCTAATTCTTAGCTTTCAGATCTCCTTTGGTTTTAACCTTTCACAGTTTTGTTTCATTTCTGATAGAAACAGAAAGCAGAAAAGAAATAAAGAATATGACTAGTGATCTTACTACTAGTTCACAGGTTAAGAAAATACTTTTTGCAGTGTAATATTCTGTGTGGTTCGTAACGTACATAATAAATCACATTTACTTATTAAAAGATTTTTCTTTTTGGATCTACTTACCTCGGATTTTTAGAATTACTCAAAAAGATTTTGAAGCTTTTCTAAATTAGATTGCTACCTTTCTCTTCTTTTTAGTAAATCAGAGATATTTCAGCTGTGGTAAACATACAGTGATTTATTTGCCAGATCCATTCTCCCTGCCTCCCCTTTCCCCACAAGCCAGTTCCTCAGTGCGCTTGCCAGGGCAATTCAGGAGCCACATTTTCCTTGTGCAATGTGTATCACCTCAACATTTTGTGGTTACACACATTCTACAAACTAAAAAATGCCAAGCAAAAATACCCAGCCACCACTAGAAGCTTTTTTGCATGAAACAGGGACAGCAGGCCTAAACTCGTTAGAAGCTGTACAAAAACCAGCAGGTCAGCAGGAGAAAAAATGTGTGCAGGAAAATGTGGCCTCTAGTAGATACAGACTGTAATATTTTAATATTTTCCAACACAGATATTGAGAGTACTATCACAACACCTGTAAGGAACAGCGCGGGGGTTTCCTTTAAAGAAAACAAGGTGTTAGTGTGGTCTTCAAACATTGCTTCTGCAAACCACACACCTCACCTTTTTGGCCACTCTTGTTTGCTACAATGCACCCAGGAGAAGGCTGTTGGAAGAGTGTGGTTCTTTTCCAGACTTGCTTTCCACTTCTTTGGGAGAGCTGTAGCTGTGGGGGCAGCATGACACCCTGTCAGGGGCAGAAAGTGGTGGAAGACAGTGAGGGAAGAAAAGCTCAGAAGAGGGCAGAAGATGGGTATTGCAGACAATGTAGTAATACGAACTTACTTATTATAATAGGTTTTGGTATACAGATGCATACACATCACCTTCTTCTAGTTTTCACATGAAATACTGAAAAAAAGAAGACTCACGCTGGTTCTTGACACAGCAGCCAAAACACATGTCACTAATCCAAACTTTTATAATCAGACTGAAGGAGCTGGAGGGTGCAATAATTATCACTGCCAATAATTCCTTCATGGTGTGACACTAGATAAGTCAAAGCACTAACTATTCTTCTAATCTACATGCAGAAACCATCAATGGAAAAAAATTAAACCAGTCCATACTCCAGTCTGATTAAAGATGTATGACATGTGAAAACATACTGTAAATAAGCCAAACTCTGCAATGCATGACTGAGTTCAGTAAATTTGACACATCTTAACTACACGTGTAAAGACTGGTAATGAGAGCTAAATGTCATCAAGTTCTACATTTCTGCTAAGGTGTCAGTTTTAGATGACAGAGTAGCTCATCCTTTTGTGAGGAGCAAACTCTCCAGGCAGCTACTGTCCTTTACGCCTTCCTCATCTCCACCAGACTGGAGGAGGGTTTGTAAGAAGACTTGCAAGAAGAGTAGATCAAATGAGGGACTACATCTCTAGATATGGTAGAGGTTCCTGGTTCCTGAGGATCAGAGAGGTACTTCTGCTACCCATGAGCAAGAGGAGTGCCTCCTGGGTCCTCTTCCAGGAAGGTACCAGGGGAAACCCAGAGAGAAGCCAGAAAGCTGCAGAACCAAAAACAGCCCAAGGAGGGCATATGCTCTCTACAGCAACTTTCCACAGTTACAACCAAGCTTTCCAGTTCCCTTCCAATTGTCTCTTTCTTTCCTCTCCTTTCTCAGCCAGATCTTTTAACAGCTTCCCCATCCACCTCTCTACTCTTATTTTTCCTTGTTTTTTTCTGTGCTCTCACCGTCCCTTGCCTTTCCATGTGTGCATTCTCCTTACAGTTTTTCACTCCTTCTTCACTGCTCCTCCAAAAATGAGCACTGAGTTTTGTTGTCATCTTTCTGTCCTCTTCAATTTTCCATTAAATCTCTTCTCTGATAGCTTTCTTGCCTGTGTAGTTAGTAAGCTCTTTAGGAGAAAACCGTTGGATCTTCTGAGACAGTGTTGCTGTGAAAACTAACGCCAGATCTATGAACAGTAAAGATTTGACCCAGAAGAGGTCACACAACTGTGCTTTGGGAGCACCTGATCCCGGCTTTACGCTGACTCTGCGCCAATGCTAAGCAAACAGGCTGCAGTTGGTTTGGTACAGTGTTGGATGGCTGGGGGGAAGGGGATACCAAAGCTGGCATAAAGCCAGCCAATATAAAACTAAATTACCAACATTTAAAAATACAGTTGAATTTGCAGAATTATTTCATACAGCGTCAGCATTTTGACTCATGTGGCTTTGGTGCTTTCGATCCAGTAGTGGGAGCCTTGAAGCTGGATTTCTTGTGTTCTTGAATGACAGCCCAAAGTTGCAGAGCACCTAGCAAGATGAAGCTTACCTTAGCTTGCTCCTTAGGCGCTTTTGGAAGAAGCACTATTTTATTATTAATAGTAATAGTAGTAATAATACTAATAACTACTTTGTGCATTAAGCCAACAGCCATTCAGGTGGTGCCTAAGTTATTGAAAATAACCTGGAAACCTAATCAACTTGAACCACTCTCTCTTCTTCCTGCAGGGAAGGTTCCTACCTCCAGCATGGTGCTGGACAAGGTGGAGAAGACTCTGTGCCTGAGCTGGTTTTATCTACCAAGCTCACTCGAGGAGAGCAAGGCCACTCTCATGTGGAAATCACCCAAGTCACATATTTGTCTGAACACGCCTGGAAACTGAAGGTAGAAGATTGTTCCTTGTCTGGAACCACCTCACTAGCCAGCAGTCTGTTGATTTAAATTTCATCATCATTTCTCTGCAATAAATACTGAAAGCCTATAAAATACTCCAAGTATTGTGTAACAGGAATAAACTTGAACTGGAAGCCCTGAAAGATTAGCTGGACTGACACTATGCTTGGAAATCCAGTTTCTGAGTAGGTGACAGAACATCCTGTGGTTTCAGCCTGTTGGGATTTGGTATTTGTTGTCTGAACTCATGGCTGACCACATAGCTTACTGCTTTCAACAGGCCTGCTTTCCTCTAGACTCCCGTACCTCTGCCCAGGGTCACCCAACAGAGCTGTACCCACATGTGCCCTGCAAGGTCTGCAATGTACCTGTGACATGCCAGGCATGTGGTCCTTGCAATCTACAGCCGGTCCATGGTAAGCAATGGCGTTAGCTAAATGACCTTGTCAGAGGGCCAAAGTCTCCTTTCTCCATTCAGTCAATATTTCTACATGTGGGAAAAAGAAAAAAAAAAAAAAAAGATTGTACATGGGGTAGCTTTAATCTGCTGCTGTGTCAAAGATATCACATAGTGTTGAAGGCAAATGGGCTTAATTGTGCTCAGCACATAAAGATCAGGCCTTTCCTATGACTCAGAAGTGAGTTGCTTAACCACAGAGCCCAGAATCCGTGACAGTTCAGGCACAGTCAGTTTTTATACGTCTGAGTTCTTAGACAGCAGGGACTTGGCTGGGCTGCACTGTGGGTAAAATTAATTGTAGGTCCTCGTCATCTTAACTTTGCTGAGGGATAACCTCCTCCTCGGAGGGTGAAACAGACGACTTGAGAAAATGAGCTGTGGCATAGCTCAGAGCCACAGCAAATTCTTACTAACCATGGAGCTTTTTCTAGCAGATACCTGCATCTGGACTGTGGTGCGGAGTACAATGGGATTTAATAAGTGCCATCAAAACTGGCAGACAGCCCTGCTCCTAGAGAGGGGCCACATATTTAAGAACTATGCAAAATATTATGCGCTACGCATGTGACCAAATTCTTTGTAGAGGAAAATCCCTAGGACTGTGTTAAATTAAATAGGATTATGGCTTTCACTAATCTGTATCCAGTGTGACCATACAAGGGTATTAGTTTGATAATATTTAAGGACTTAGCTTTACAGCAGCACCCATCAGCTGTCTAAGCTCAGTGACTGTGTTGTTGGTGAAAATGTTAACCATTAAAGAGATTTTTATTTACATTGCCTAAATTAAACATGTGACACTCACCAGCTGGCAAATTCAGCAAAGTTAGTTATGCATAGGTCAAAGCATTTTTTTTTTCCTTTTGAAATAAGTAGAAGGAGCGAACCGTGGGATGCAACTTCTGTGAGCAGCGCCGCTGAGCACAGCTCTTGCGAAGTCATGGGTAGTGCTGCCCTCAGCTCCAGCAAGCACAGAGGCATGCCAGTGTGATGCTATCAAAAACCTCGCCCTGAAGCCTTTTCCCCAAGTGGCACAAATGGATTGTGAGATAATTTAGCAGTATGGCACGGTACCTAAGCTGGGAGCACTCCTCGTCAACCTGGCATTTGTTTGCCAGGAGTTACTCAGGTAGTGATGTTATGATGCTACCGCTGTCTCCAGTCGCTGAGATCAGAGGTAACTCTGGTGTATACTGGCCGATGCTGACATTTTAATGGCTCTCTCCAAAAGCGCAAACAAATAACTCTCTTCAGGCCTCTTTCTGTACAGACACACACCCATGTGTATATATATATATCTACACACATATACACTCAACTGTAAAACATTAGTAACTGCCTTAAATGTAAATCCAGGTATTGCAATATGAAAAGCATTCAAAAAAGGAAAAGTATCTAATCCACAGCTCAGTTTAAAAGTCATAGGAATTTCCCCACTGATTTCAGTGACACAAATATTTTCATTACCTGTATTATTTCAGTAAATGAATGACACAATCAGGCTATTTTTTATTAATTTTTTTTGCCATATCGTATTGTGTTAAAGCTATGAAAAGCATATTATATCTTCAACTACCTTGTATGCATAGAAATTTTACCAAAATTGATCATCAGCTTGCTTGAAGAGGTCTCTTACTCCAATAATGGATTATATAAAAATGACACCTTTTCCATTATCATTCTGTTCTTAAGGTATTCAAATTTGTACATTTTTAATAGGAGGGAAAAATGTTTTTAATACTTCAATTACATATTCTACAGTCAGCACAGCTGAAGTAAAACAATAGGTTTAGCATCTTCTCACATCTCTAAAAGTGGAAGAAAACTCTACCTGAAGGCCACATTTTTTACAGACATATATATAAATCCTATTGAGGATAACTGTGTTGTGAAAATGTGGCAGAGCATAATGATCTGAAAATAAAGTATAATTATAGTGTGGGCTGCAGAACAATCACTCATAATACAGACCTCGAGATGTAGTCGGTTGATTAGGCATTGGAACAAGTTGCCCGGGGAGATGGCGGAGTCACCTGAGGGTGTTTAAGGAAAGGTTGGATCTGGTACTTAAGGACATGGTTTAGTAGGTAATATAGGTGGTAGGGGGATGGTTGGACTACATGATCTTGGAGGTCTCTTCCAATCTTAATGATACTACGATTCTTAGCTCCCAGGCAAGGCTTGCAGGGCTGCCAGGACAAAATATCCTTTGTGTTTGAATGGAACAGCCATGCACCACAGGTCAGTAAGGAGCAGCCTAGTGCACTGTTCCAGTCCCTCAGATTGGGTCTGTTCTTTGCATAGTCCCATCGAGGCAGACCTAATCTGTCCCATCATACTAAAATCCCCATACGCAAGCAGCTGGCTGTCATATTAGCAGGAAAAACACGGTGCCCAAAGCAGCCTTACTCACTTGGGCACCGGAAATGTCTTCTTGAAGATGGAGATTCCCTGCAGCGGAGGGTGTTTTGATCACCTCACTGTAATATCACCTCACTTCAAACTGCACATATAGTTAGGAGATTTTTCATGTGCAAATATAGCACGTGATCAACCAGTTACTGTCCACATGCTTCATAAGTTTATGGTGAACTTTGTATGATTAAACCCCAATTTTTTCATTTTGTTATTTAACACACTTTTATCTCATTTCCTTGTCTGAGTTCATTGGTTTGCTGTGTGAGTGACCCAGATTAAATATCTAGGAAATTTCCTAGGATACTGCAGATGATTTATTATCCTGATTAGTCAACCAGCCAGCATTTTCAACAAAAGGGGTTAAGGAAATACAAACATGAGTTGGAATCTTACCAAATTTCCTTAGTCAGTTTCTCCCAGAATCATCAGTAACTCTGTTTATGCTTCCTTAAGCTTTCAGTATGCTTTCCAAATGGATGTTTTGGGATCCCAGCTTTGTAAGCAAAACCATTCAACCAAAATAAATGTGTGCCTGGACAGGTTCTTCATCGTGCCCTGGGGCCACCTGAACTCATGGCAAACCCCAAGGATTCGCACAGCTATGCCAACACTAGGGCTCTTCTCCAGAAGACATGCAAGCTGTGTCTGCTCTTGTCTTATTTTTTATATTAAAACTTAGGGGAAATTCTAGCGTAGACAGCACAATGTTAAGCTAGAAATACTTAATTATCATATCTACAATAACAGTATCAAATAGTTACATGCTAAACTATATTTCATTTAAAATAGGAATCAGCAAGATGTTTGGAAACCCTTAAAGTTCCTTTCACTGTATTTTTAGACAGGGAGACATGTTTTCTAAAGGCCTGATTCTGACTTGCACCAAAAAAGCATCTGTCTTCTAAGTAAATTGATACACCATTGCGACGTCATAATAGTAACGGTAATATTAATGAGGGCTGTTTCCAGAGCTGTGTGCTGTAGTTGTGGGAAAGGGCTACGGGCAGGAGCATCTCTCCCAGTGAGGAGGGATTCCTAGATACCACAAAATCTTCATGTAGTCCTTGAATCACTGCAGTGGTGCCAAGGGTGACAGTGGGTCTTAGGACAAACAAATACCACAGAGACATAAAATATTTTCTCAAGTGTCAATCTTTCTTTGGTTCACTGAATTCAAAGGAGAGCATTTGAATAACTTCAACTGCTGTTGAGCACTGATGTATAATCTCTAGCAATTATTTTATCAAGAGAGAGACAGCTTCCATTTAACTAAGACGAGTAGAAAATCCTCTGCCTCTGTGGCTGAGAACCTAAACAGACACAGAACAGACTATTTACATCAAAAAAAGACTATCATTCTATCACCTCATTTGCAGTATTGTCACTTACCTGAACAGGAGTAATGTAGAGGTTATCACTGCATGCCTCTTTGTAATTGTTTTCATACATCGAGCATATTGCCAAGGAACACCCGTGTGTTTTGGCTTATTTTTTTTATCTTTAGGAGTTTTTTTGAAATACCAAGAGAACAAAGGAAAGAGCTTTGGATATATCTGTGATCTCCCATCCAATGTGTCAAAGTAAATCCTAAAGACATGGTGCTACCTCATAACTCATTTTCAACAAGGAAAAAAACCGACATACAGTGGTATGCACAAACTTATACTGTTGAATTGTAAGAACAGCCCATGCAGTGCTTTCAGCCTGGGCCAGCTTGAATTCTCTCAGCAGTTATTGGGCAGAGTCCGGGAGCTGGCACAGTGCAGAGACAGGCAGTTTGCAGGTGGTCACTGTTCAGAAAACAATGTAATTGGGTAGATGTGGGATGCTCCATGCCAGTCTTTTCAGTGCCAGAGAGCATTCTCTGGCACTTTTAAATTTACTTAAATAACTGTAAGCCATGTGTTCTCTTTTCTCCTTTTCAAGAGAATAGGGTGTAGAAAGTTAAAAACAACTATATGTGCCAATATATCAACTTATATTGAGTTTTAAAGTGCAAGAGAAAAGTGGGCTAGTAATCATATTGTTATAGATGCAGTTTAAAGGCTAAATTCATCCTTGTTCTAAATTCACTGACCTTTATTTGTATGTCAGATCAATAATAATAAAATATCGGCAAGTAATATAAGTTTCTCACAACCTTTCAGCAATGCTTTGTCATCGAAAAAGTTAGGTTAAAATTGAAGAGGTTTGAATAGAATGAGTCCTTTTAAGATGGATAGGTATGTCAGGATCCAGCTCCCACCATAAAATATACTTGTTTACTTCATTTGTGAAAATGCTACCATAAACTTTCCTGGTGAAAATTAATTCTCAAGACATTAAAAAAATCAATTACCAAGCATAGAGCTTCCTTTCTAATGATATTACATACTGAAAATTCAATCTGGATCATGGAATTATGGTGAGGGCTTCCTCTAGATTTATGTGTGTACCATTTAAAGGTTTTGCAGGTAACCATCTGCTCAGTCCCACTGAAAATGATGGTACAGAACAAAATCTGTCTCTGTAGGCACCATTTGTGTGTGAAAAAGAAAATGGAGCCCACTTCACTTTTCTGTCATTACATTCCTTCCCCACTGCTACATCTATCATTCACATTAGCAGCTGTAACTGCACAGAATGGTAAAAACCTCTCTGTTAGAAAGCCATTTATAAAATTACATTTTTTCTGACTTCAACGACATTTTTCTGTATCAGATTCTTACTCTAGCAATGAATTCACAGCTATCTGAAGGGAGTTTTACACCAAGATGAATGTCATGTGTGACTTAAAGAATTTGTTAAATATTCAAAAGACCAAAACTGACTAGCAGTGATTTACAGGCACAATATTTATCACACAAAATTACACAAAGCAAACAGAATGAAACATGCTATTGAAACCTCATTCTTTTGCAGTGTGTCTGGCTTTTTGGAGGTGCATATAGAAAGCAATTGTTCGTAGGAATTCCATCAGAGCATAAAGTGGAAGGATTTCAAACGCTGTGTCAATTGCAAGTCATTGTAAGTGATTGTTACTCACACCACGAAGCATGGCTGCACTGAGCTATCTCCGCTGGTAGGACATCTCTCAACCACAGCACACTGGCTTTCCACCCAGTGAAACTAAACAAACTAAACAAAGTACCCCCTGTTCCAGTGTGAACAAGATTCAAGCGGTTGTCTGGACCTAAGGACAAACTATCAAATTGACGTACAAGGAAAATGTGAAAAGTTATCAGAGATCACAGCAAACTGCAGTATTTGTGAAACAATAAATGCTTTTAAAACAATGTTTATAAACAAGACATTGTTGATCTGAATACTTCAGCAGTGACCTAACATTTACAGAATAGAGATATAAATGCTAACTCATCTCTGTGCCACAGAGTACATCTTTTACCTGTTGATCTTACTGAAATGAACCCCTTTGTTCTTCTACGCTCGCAAAAGACTACAGATTTAGCAGGATATGCGATAATAATGAATGACTAAGCACGGAAGTAAAAGCCAGAAGTTTTAGATAAATAACTTAGGAATTTTGAATTATTTTTTTTTGGGGGGGGGGGCAAAGATAGGTTAAACTAAAACCAAAATCACTGTCTGAAACCCAAGCGAATTATTAGAAACGCAAAGTAATCTTCCTAAGTCTCTGTACTGCAAGACTGTAATCGTTCTACTAGAAGTGAACTTATATCCACTGTAGAGGAATCTTAGTTGAGACTAAGAAAAAGAGTAAAGCACCCCCATTACATTATCAAATTCTATTAGAATAGTTAATTGCCCACATTTACAGTGATTTCATAATCTCCCATTATGGCAGACGCAGGGAGGAGGGAGAGCACGGGAACATGCAAATTCTTGGCACTGAAATCACAGAATCTATGTTAAAAGCTTATTAAGACTATTTAATCCCTCTCCCTGCTGATTCTGGATTGTCCCGCATTGTACACTTCCTAGTGTTTTGTCTAACCCAGTTTTAAATATCACAAGTGATGGGAATGTCTTCAGTTCCCTTAGGAGATGACTTCAAGGCTAACGGATTTCACTGGCAGAGATGCTGTCTGATATCTTGTCTACATTTGCCCTTACTTTATTCCTTTTGATCAAGAAAGTTTCTTGCCTTCTCTTTTTCATGTGAAATATGAGATACCTGGTGAATATTAGAAATTCCACCCACTACCCCATTGTTACACTTGTACGCAGTTTTCAAGTGAGGGATCTAAAGGATTTCCATCCAGATAAAGCCAGCAGCAAGCCATCAGCAATATTAACTGTCTGTATAGTCATACTTTCTTGTCTGGCTGCTGCTGTACCACTAGAGGTGGTTTCCATATGTAGCCCTCAGCCAGCTACTTGTCACCACCCTCTTCCTAGAGGTTATGCACACCCTCCCACTCCTGATTTTCTGGCTGAGCTATTGCTAGAATTGTTGCTTAAAATGAGCCAGCTTAGTTAAAGCCTGTTTAAACAGCGAATTATTGCTTACCCATCTCTTTCTGGCTGACATGGGCTAGACAACCCTCCCAACCACATGTCATCTAGCTGACAGGAGAAAGGGTAACCCCCAGCAAGCTGGTGGTAAGTTTTGCTGCAGCAGAAAGGGAAATGTGAATGCAAACATTGATGTTTCCCTCCCTGATCCTGATGTTCTGTGGAAATTGGCAACAACCAGTGATAAGAGACACCAACAGACTGCAAGGAGACAGGCTGAACTTTTTTCCAGACTGAAAGTGTCTGATTAAACCAGGCCTACCTGAGCTTTGCACAAATATCACCATGGTTGTGTTGCAAAAACAATCTGCTGCTTCCTTTACTTTGATTAGATTACTTGAAGTAAAAATGCTGTCCTTTGAAAAAAAATAATCCCATTTTTGCTTCACTACAGCCACATGCTGACCGTAACTCTGAAAAGGAGTTAGGTTGCGGGGTCCCAGGAAGTGTGGTTGTACACGTGGTCCTTCCAGCCTAGCCCAAAGAAGGATGGGGGGACTGGATTCCAGGCCAACAGAAGGGGCAGTCAGTCACTTGAAGTATTATGCTTCTGTAGAGCAGTCAAACTGTATTCGGTTATTTACATCTTTTACAGGCACACTAGATGCTATCAGCAAAGCTACTGGACACCTTAGTGACAGAAATTGCTAAGGATTCAGCAGCAGTGCTCCTTAATGAATGTAACACTCTCTCCCTCTCCTTGAAATCAGAATTTCTGCCTGCAAAGTATAACGGTTATCAGAACGGATTTAGGACTCTCTTATGTTTTACAAATGGCTGAGGATGGGGTGATAAATGTGTTTTTTTCCTAGGCCTGTTCTGAATTATAATGTTTTGCCAACATAGCTATGTAGGTTCGCGGTGTGAAAAATTCACGTCCCCAGCAGATATTGCTATGTTTGCAGAACTCCTGGTGCGGCCGCAGCTTTGCCAGACGGGGAGAGCTTATATTGGCTCAACTTACATCACTTGGGGAGGTGGTGTAACCATGCCAGAAAAACTCCTTCTGTCAGTTTGAACAGTATGTACTGCAGGGTGCTCTGCCAGCTACAGAGATGGTGGAGCTGTGGGGAGACCAGACCGCGATCAGTGTTGCTCTGTACATTCACTTTTAATAAGCATGTTAATCAACATGCCGTATTTGAGAAATGCATGTTGTGAAAGGCTGTTGCATTTATCGACATCCTCAGCCTGCATGTCTGCTAATGTATCAGAATTGCTACTTTGATGCCTGTCTTGAAACAAGAAGCCATGTGCTACTCAAAGGTATATCCTTGAAAACCAGACAGCTAAATTACGACCTCCCTAGGTGTGTTGGTACCTTTGCTGCAGTCATAAAATGTTATGTGTTCTTGTTTCCTGGCTTGGCAGCTACGAACCTCCAGACTTGTGTTTTGGAAGTATAGCTCATCCACTCTCTTCTGACTTAATCAAATATATTTTTGGATTTATTGTGATCTAAGTTTATCTGACAAATCTTTTTATTAAAAAAAAAAAAGACAAAAATTGCTGTAGTAAACTATCTGAAGCATTCTTAATTTGTCCTTGATGTCCTTTTCTCCAAAATATCACATCAACTGCTTTCAGATGACTCTGAATGCTGCTCATGCCTGAAACGTATATAGATAGATACTGATTTCAGCAGTTGTTTTCAGTATCAGCTGGTTCCTTCCTTTGGCTAGAGCTGTGTCTGGCAGTCCTTTCCGGTGCTCTGTGACCTCCATGTTTATGTCTAATATCCTGTCTCCATTTACCACAGAGCTGTAATATCATATACACTTGGTAACATTTATGAAATATATATGTTGTGCTCTATACTAAGAAAATTGAACATAAAATTTTCTTAATTTTTTTTTTAAAGAATGGATACATATTTTATTTGAATTGTTCTAAAACTTGTAAAATAAAATTCACTAAATCCAGTGAGATGTTTCCCATGCAATATAAGCAGTAGAAGTATTCCTTAAGGAAGCAATAGAAAGAAACCTTCAAAGTGCTGCCATAGGAGTGTTCACTCTAAGCTCATTTGTACTAGCTCTGTCTTCCATAATTAGTTGTTTTGGCTCTGCCTTTCAGAACTATGACAGAAGGAGCTGCAATAATTCAACCTCAAGAGAAATACATCTACGTCTAGAAAATCGCTGTGGTGTCTGGCCTTTAGGAGAACAGGAGAGACATTTATCATTGTTACTATTACTACTGAATCTGAAAGTCCAACATGAATCTGGGCACCACCTTAAGAACAGGAAACCTGATACATACAGTGTGAGCTAGAACCGGCACCTGGCAAATTCGTGACAGTTCATTCCTCTTTAGATAATATTATACCAGTATTTTTGAGCCCTCAGCTTTTTCAGTTCCTCGTGCTTATCCCTTTCTAGCTGCAGCATCATTTGTGTGACACCACTGGCTGTGTTTGCTGAAAAATACATAAGGGGGGACCTCACAAGCCCAAAGCATCACTGAATCCCATGTGTGTCAGCAACGTGTATACCAACAGGTGTGGAATTAGAATAAGTGGAGCAGAATTTAGTTGGAGTAAGGAAAATGTGAAGATAAATGGCCTTCACGGTTCTGACATGTCTGTCTGGCATGCAAGCAAGAAAAAATACTACACTATATACATATGACATTAACACTAGCTATTAGCATGGATAAAGATGTTCCACTAGCAGTGGTTGCACTCAGAATGAACAGAAAATACTATGGTATTTGTGATCAGCTATCCAGAAAAGTCCGATGAGACTTTTTTCCCAGCTTGTAAATGACTCAGGGATCTACTGAACAAGCGCCCTTAAACTAGTATGTTTACATGCATTTAGATAGTAGCTAATTTCAAAATAAATTGTACAAATATTACTTTCAAATTAATGAAGACAGCAATTCTAGGTTTGAATTAATGCAGAAAAAAACCCACCTTGAATGTAAACTGGGAGAAAACTGTGTGTGAACATCAGTGAAAGGAGCCTGTAATTTCTTTGAATTGTGGAAAGAAACACGATCACTTTCCTGCTATTCTTTTACAGCCATTTCATTTCCTGAGTGTACTGCTTACTTTAAAAGTTTGCTAAGAGCTTAATTAATTAACAAGCTTAGACTCTGAGGCGCTTACTCCTGCCAGTCTCTGCTTTACACAAATATGGTTGTATTAAATTGGCTTTGTCACAGAACTGTTCCCTCTTCCCCCATCCCCTTGGTGTGACAACCTTAGTTTACTGGCACACTTGGAAAGGTCATTTAAAACTTGCTGATGAGATGCCCCTCTATGTCTTAATTATTATGAGCCAAAATGCAAAAAGATGTGAAAAGAGTTTAAGGAAGAAGAAATCTTTTAACCTGCATAAAGGCTTCTAATACAGAAAACAAAGCAAATCGTAGATCTCTCTTACACAGAGAAGAGGTGACAGTGCAGGCAGGCCAACCATCTTACTGAGCTGTTCTCACTGAGCAGGGCTGTTACATTTCAGAGCACAAGGGTATTTGAAAGAATAGCTGGGATCAGGCAGTTTGTTAACCTCTCTGCTAATACTGCCAATTGTGGTGGTGTTTGTAATGTGGGCACCTGTTCAAAACCGAGCAGAACAGAGACAACTCCCTTTACACAAACTTTTCCATTTTGTGAACCACATCTTAAAGGAGACCACATCCCTTCGATACAGACTGTGGGACACCTCCCATCCTACCAGTAACCGGCTAATATTTCTGTAATAGCTACAGTAACTGAGTTTATGAACTCAGCTGAGGAGTTACAAAAAAAAACCACCCCAAAACATAACATAAACAGTCAGAATGGGAGTTTTCAACTTCTTTTAACTTTATTTACCATCTACTCTCCAGCTGACTGGTGTCCTCTGGCTGACAGCTGTCAGACCAGGAGGCAATCAGTGCACCAGCAATAACCACTGTCTGCAGAAGACAAGGTCATTGAGCCATGAAAGCTGGGCTAGATGTCACCTGAGTGACGACATCAAACTGCAGTGCCTGCATTAGGGTGCAGGTTTCTTGTATAACCATCAGAGAGAGAGAGCCACTTCCAGAACTAGATCTGTAGGGAAAGAGTCACACTTGGATTTGTCCATTGTTTCCACGGACTGTTGAGGAACCCAGCCAGGCACCTTAATTTTAGTCATCTCCTGCCTTTGGCACAAGTCAGATGCCTAAAATCTGGCCAGCTTTACCTATCAGCCAGTACTGCAGTCTATGTGTCATAGGGAAAATACAATGAATGGAGGTGGACCATTAAAGGTGCCTTGCAAAACCTGAAGATGTTCTGGGGAACTGTCCCAAGGTGAACTTGCTATGGGGACTGAACTTGCTGCAGCTCCAGGGGTTCCTGCTCTGACACACAAACAACATGTGATTTACTGTATCTGTTGCAGTTCTAAGTTTAAAATGTTTACTGCACTCCTAATGTTTTATCCATGCTGAAACAAAAATATTTTCCAACAGAGTGTTGAGCTAACTTCATAAAATATTTGCTGGTGACTTACTGGAAAAAGAACAAACAACAACAACAACAAAACCAGAAACATTTAATTTCCTCCATAATGAAGATAAATTCCTCCAATTCTTTAAAACGCCCTCAGCGCTCCCTCTCCTTTCCATCCCCTCTCTTGTCCCCATAATATGTTATTTTAAGCTCATTTTCAGTTGGGCAATTAATAACGACAAGCTAACATCATTGCTTTTTGTTTGTTTTTGTGATTTGCCTGGGAAATTCCTTAAGAAACTTATAACAACTGCATGCTGGAAGAGGCCTAATTTGGTTTACAAAGTGCACGATGTCTCCAGGAGGGACCGCTGCTGTTGCTGCTGCTGGTGCTGCTGCTGATGATGATGAGGGACGCATCTCACAGCTTCCTCCCAAACTTCAGGGGACACTGAGGAAGGAACAGGTGGACTCACCCTGTGGCGGGCGTGCAGGGCAGGGAGGCGGGACCTGGGCCAGGAGGGCAGCAGGGAGCCGGGGACGATCGCAGCAGGGCCGGTGGTGGCAGCGGAGCGGAGACGCAGCCCTGACCGTGAAACTCTGAGTGGGAAACTTCTGCTGGGGCATCTCTTGCTCTGCAGAGGACTTTCTGCCCCTCTGCCCACCACCTTTGCTGCTTAGCTGTGGCCCCCTCAGGGCTCCCTCTGGCCCCAGGTGGAGGCTGAGCAGGGTGAAGGGTGCGTGGCGGCATCACCAGCATCTCCCGGGGTGGAGGTGAGGCGAGCAGGGTGGCCAGGCCTGATGGGGAAATGCAAAGCAGGGAGACGCTTCTCTCAAAGCAGCAAAGGCAGGCAGGGCAGGGCTCTGGCATCTTCAGCAGGTTACGGAAAGGCTTCACAGGGTAATGTTTTCCCTGGCTTCCACGCTGCCCAAGAAGCATTCCCCTTCCCCATCCCCATCCGTGTCCTGCCTACCACATGCACACCTGCAGAGTTGGATAGTCACACTGTAATCATAGAATCACAGAGTCATAGAATCATATAATAGTTTGGGTTGGGAGGGACCTGAAACATCATCTAGTTCCAACCCCCCTGCCATGGGCAGGGACACCCTCCACTAGACCAGGTTAGCCAAAGCCCCATCCAACCTGGCCTTGTTTACTCTTTTATTTCTAAGGCACTGTGGTGGACCTTGTTGAAATTTTGCAGAAATATGATAGCTTGCCTAAAATGATGCAATTTCAGATGGCTTTGCTTAGTTTAAACAAAATTTTGAATTATTAAACCAGTTTTATCTTATAAAGCTGTTCCGTCCTGATTACCTTCATATCACCTTTGGGAAAATCCTTTGGTAAAGTACAAGGCCTACCACCCCTCAATGCATCTCTTCAAAACCATCAGCATGGTTGATATTGTTGGGTTTAGCTTTATAGAAAATACAAAGACATTCTCCAGTGTGAGAAGAGAGAACTTTAATCTTCACCAAGTAAACTGCATGCGCATTACTTCTGTGAGGTTATACCAGAGACAAGGATAGATGTTTTACTGAGAAATTCAGTGTATATCTGCACTATAGAAGCCAGAAGCTTTTAGCAAATACGTTTTTACAGTTGGTTTGCTTTTATAAATAGCTTGTATAGCTTTTCCAGTTGAAAATCTCCACCAGTCTTGACATTTGAGTGTCCAAAGGAGGGCAACAAAGATGGTGAAGGGTCTAGAGGGGAAGATGTATGAGGAGAGGCTGAAGTCCCTTGGCTTGTTCAGCCTGGAGGAGACTGAGGGCAGACCTCATCGTGGTCTACAGCTTCCTCACAAGGGGGAGCAAAGGTGCAGGTCCTGATCTCCTCCCTCTGGTGACCAGCAACAGAACTCGTGGTAACGGCATGAAGCTGCGTCAGGGGAGGTTTAGGTTAGACATCAGAAAACCGCATCTGGAGGCCGCATCTGGAATATTGCGTCCAGTTCTGGGCTCCTCAGCTTAAGAAGGGTAGGGAGCTGCTAGAGAGAGTCCAGCGCAGAGCCACTAAGATGATCAAGGGAGTGGAACATCTCCCTTATGAGGAAAGGCTGAGGGAGCTGGGTCTCTTTAGCTTGGAGAAGAGGAGGCTGAGGGGTGACCTCATCAATGTTTATAAATATGTTAAGGGTGAGTGTCGGGAAGATGGAGCCAGGCTCTTCTCGGCNGTTGTGGAGTCTCCTTCTCTGGAGACATTCAAAACCCGACTGGACGTGTTCCTGAGTGATGTGCTCTAGATGGCCCTGCCTTGGCAGGGGGGGGTTGGACTAGATGATCTTTCGAGGTCCCTTCCAACCCTTGTGATTCTGTGATTCTGTGATTCTGTGGAAAGGGTCTTCACTGAGAGGATGGTGGGGCACTGGAACAGGCTTCCCGGGGAAGTGGTCAGAGCACCGAGCTTGGCTGAGTTCAAGGAGCGTCTGGCCAACGCTCTCAGTTGTCTGCTCTGATTGGGCTGGTCCTGTGTGGAGCCAGGAGTTGGACTTGACGATCTTTATGGGTCCCTTCCAACTCGGGATATTCTGTGATTCTATGATTCTATGATTTTATTTCAGCCTTTGGAAGACAATATTCACTAAAAGAACTGCAACTGTCCTGCAGGCAGCCTCAACTCATTATTTATAATTAATATCCTTCTATATGCAGACATATAAAAAAATCTTTTCTCTTTGTCCTAGTGTTTATGGCAGTGATGTGCCAGACTGCCAGTAAATTTGAAACCTGAGGAGTTTGTTTTTAGAGTCTCCAGTGGAGATCAAAGTTACAATAGTCACTCTCTCACTGAAAACTTTTGCTTTTATCAGGCTGGTTGGTAAAATTGTTGCTATAAGTACTGAGCAATAGCTTTTTCATGAAGGTTGGACTCTTATAACAGCAAAATAAATTAATGCTGTCCAAAAATAAGACAGAAAAGTTTCCCCATACTGGGGAGCAATATACTTCAGCAAACACTGGCTATAAAACAAAGAGATATTCTCTTTCCTCAGCTCCCTCAGACATGGTTTTCCTCCGATACCTTGGGAGCGAAGCAGAGCTGTAGCTATTTCCTGACTTACAGGACTTTGGAGGCATCATTGTCCCTCAATAAGCTAAACCTTCCTGAAAAACAGTTACTCACGTATGCAACTCACACATAGTCATTAGCACAATATTTATGCACGACATTGCCTTGACTGCCAGTGTCACCCTTACACAGCTAAGAGCTTGATTTTCCATCTACATCATTCTAATGCTGCTGTACTTCAGTGAACCTCTTAATTTTGGGGAAAGCATACAGAAAAAGGCTAAAGATGTTTAGAATATATCCAGTATGAACAGTCATCCCCATTGTGAAAGTGTGATCATAGCAATACTTGGTAAAAAAAAATCAGAATGGATAAAAAGGCACCCATTTGAAAGGATTCAGACAACCCTTTGAGTTTTTAATCTTTCCTGCTTCATCAAAATAGTTCTTAACCTTCCTTACAAACATAGTTTGAAAGCCTTTCAGAAATGTTTATATGATTTCCAATAAACACAATAGAATGCTGATTAAGGCATAATAAAGTATCATGGATGTGTGCAAAATATTGGCCCTTGATCTGTGAAAGTCTTCCCTTCGGAAGATGTATATATCTTAAATTTTTTATGTGGAAGTTTTTGGCTAGAATTTAATCAGGTAAATGTGACAGTTTTATATGAATTTTGACCTGTTCCAAAAACACTCCAGAGGACATCCCACATTGTGGGGTGAAAATAGCTCATATGACTTTTTTTTTTTTTCCACCTTAACATTGACAGAGTGCTGCTGAGTAACAGTAAATCTCCAATTCCGATTTGGCTTACATGTGCAAAGCCTCTTGTCTGTCACGCCTGCCTCCCAACCACAGCACCTGCTGTAGTACAGTCCTGTGAGCTTCACCAAACACTTCACAGTGTGGGAAGTATCATACCAGGTCATCCCATGACTCTGAAATACATCTCTGATGTTGGCAGAAGGCCACGTTGCTTTTAAAACCCTCGTGCTTCTCTCAACTGTGGAAAAGTGTGCTTGAAAAAAATGTTCAGAGCTACAGAGTTTTCCATTTTCATTTCAATCAACTCTGAGTCCATGCACTCAATTTCTATATAAGGGGGTGTAAAATACCCCCAAGTCAGTGTCCTCAACAGTTGACTCTTCTTGAATTTCAATTATGTCATTGGAGATGGTGGGGCTGGGCTCGAGGAAGAGCTGAGGAATGACTGAATGAAACAGACCCGCTGGTCCCCTTCCAGGGCTGGTGGGAAAGATGCTAAACATCTTCACACACTTTGTCCTCTCCTACTAGTCAAAGGACATGTAAAGTTCTCTGCCCCTGGCAGCCTTTTCTTCTGTAAATCTTACAAAGCCTTTCTTAAGACTTTATTTTTCAGTACCAGCCTGGCCATCTTCTAACACTCATGCTGCCAAATAATCCTATGCAATTTCTGGATTTATGTGGTGCTAAAAGAGCCTATAAGCAAGGTTATTAAATGAAAATCACTGCTCGGTTATTTTTCAGCATGCCATTATTTTTTTCAGAGGAACTAGTCAAAAACATAGCTATTTATCACTAAATCTGAAGAATTTACTTATATGCTGCAGGCCACCTACTGAATGCAACAGACCACCATTGTGTTATGGACACAAATTTAAGACAGCATTTTACAATTCCTACTTATTCCATTCCTAAAAGAGATGAGCAGCCTGTGAAAGTCTCCCCAGCCAGCTGGTCAAGAAGCTGCTCTTCAACTTGCTTTGCCTATCTACCTGCCATAAAATGAGCTTAGGGGATTAAAAAAAGTTTTAGTTATCTCTAACATTTATATACATTTATAATTATGGGATATTTGACAGGCAAAAAGGATTGTGGAAATACCGAATCTGTTTTTTCTGAGTGGGTTTAGGTTATGTAGCTGTAACATAATGAAAGACAAAATTCTTTGTAAGAATGAAAGAAAATTTGAAATATGTTTGGTGCTGGGTGAGTTTGCACTAATTTATGATGGGGATGTGATCTGTTACTTCTTTGTAATGCTCTTCTGGGTCAGTTTTGCAGATTATGGGCATTACACAGAATTTATAAATAAGATTAACTGATTTTATAGCTTCACCTTGTCATTCTTCCACAGAAATACCTTCTAGTAGAAATCAATTACAGATGTCTGAGTTTCCAGACTTTTTAAGAGAAGGCTTTTCACTATTAGGCCTGCAATGTTATGAAAATGACCACAGGTGACAATAAGGAAAAAAAGTGATGTGTGTGTGCACACACATTCTTTCACAGCATGCAATGTGTGTACACTTGCATTATGCATGTGCGCATATATAGGCATTGGAACACTGCGACTGTAACATCTCTGGTCTTGGAGCTTTGCTTCAGCTGTTATAAGGTACCCAGAAGTTAACAGCAACTATGTTTGCTTGTTTTTTGCTGCTCCAAAATATTTTCCTTTCATTTCTTCTATTACTTCTCTCTACCTGTCAATCAAATTTATGTTTCTCCTTGATCTTAGCAGTCTTCTTGATGTGGCCCTTATGAGGGCCTGAGCACTTTTGTACTTTGGTATCTGAACCTGTTCTGTCTGTCAATAACTGTTCCATGCCCTATCCTATGCCACTGCTGAAGCTGCAATACTATCCCCTTTAGGCTTCTTCCTATAAATCCCTACTTGTCTGGAGACATTGCTACAAACAACAGACTGTGTTCACAAATTACCATGAGCATTTGGAGTTCACCTTTTTTTTTCTTTCCCCTTGTCTTAATGATTTTTCTCCTATGACATGGCTATAGAATATGGTTAAATGCCATCGTATTTTACTATCATACCTCCCTGGGAGCATATTTAGTCCATTTGTGACCACCTAAGCTTTCCCTCAAAACAGTCAGAGATGCCTTTTTGAATCAACTTGGAATACAATCAAATGTCAAAATTCTGCATGGAAGGAAAGAAACCATGTAGTGCTGCTCTTGATTATGTAGACACTTGGGTTTTTAAGGTAGCAGTTTCAGTACTTAAGAATAACCGTTGGCTAAATAAAATGCTCACGAAATTGATAACAATCCCTTATACCAAGGAAGTACCCATGCAGGGTATGCATTCGTTTGCTTTATCCTAATATATTTCTTCTTAGATAAATATTGATTTATCTCTTAAAGAAATGCACATCCCAAATTAAAGGGCAATGTACTGGTTTATCATCTTTGAATACCTCGTTACATTACAATGACCAGGCAACTTTCCATCTGTAGTTTTGCAAAGAGGTTCCTGGCTGACCCAAAAACTATATCTTTTATTGTTGTTGGTCTCCAAGAGCTTAGCCAGGTAAAGTAGTACAGCTTGAGTTACTTCATCCACAAAACTCCTTTTGAAGTCTTGCCAGCTGCCTCCTTTTGTTTTGAATGATTTGGCAGACATTAGGGAAAAAAAATCTTGGCTATGCCGCAAAACATGTCCACCTCTTCTTTGCTGCAAGAACGCTGTCCCTGTCACTTGTGTTGAATAAAATTGCTAGCACTGTACTTACAAACTTGCTGTGCTGAGGTTTTCTCGGTGGTATTCAGTTAGCATTGCTGACTGGATCCATGAGGCACCAGGTCAAAGTGAGATCTGCCTAGTATTTTAGAAAAACTTAGTCCTCAAGGAACCGAGGAAGTACACTGCGCATTGCAGCAGTGTGGGTTATAACCGTATTAAATTGAAACCTCCATTTTGTCTTCTTGTAAACTCCCCTGCAGCTTAGGGCTTCCATTTCGGACCGTGTACTGCAATTCTGTCTAACTTCTGTGACTCAATTTCTTCTGTTTATCTTGTATGATCTTGAATAAAATAAGCAGTCTGCGACATATTAAAGTCTGAACATAACAGCATTTCTTTTAATGTGTTAGTGAGCAACACTAATGCAAGTAATAGGGCGAAACAGAACTGAAATAGGAGAAACATCACAGGGACAGCAGACCATACACCTCCTGTTTGGAAAGGCCATGCTCCAGCAGTTACCTAGTGACTACATCCCCTGCTGAGCACAGTGCTGGTAGGAGTAGGAGAGGAGAAACAGCAATGACTGTACAGATCTCCCACGTAATCTTTGGGGTGGAGAGCAGTAAAAAGCCCTATGTCATCTATCAGACACTGCTTATGCTATAGCAGTTATGAAATAGAAAAGGGAAAAGAAAAATAGTCTCTTGGGATTAGTTTTATCCTGGTAGCTTTTGGCCAAAGGTGGACTGTGCATGGGAAGGGAGAAAGCAGAGGCTGTTGGATGCAGAAGGAAAAAGACACAATAGGAAATAAAAGTCTGAGCAAACAACAAAATCTGAACATGTGTTTGTAAGTAAATATTTGAGCAAGGTGGGATGCTTCTTGCCTCATTTTACAAGCAAGTACCCAGGCACAAAGTTTAATTCTAGTTTAACATTCCAATTCCCTCATTTTCTATTAATAGAGGTGCCTGATAAGACATGACAGAGGTGCAGCAAAGCTTCCAGATGAAGAGTGATTGAAACAGCCTGGGACTTCTTTATTTAGAAGGGAAAGAAATAGGAGATGGTCACTTGGAGAGATTCAAAGTAATAAATGGTTAGATGGAGACAGATAGAGCCAAGAGAGTTCCAATTTCCATGAAAGAAGAAGGTATCTTTTCAAAGTAAATTAAAAAAACCCCAAAAACACAAAAACCAAAAACCAAAACCCAAAAGCCACCTCCAAAACAGTAAAAACAATTACATTTGTACAAGTTTTGTCAACCACTAGAGCTTGTCACTACAAGGTACCATCGAGGTAAAAAAACTTGGAAAATTTCAAAAGAGAAATATGGACGAAAGACTTTCTGACTTAAATGCAAAAGAATGGAGAAAAAACAAGCCTACCCACTATAAAATAAAACTATTGCTTGAAAACAGACACTAAACCTTAGCCTAATGTCTACAGGAAGAAATTTTTCCTAAAGCTATGTTATTTGGTAGCTATGTATCTACCACGAGGATTTTTGTTACAGACAGCATTTGATGTTAGCTACAGTCAGAAATGAGGGTCTTGCTCAATGGACTGCTGCATAACGTTGCTTGTGTTGCACCTCCCAGGAAGATGAATTAAGTTTTGTAATTCAGAAAAGACTTTAATTTTTTTCTTTTTTATTTTCTTTTTTTTTTTTTTTTTTTTTTTTCTGGAAACTAGTCATCCCATCTTTGTCCTGT
Organism: Psophia crepitans; assembly: GCA_013399095.1. Lineage (NCBI taxonomy): Eukaryota > Metazoa > Chordata > Aves > Gruiformes > Psophiidae > Psophia > Psophia crepitans. The sequence continues at coordinate 50,116 of VWZZ01002574.1, read as the reverse complement.
GCTGGGAAAGGGATGGATAGTTATGTGACATTGGAACACTTTTCCTAATGGCTGTTCTGGCCAGCTGTTATTTCATCCAAATAAGTCTGCTATCTTTTCAATGTACCTGTTGTCTTCACTCTCCGTCTATTGCTCATAGGTAACTTCTTTGCTCCTAGGTGACTGCTTCTGGATTCCTCTTTCTCCCTAAACACTGGTCAAAAGAACCATTTCTGGCATGCCTGATTCTGAAGGATTAATATAGTACTAAACATTGTTTGATCTGTATTTCAAGCCATATTTTAAAAACAAAAAGCTTCCTGCTCTTTTACTCGCTCACCCACTCAGCTGCAGCAAGAAACTTTTCGTGCAAGCTCGGAATGTCAACTGGTCGCCAAATAAAACAAATGAACTGTCTCATTAATAAGTTGTGTGTGCGTGTGTGTGCTTTTAACTATTGTGTTTTGCTAAAGTCCAAAGACGACGTTAAAACTATCTTGGGATATCTGCAAACCACCATGATGAAAAGAAAATGCTATTCCTAAGCTTTCCTTTTCATGTGAGTAGCAACAGGTGGAACGAGGCAGAAAAGGGGAGAAGGTCCCCACTATGTATGGAGAGTTCTGCGTGTGTGTGTACAACTCTAGGAACTGCAGAGAGTCACACAAGCACAAGCTAATCTCAGATAAATAAAATTAGCCCCCAAAATTACCCGTAAGAAACTGCTCACGAAATGCAGACTTTGAATTTTTATTTATTATTTGTACTCTGTGGCTAATTGCATAATAATAATCTCTGTTTAGCTTCGTGAACACTAAGAATTATATTCACTGTCTGAAAATCAGTGTCTGAACCTTAGGAAATTGTAAAGTCAAAGCATAACAGATGAAAAAATGTTATCAAACCGAATGGAAATTATTGAGATAATAGCATTTTGCGGTAATATTTTTCAAGGTTTCTTTCAGCTGATCACTAGATGCAATGGACAGTAGAACGAGGGAAAGTCAGGTTCAGGAAGTGTTCCAGTCAGGAAACAAAATCTTAGATATTTATGAAGTTAGATAATTTCCCAGTTCCCATACATAGTCACTTAATAAATCCTTGTCTTTCACTGCTTAACATCACTTTGTATAGCTCCATTCTGTTTGATATCGGTGAAACAGCAATAAAAGAGCATCAGTGATCCACCCTCTGCAAGAGACTTTCCGACTGATCTATAAGAAGGACAGAAAATTCAACAGTTTACTATTTAGAGAACAAGTTATTTTCATAGAATCATAGAATGGTTTGGATTGGAAGGGACCTTGAAGATCATCTAGTTCCAACCCCCCTGCCATGGGCAGGAACATCCTCCATAGACTGGGTTGCCCAAAACCCCATCCAACCTGGTCCTGAACACTCCCAGGGATGGTGTCTCCACAGCTTCTCTGGGCAACCTGTTCCAGTGCCTCACCACCCTCGCAGTAAAGAGTTTCTTCCAATTATCTAATCTAAATCTCCCTGCTTTGAGTTTAAACCCATTCCCCCTTGTCCTATCACTCCCTGTCCTTGTAGAGAGTTATTCCTTTTTCTAGTCATGCTATGTGGTAGTATGCATACATAATCTTCAAAATATAAATAGTAAAGGATTTATAAAAGCTGGATGTACTGAACGCTGAAACTGTGAGCTGGCCATAAAGTGATGTTTAGATGGTTGTGAAAACATGTCTTTTCCTCAGGGGAAAATGTTAATTAATGCATCTACTGTTTATATAGAAATTAATTACCATTTCCTTATTATTTTTTTTTCCTGGCTTCAGCTATTAGTTATGGTTGGGAAGAAAAGGAAAATTCAAAACATTGTCTGGTGGTGTAAATCCAAGGTTAAAGTACAAGAGGTTGTAAAGTGATAAAAAACCCCAAAAGACCCACAGAGAAGAGCACACAAGGAAAAGAAAGTAGCATCTTCCAAGACGCATTTCTCCAAAGAAATTTCTAAAATGTATCCTGTAAAAGTTAGTCATAAAAATAACTCAGTCTTTTCAAATACCAATTTTATGTTCATGAAAGTGACTGCCATCTAACAGCATCGTGTTCTCAAATATCTTTGTAGCTACACTGAAAAATGTGAAAATGGTCAAGTATCCAGAAAAAAGCAAATCACTTCAGATAGGAGACTTTGAAGGTAAGGAACCATAATCCAAGAGTCATTTTGGATTACACACTACATGTTTTGGAGAAGACTTGAAGAAACAGAAAGGAGAAAAATGCTGTTAGCAACAGAACTATAACTCACAAAGAGGCTCCCGGAGCTGGTATGGCCCATGGACTACTATCCGCTGCTGCTTCCCTGTGTGGGTGGGTGTGAGGTTGAGTCAAGTGGCGCTCTAGAACCATCAAAAGGGACGTCAGGGTCTTGGGATGGTCCCCGGAAGGGTCAGGGACACAGGTTATTTTTTCATCCATCCTTCCAGCTGTGGGCTGCGACACTGAGAGGAACAGGTGGACACAGTCCATAAATACATGGCTCCATGGCTGGTGTCACCGCCACAACTTTGGGTTTTTTGACAATGGGATGGCCTACATGGGACTGGGCCTGATGGGCTCTGATGGAGTTCACCTCTTTCAGAGGGGAAAAAGGGTCTTTGCCCAGGAGCTAGCGGGGCTCATTGACAGGACTTTAAACTAGGCTCGAAGAGGGTGGGGGATAACAGCAGCACTTTGCCTGCAGTAAGTGCTGGAGAGACACACCCAGCTTGCAAGAACGGGGTGCTGGCGAGGACTCTCAGGCTGTTGCTTGGAGGTGTGCTGGATACACTGCAGCACACTTGAAGTCTAGAGGTGACCCTGGGGCTCATGAGGAAATGGGAATCAGCAAGGTAACTCTGGGAGAATGCATCAAATGGATTCCAACCAGTAGGTCAGCCCCATCGGAGGCCCAACTGAAATGTCTCTATGTGAACACACATAGTATGGGGAATAAACAAGAGGATCTGGAGACATGCACATGCCTGCAGGGCTACGACCTTATTGGTGTTACAGAAATGTGGCGGGATAACTTCTATGACTGGAGTGTTGGGATGGATGGATACAGGCTTTTTAGGAAGGACAGACAGGGCAGGTGAGGGGGGGGGTGTTGCCCTCTATGTTAATGACCAGCTGGAGTGCATGGAGCTCCACCTAGGGACAAGAAGAGGAGGCAACCAAAAGCCTATGGGTCAGGATTAAAGGGAGTGCAGGGGCAGGGGACATCGTTGTGGGGGGTCTGCTACAGGCCACCTGACCAGGGGGACCAAGCAGATAAGGCCTTCCATAGGCAGATAGGAGCAGCCTCGTGTTCACAAGCACTGGTTCTCATGGGGGACTTCAACCACTCCAACATCTGCTAGAGGAGCAACACAGCTAAGCACAAGCACTTCAGGAGGTTCCTGGAATGCGTCGTTTATAACTTTGTCCTCCAGGTGGTAGAGGAGCCAACAAGGAGGGGTGCTATGCTGGACCTTGTTCTAACCAACCAGGAGGCACTGGTAGGGAATGTGATGCTCAGGGGCAGCCTTGGTTGCAGTGACCATGAAGTGCTGGCGTTTAAGATCCTCAGGGCTGCTAAGAGGGTGCACAGCAAGCTTGCTACCATGGACTTNATTCTATGATTCTATGATATTTTATTGGATTTGGCTATCTGACACCTCACAGGGGAATACTGTAGTGTTGTAACACCAGATCCACTTCTCCCCTCTGAGAAATAGAGTACCAAGAGACTACCAGGGCTCATTTATTCCTTTAGGAATTACAGCTGTTATCTTCAATTTTCCTGGGATACATGAAGGTTGAAGAAGAACCATCTATCATTAGCTAACCAAAATACAACTAAATAAAAAAACCCCAAAATCAGGACTAGGAAGACCTCTGGTTTAGGCTGCAGGCTGAGTGCTTTCTTGGTAGCTTGGAGTGTGTTGGAATTTGACACTACAGGAATGCAAGCAGAAATGAGTTCTATGGACTTTTTAGCTTGTATCACTGTATAACTTCAAGATGATAAAAATGACTGGTTGATTACAATATGCTGCTGTCATATCAGTCACACTTAAGTTGGATTGTGAAAATAATACAAGGAATTACAATATTTTTTAACAGCTGCTTTGTAAAGGCATAGAAAATGCCAGTTCTCAAAGAAATTTATTTGGATTAGAAGTGTCAAGCCCTATGCTAAAAGAGAAATACTAGGAGGAAGGAAAGCCATGGATTTCAACAAAGAACGGACAGTTAAAGACATTCTGCCTGTGGTTTTCTCCAAATTGTGCTTTTTGTCATTTACAATCTAGTAGCATCTGGAAATCTCAGATCACTCATGCTTCCTGTATTTCTCTTATGCTTATCACATCTTAAACATTTCTGTCTTTTTAAGGGAGGGCTTATAAGTGATACAGTGCTAAGCCCTCTAGGAAATGTTTAAGTGTTTAAGGTTAGTGATGGATGGCTTTGGAGAAGATGCAAAGGGTAACTGGTGAACATAGTAATACAATCTGCACAGAATGGCTGAAACATCCCCATTATAAATGGCTCTATTGGAGAGTAAAACATAGAAAACTATTGCAACAGCAACTTAAGCCTTTTACATATAAGAAATTGCTCATTACATCAAATAACTATTCACATTTTTTTTCCTGTAAGTGTCAACAACTTTTATTTTTGTGCCAAGACATTTTTCTTTCGTTTTAACAGAGGAAATAGGTTCATTTCAAATTGCCCCAGTGCATAAAAACTTTTAACAATTTGCAAAGTGCCTACATGGTTTAAAGCCAAAAATTAAATGGTCAGGGACATGTTTTCAAAGAATAAGTGACTCTAAAATCTTGCTTGAACGGCAATTATTTTTATTGCCTAAAAGTTTCTATTACTCTTTACTTTTTTCTTTTTAAAGTCAATATACATCCATAAAAAGTGCCAAATTATGAGGCTTAGAGACTGAAATTTTGCATTATCCAAGGAATGGGGACAGTACAGTACAAGACTCCACAAGTAGCTTCATCAATGTGTTTTAAATCTGACCGAAAGGTCATTAATCCAGACTGCCTCCAGTGCTTTTAAGAACTGAGCATAGCTCTTTGAAGCAAGTTTGCCTTAAAAAAATACATTTTAGGAGTTTGTCAGAGGGCTATACAGCCAGTGCTTTCACGAGGATACTTATTTGCAGTTATGAAGAAGTTTCACAACGTCAGTCCCTCTTTGGACTCAGCCTGCCTTGATTCAAGTTATGTTTCTTATTACCATAAATTGCACTCCAGCATCCTACACCAAGCTGTGATGTTCCTTTCTGAGATCTGCCTACCTTCTACTGTTAAGGAAAAAAGACATCGGGATTTCCTCACACTAGCAATATGTTGAAGCCGGTCTCACAGCTCTCAAGACACAATTTGATTGTCCAGGCTGTTTTCTTGAAGAACGTAGGACATTTGCTGGAAACTAGTTCTTACCCCAGAGTCAGAGAAAACATCTGAGGCAAATTAGTGCATAAGGAACATGCCTAGTGGATAAATCATATTTGTTTGGGAACTTGATGCAAAGGAAATTTTTAGTGCTATCTTTAGTAGCAGGATTTTGTTGTCATGAAGTAACCTTAGATGTAATGAATTAATTACAGTTAATTATCTCCCCTTTTATGGTAAATAGTATAGTACTAGTACAGTAACAGTACATTCAGATTTTGTTGCAAGTAGTCTACAGTAGTTTTAAAGGGCAATAAGCTAACAGAGAGAACTTGTTAGATCTTCTACTGATATATGTGGCACTTCAAATGTTATTGGACCTGCATAACACTTTGTCATATCATAAATCACAACATTCAAGAATGTTGGCCATGTGCTAAAGGCAAACATGAAACTTTTGCTTGAACAAAATATTTAGACTTTCTCAGATTTTAGTTTCACATGTCTCTGAACCAATGTTTTATTTAGATTTGCTTTTTGAATCGTTTCAATTTGATAGGCTAGTAGACTGAATCTAGAGTCTAATCCTAAGCCTGTAAACTTGAATGAACTCCCTTTTACTTAAGCCAGGTTTAGGCTGGACCCTCAAATCTGGTAATGAACAGTACTAACCAAATCTTAATCTTGTCTAGTGCTTTCCCTCTTTTCTCTTGCTCTTTATTGCAGTTTAAATCCCCATCTCTCTTCTCACTGCTCTTTAAGATATGAGTCCAAAATAATGTAAATCAATGGCAGGAAAAGGCATTTTGGCATTGTGCCATTTGTAATGTTGCTAACAAAATTAAACTAATCTTAGGAGATACAAAAATATGGGTCTAATCGATGATAGTAGACTCAGTGGGCATCTTACACAAGGAAGACAAGAGTACACTGAAGGCAGTACACATGGGCTCGTAAGGGAAAACCAAGAATATTGTGAAAAGAGTGTGGTGATACAGGAGGCGTAGGGACCTGAGCAATTATTGAACCAAAGTCAGTGGAGAGGGCTTGTGTATGAAATATCCTGAGACACTCAGACCACCTTCTCCCTTATTTGGGGTTCAGTATTGTCCCTGGAGGCTTTCAGAATTAAGTTAAATTTCTGCATTTGCCTTCAGGACACCCTGAGCCTCCAGTCCCAAAAATAGATTTAATTAAGACAATAACACATTTCTTAACCCCATCTCCTACGCAAATGAACTTCTCCCTGACACAGTTTCCCTTTCATTATGTAAAGGTATTTTGAGTATCCTACCCAGCTGGGTGGACACCTTTCATCATATTGCTCTGTTGACTGTAAACAAATTAATATATGCTATGTAAACATGCCTTTTCCTGGCAGACATAATGGTGGTACCAATTTGCACTGCCTCTGCAGGGTCGAGAGCTTAAGTATGTAACTCTGTGCAACATGACTTCTGAAATGTCATCATAAAACATAAATGAGAGCAATGAATGGGACTCATTAGCGTGTCTTAGAATAAATTACGTAAAAAACAATGCTGCAACTGGGCATATCATCCTGGCAATACTGGACACAAATCAAATACCTTCGGTTTTGCTGACTTCAAAGGAATGTGTTTGTAAAGGGAAGGAAACAAAACTTCTCTTAAATACACTAAATTCTTATGTCAAAATAATCTAACATAATACAGTATTTGCTTATTTTCCTTGCTAGATCTTCTTGTTCTGCTTATATAACAAAAAACACTTATGTGCAACAAAATGCATTTTGTACCTTGTCTTTCCATGCTTGAAACTAGTCAGTGTGAAAGACAGTTTGTGCAATCCAATAGGAATGAAAGAAGACAGACACCCGTAATCCCCGAAAGTCTAGCTAATCTCTGGACTTCATGGTAGGGATCGATCAGATGCAGCTGGAAAAGCCCCTTGAAGTTTGTGCGAAGTTGTTGAACAAGGCAGCAGGTTTGTTAAAGTGGTTAGCAATCTCCCCTCTGGAAAAAAATAGAATAAAGCAAATTAAACCCTCTGATCCTCTGGAGTGAAGCCCATTATAAACTACAATACTCATCCACTTCTTTTAGCGATTCCTCGAGCAATGCGAACTTAGGTGTCATCTCCTGTGATGTGTTTAACATGATATTTAGATTCAATATTTTAATTTAAGAGCTGCTGCTAGAATAGAACAGTCAGCAAGTACTAAAATAAAAATAAATACAACCAAATTAAGGGAAATAGGGATGATGAAATATATATCATTTAGACATGATGTTTCCTTGAAAGAAGGACTGGATACTATACACAAAGGACAGGGTATTGTGGTTTTCTACTGCAAATGTTGTTTATGGTTTTTCGTAACTCTCCCATGCCTGCGTGAAATTTGGTCAGACATAGTGCCTTCTCTGTTAAACTGTCACAAAACAACAGAACAAACCGTGGTTCCTGTAACATCTGAAAGTAACAGAGCAACTATTATATGACCTCATTAACAGCTTATGCATAACCTTGGCCGCTACAACTTGTTTTAGTAAAAGAGGGAATGTCAGGAGAGCCACTGGACTTTTTCCATAATCTTTTAGCAAATTCACAGTACAAATTCTCAAGTTATTCTCTGCTGGACAGCCATCAAGGACAAGCAGAAGAGACCATGACTTCAATCCTTATACTGATGAGAGACCCTCTAATACAGACTGATTGTATAAGTATGCACAGAAAAAAACCTTGACTTACAAAAGCTACAGGAAATTTTTGTTCAATTTTTAAATTTGTTTTAAACTGTCTGCAAACAATGACAAGCAGCTGGCTTGCATTGTTTTATTTGTATCACATTATCTAACAAAAATGTTGATGAGATCAAGTTTTGGGACACACTACTGTGAGTTATGCTCAGTCTGGATTTAAGGACAATATATACTTATATCTGGGACAGCCCCCTTTTATAGGGGCATGATATCACATGGTATGGAATAGCTCCAGCCAGCTCAGCTCACCTGGCCCGGCTCCTGAAAATTAACCCTGTCCTGGCCAAAGCCAGGACACCCTTCATATGCACTTATGAACAATACCTCGGGATTCCATTATGAGCTGTGTGAGTCCGGAATGTGAGCAGTGAACATTAATAAATTGTCACATTATTAAAAAAAAAAAGCCCAACCCAACGTATTTTCCTGGGTCTGCCCTGCTAGCTGCACCTGTGTTCCACTGGTTGGATGAACCATTAGCTAAGTCATTTACCAGGAAGGCAGATTTATCACCCAGTGCTAAATTATAAGCAACAGCCTTTTGGATGAGATACAATAAACTGTACGTTGGAAAACACCGCAGCGGCGAATGGAGTAAGACTGATGGACAGCTTGGAACTGCATTGCAGCACTTAGAAATTAAATAATGAAAATCTGACAAGAAGCTGGTAGAGCTGTAGGTCTGGGTCTTACTGACATATAATGCCCACTTCCCCCAGATACTCAGCAGGTGCCCAGTTTAAGCACGTGAACAGTTCCTCTAAGATCAGCCGCTTTAAAGCATGATAGAAGAGTAGATGTGCCATACTGCAGCCAAATAAGAGGAAAATGTCAATGGCTGTCGGAGGAGAAGCATCTTTGGGGATAACATTGTTGTTCACCTCATTGCTGTTACCTAAAGGAGTAGCTGGGTTTTTTTTTTCATGAGCTGGAGAAGGATCAGTGTGCACGGTCATTAAGTATCAGACGATTATGAGCCATTTACGGTAGCAACAGAAAGTGTAGTCAAAGGTGTACTAGAAAGTTACTAACAGTGAAAGGGGTTTAATGGGCTTTACATGACAGGACGTTGTACCTCCTTACTTCCAGATGTAGACACTGCAAGAACAACCTATTGCAGGACACAGGTAGTGAGCAGTACACGGAGCAGCAGCTTCTGTGGGGGCAAAATTTGGTGGCTGTCTGGTTAAGCTGTCTTCACTCATTAGCCATGTTGACTTGTCTTTTGTGAGCCTGCCTGCTAGTTTCTAGTTTTATGCCATAAAAAAAACAGTTTCAAGCTTAACACCTGAAGGAATGGTGATGTAGGAGTGTGGTGTTTCTTCTCCTTTTGTGAAGAATTAATTTCTCTGGATTTACATTTTTGCTGGGGCAGTGTTATCAATAGGTAATTGCTGAGGACTGCTAACTTTATGATTATAGCCATTTAAAAATTTGTCAAGGATGACGAAAGCTAGGAATGAAAATTCTTTTATTTAAGATAGTATGATAATAATTTCATAATTAAATATGCATTTTTTAGCAAGCAATTTTTTCCCCTATTGCGAGTATTTCAGTTCTCCTTTTGAATACAATTTGCCATGGTTTTATGTTGGCTCAGTGAATTCCCTGTAAATATGACCCTCCATACACCATACTGATTTGAAATTAAGCAACTCATTGAACTAACATTTAAATTTTCTTTGGGATTTTGCTTATAGACCAAATCCTTAAATCCAGAAAAAATGTACGCTTGTCTTAAAATTATTTTATTTGATTAGTGAGTTGGACTACTCACTTAAAATATACTAGTTTTTTAAATAAACCAAGAAAATAAAAGCAACAGAGTGGTAAAATATAATCAAATTATCCAGAATGTCAAAAACTCTCCTCCATGATCAGAGAAAATAACTCTGTCCATTCAGCTCTTCTCTGAGAAGAAATCTGAGTAAATAAATGGCCTTTGTAACATGACCGAATGTCAACAACATTCAAGCTCTCTCTCAAACCCACCAATGTTTGTGCCTAGGAGGGCATCGTTAGGGCAATTACTTGATTAAACAGGCAGTCCATTTTGTTTATTTGTTACACTCCTCAGAGGAGCACAGTTCAGTCTCAGGGGAGCACTTGTGTATCCAGTAAATAGAAGCAGGTTAATTACAGGCCTTAAAATCACAAGACAGAAAACGCTATCCCTTTGTTTTCTGCTAACCCCCAAGCAGGAGCAGAGCTGGAGAAGGCTTGTGTGCCTGGGTGTAGACCCTGCATGGTTCTAAAGCTGCATGGCTCTGCTGAGGATGTAGCTCTCTTTTCTTGCACAGTTGTGGACAGATTTGCACAATATGAATGTTATTAGACAGGTACAGAGTTTATTTATGACAGCTAAGCATTATTGCTGCTCAAGTTTGAGAGAGCACAGGAAGAAGTGTTTCGTGTTTCTCAGGATATCTGCCACTCTTATTGGTATTTACACACCTCTTTTTTTTTTTTTTTACAGGTCTCAGATTAATTTGTCTTAAAAGAAGACTTGCTTTCATTTCAGGCTCTTTTGTCCATCTGTTGTACTTTAAAGAATCCCTTACCATTTAAACCAAATCTCTGGCAATCAGCACCCAACACAAATACTTTCTCCAGGGGAGGCTGGAAGGGTTTTTTCAGGATCATGTTACCAGGGTCTTTGTCAATACCAGTCTTAAAGAGGAGTCTCTAAGGAGCCAGAAGCATGGCCTATTTCCAGCTCTGCTTGCTTCCAGTCTACACAGACAGCTCCTAGGCAGCAGGCGCAATGATTGCAGAAAAGCTTGCAGGCAGCCTGCAGATACGCTATGCAGGTGTGTCTGGGAGCATCCAAACTGCCTAGCACTGCGCTAATAGCATGTCAACAGCACGCCGAACCACTAACTATGCTTAGGCGATGGTGCCTCATTTTGCTACAGAAGCAATACCTGGAGCCATGTTGCCATGTTCACTATCTTGGCATCTCAAAATACAATGTAAAAATATCTACTGTGATGTGGGGATTTTTTTTTCTGTCACATTTCTTTCACGTCTCTTATTCTCGTCTTCCTCCTCTCTTATATACCTAGAACACCGACCAGAGAAGGCCTCTGCCCACCTCTGGCCTCTTGAGCAGACTCACAATACGCCTGTATTTCTTGGCTATAACATGGCTTGAGACTTTGACAGGAGTGTCACGCCTTACATATAACTGAAATGAGGGTATCTGTCTGATCTTGGTCTGACTTCAACTATAGCAATAATATGACTACTGTTTTATATATGCATATATGAATAACATGTCTCTAGTCTAAAGTCCTAGAAAAATGAAATCTTTGTTACTTCATTTTCCCTGGGTCTTACATTAAAGTGATCTGTATCAAAACTGTTAACAGACAGTGGTAGTAAAATATTGGTATTTATCCAAAATTACATATCCCAAAGTCTAAACTGGTTGTGATTAGTATAAATCCATAAATCATTGAAATATTTGAGATAAAAGAAATCTTCAAAACAATTTGACGTGTCTGTGATATATTTCTGTTTCACTGTTCAAAGTTTTATTTTCAAAGATGTAGAGAAAGGAAATGCATAATTCCTTTCTTCAGTATAGAAGCAAAAACTTCCGGAGTGGATCTAAGTGATTCCAGTTTTGACTGGAACACCTGTTACGATGCTGGAGTGATCCTGTATGATGTGCATAATAAGGTATATCACACAGTTTCACAGTGTTCTCTGCTCGTGCTCAATCTGCTGCTTCTGCCTTGTTTTTCATATACAGAATGATGGATACCTGTGTTTTGACTGTGGAGGTTCTTCCTAAACAGGGCTTGCACTGAAACAGCACAGTGTTTAGCCTTCTTACTCAACCTGATTGCAAGATGAGAAGTGACGAAGGAAGCAGAGGTGATACAGGATACAGAAGCATGTCTTCGTTTAGATAAATGCTCCCTATCTCAGTGTGCTGTCTACATTCAGGGAGCTGGAATTTTGTTTTTGGCAAACCGAGAACAGCGAGGAGCAAATTAGATGTGCACTGTCTGCTTGTATTTTGCTACTTTGCTGTTAGCTGCAACTCCCTTAGATTAACTTACATTTTCTCATTAACACTTTTTCTTTCCTTTTTTTGTTAGGAAATTGCTCATCTTTCATTAGCTGAAAGGTGACTCTAACGTCTTTCTATCCCATTATTTCCCCACAGTTGCAATACTTTGGATCCAATAACAATACCTGCTCTGTTGCTTCACTCTGAATTTAGTGATTCACTAATTCTACAACATAGCTATATAATTGTCTTAATAGCATATGATATCCATCTTTATTGATTGCAGTAAATACTTCATGCTGAAAATTAATTTTCTACTTTATTCACGTAGAACCATAAGTAAGCCAGTAGAAATAGTCTGGTAGTAAGCTAGTGCTCAGGATAAAAAAAAAACCAGTGCAAAATGCAGGACCAATATGATTGTATTTATTCAGTTATCTTTTCTGTCCTATGTTCAGTTTATCTCTTCAGAACCTTGAAACTCTTTCCTTCCCTAGTCCTTTCAGGCTTTTCAGTTTAGAAGATATACTTTTCTCCTGGAAAAGGGTGGAAACCAAAATGAATGTCAAGTTGTAAAATAACAAAAAAAGTATTGTGAGCTGGCAGACCAGCAGCTCTGCAGACAGCCCTGAGTAGCTGTAAAATCTCACCACATCACTGTGTGTCTAGTCATTCAAATGTTTCGATCAAAAGGAGAAAATCCTTGTAGAATGTCTGGTGCTAAAAAAAAAAAAAGAAGAAAGCAAGCAATGGTAGATTATTAATTGAAGAGCAAGAATTAATTAAATCACTAAATTAAAAATTTCTGGGTCTCACTAAGCAGGTATATTGCCATTGAAGTTGTTGGCAGACCCTCAATTGTAATACAACTTTTTACCCCAAGGGTAAAAGTCTTTTCAGGAGATGAGAGATTTTCAGCTCGGGTGCCAGACAGGGAAATGAACTCCCAGAGGAACTTGGAGCCATCGTTTCTTTGACCTTGCTCTATTTAACACAAGCACATTGCAGCATGTACATATGATGAAGTAAAATCTACCAGACAAAACAATTTTACTTCATGAAAAATGTCTGCTCTGGGGAGATGATAATAATAAGAAAACCTATGTGGCAGGTGCCACTCCTATCTCCCAGAGCATTGCTGGCAGGCAGTAAGAAACCGTGCTAATGGAAGCACAATTGTAACCCTTATACAAAGGTCTAGTCAAGAAATACCTGTCTGATAACAAAAGCTACTAGAGACCAAAGTGGCTGATTTGCCTTAAAAGTAGAGTTCTCTCATTAGAACTTGAAATTATCATGCCTTCCTGTTTTCTGGTCTTTAAGAGAACGTGAAAACCAGCACGATGTGAGTAAAACCTGCTTACCCAAACCTTCTGGTTCTTTTTGATAGACCTGCCAGATTGTTACTCTTTGGCTAATGCTGTTCTTTATTGTAGTGTATCGGTCAAACAGATCTCTTGGATGCAGTAGCTGCTGTTATTTAGTCTAAAGACTTGTTCTTGTTTTGGTGAACTTCTGTTTCCCATACAGAAGCTGTCGGCCAGACCAGAACACGTTGAAGATTTTTTGGAGCTGGTTCTCAGGCTGCACAGCTTCCCTGGACATCAAGTATCTGAAACTTTCCCAAAGTTTAGTTGTAAAAACTAGACTGTACTTGACTGTGCCTTCCTTTGGTACTTTGATACCACCTAAGAAAGTGTTGGTAAATCTCCATGTTTCTTTGAAATCTTTAGTACTGTAAAAGATGTGGGAGCAGGTGTACTGTCACCTTGCTGGCTAGCAGACCAGCTATTTAGCATTTGTTTCTTTCCCTACAGTTGTGATATCTCAGCCTGTCTCTTCATTGTTCACACTCTGGTTTCTTCCAGTTGGGGAGAGATAAAAGGTGCTTAAAATGGAAGACACCAAGGTGGCAGAAAAGGAGTTAACTACTTCTGCACCCAGTTCCTGCCATAGCCCCCGTTGCTGTTGGGCAGCAGTGCTCTGCGCTCCAGGTCATGTTTGCATTGCGGCATTACAAGCATTCCTGACTCTGCCTTTTTCCCCTTCCCATTCCGTACACTGGTATTAATGACCATACTGCTATCCCTTGACATCTTCATGGAAATATTTCATGTCTTTATTGTGGACAATAAGGTCTTTAAACACAGAAAAAACATCCATCTGCAAGTGGTCTTTGACATTTGCAAACATGGCAGTAAGTAAGGTTAAATACTTTTCAGTCTCCATGTTTTCCTTATTACTTCAGAGCACGCCTCTCCCCAGTTTTACTTCACTTTAAACTGAAGAAAGCTTCTTTTAATTTAGTGCTAGCCATGTGGTATTCGAGGGAAGGTTGAGGGACAGAAAAGGGACATGTAGTACATTCATGATATACACACATAAAATAAACAAATTCCAGGAAGCTGAGAGAAATCATGCAAAGATGACATTTCCATTCCACAGCTGTGAGAAGGACCGTTTAGCTGTGAGAAAATTGTGCATTTTGGATTTTCCAAACAGAAAGATAAGAGTCTGATCATCCCAAATCTTCCGTAAAATCACAGGGGTTTTTTTCCAGATTAAGAAATTAGATATTCTAAGCGTTACAATCCTCAGTACTGGCAGCTAAAAGGAGTAAAAAGAGTTTCACACGTAAGTTACATATGTTATCTTTTTTTGTGTCTCCTGTACTATTTTTTTCTTATCCTTGGGAGCTATTGAATGCCCAAATCCTCTCTTACCCATATACCCCTCCAAGAGTGTATAACTGTATAGAGTTCGGAAATTGTGAGATCCTTTGCAATGTGAAGACAGTCTGAATTGCGTTTTGTTCCTTTAAGCCTGGAAGAAGGCATTCTGCGTGCAAAATTATTTGCTCTTATAGACTTACAGACACATGTACACAACATACACACGTGCTCCCCGTATTCATCATGAATAAGTTTAAACATGGATATTAATTGTATTTCTGAAGAGAATGAAACACCATCTCAGATAGCATTGTTAAGAGATGCTGATTTGTTAACAGTTCCTACTACTTTCAAGCCTGACTGTTGACTATCTTCTAAATCTGTTCTTTGGAAAATACTTAAAAATAAGTCAAGTGCAGTAAAACTGACAGAAATTTAAGGTTTTGGCAACAGTTACTACTAAGCCTTCAACAGTCTGTGGAAAACTTCACAAATATGAAATGCTTTTTATCCAAACATTTTTTACGAAAGCTTTCTAAGTGTTTTGGATTTTCTTTACCCTCATCACTGATTTCTAAGGAATATGCGTGTAAAATGAAACAAACCTGTTTCTTCTCTTGCTTTAGCTATTTCCTGGTGCTGCGTTGGCTCTGTTTCATGATGAGCTGTTGATACTGCAAAATCTGGATTGCGGTGTGCAAAATAATTCAGTTAAAGAAGCTAAGTGATTCAAATATCCCAATACTCAGCAAACCGGAGGAAACTAAGAGACCTGTTTAAAATAACCTGCTGAAGTTTCAGAAAGTTGGTACTCTTTAAAGTTCCCTGAACTTTTTTTTTTTCTGATGATCTGAATTATTGAGAAGAGCTAGTAATACTTCAGCTTTAAGAAATGATTTTTTTTTCTTCAGTTTTTGGAAGTCTTTTAGCTTTTGATGTAGTTATAGAAGAGTTTTAAAAAGAAATGTTCACTCTCCTTAATTATCTTTTACTAGGAATATGTTCTCAAAGGGAACGGGATGGTACACTTTTCACATCACCAGGAAGTGCAACACACCGAGAAAGACAGCCCCAGGAAAAGCATGGTGCTTTCCTTGGAGATTCTATTTAGTAGCATTGTAATATCCCAAGTGTTAGGATTCATTCTAATGTAGGCAAAATGAAGACAAAATCTATGTGACTATCTCTGTTTAGACTTTTGGATGAAAAACTTTTGCTCTGGTAAAGGGCAGAATTAACATCTAGAAAGTTTGCTGTATTAGGAAAAAAAGAATAAAGCTGTCCTGTGTTTCATAGCTTTCATAAGAATAGACAGATTGTCAACACATTTATGACACAAAAGTCAGGAAGAAAAATTAATATATTCATCTAAATGAAATAAAACTCTTCAATTTCAAAGTAGTATATTAATTTTGGTTTGAAGATGGCACCAGTTCACAGTGTACAACAAAAACATCGGCAGTGATGTTCCCTCTTGCCATAGCGCACCAGCTAAGCAAAGTTACCTGATCTCCATTTGAAAAGTGTGAAGAAGACTTTACAATCAATTGTCCGGAGAAGTGAGAGACTGGGAAGTGAAGCCAAGGTCATGCTCCACTGCAGGTGGAATTTCATGACAAGGAATAAGCCAACATACTGGCAAGTTAAGAATATAATTGCTCTTATACTATGATATATGTACTATTTATCTGTAGTACATGCATTTAATAATTAATCTCTAGGAACTGAAACGTGAAAATGTTTAAGGATTTCTGTGTAAGTAAAATACTCACTATTGTAGATTTATTTGAATTACAGTATTCAAACGACACAGTGTAAATCTATTCTTTTTTGGCCTAGTGAGAGAAAATGTGAGAGTTAAAGCTTGGTAAAATTAGCTGATAGTTGACTTAATTGTCTCAGATTTTATTATAAAATGAGTGTTCCAAGATAAAATACACGGAAAACTGGGTTGTGTAGAAATTGATGAAGCAAAGTTTTTTCTTTATTGAACACAATACTGAGAGTGACTTTTGCCTGGCTGGAATACATGTACACAAGAGCCCAAAGATAGCAGGGATGCAGCTACCTCGGTTTGTGCTGCTGTAAACCTGAAAGACTTCACAGCAACATCACATAGGAAAACCCTTTTACAGCATCAGTGGTCTGTGAACTGCACAGACATTTACTTAACATAAACACTGTACTCACCAGCTTGTGCTGGAAATATCTGATAATGAATACAAGTGGAGCTAAGGGTAGAGACACTGTGGCTTTAGGATTGCAACATATGTCTAATAAGACTATCCTTGTAGTGGCTGTTTTCATGCTGCTTGGGTCTAAAGTTATTATTACACCTCAGGGTCAAGTGAATAAAATATTTCTGTTACTTAGGAGAAAATACAACCACTTAAAAAACATCAACAGTATAGATTTCGCATATGCTGCTTTTCTCGGATTATTTATAGCATAATCATATATATTCTTAAAACTGAGTTGTATGCTGACTGGTAACATAGAATTTCCATTAACCTTTGAAATTTGTCATTTGCATTTGACATTGTTCATGGTTTATGCTGCACCTTAATTATAATTAGAGTGATATCTAGAATGACGGAACATAATGTAGGTCTACAAATACTTACACTTCAAGTGGTCAAGAACTTCCAGATAGTCAGGACCAGCAGCCAAACTGTGAAAAATAGTCTGTGAAAAATTCAATCCAGAGGAAGAATGAATTTTGTTCTTAATTTTCTACCCTTTCATTTGTAATCAAATAATTTATGGTTTTGCAACCCCAGTGAGCAAAAAGCTACTTTGGATCCTCTTTTAGGATGCTGTGACCTTTAGGCCTGGCCAAGAGGACAGATAACAAGGTGGGCTGAAGCACCTTCGGATGAAGGGAGCTGAATCCCAAGGGACTGTAATCCAGCCTGTGAGATGGAAAGTGGGGATTATACATAGTTGATTAGATGCAAAGGTGTGTTCAAGAAGTTAAAACCACCTCAGTTTGATCTATCTTGTGGGGCTATCGTGTCCCTAGTAAAAACTGTGATATCCTCAGAGCTGCTTGGTTCCATGGTCTGTTCCTCATGGGTCCTTTACAAGCAAAGGCCAGGAAGGCCATATCTACTGATATGCCACATATCAGGTGCCAGCCTGGTGCAGCCTCTTGCAGTTGCCCTGAATAAGAGTCCACTGCATTAGGGAAAATTATAGGGGTATACTTCTGCATGCCTTCAGGCCTCTTTCTCTTGCCAAAGTCATTTAAGAAACTTTAAGAGTAAGTGAGGATGATACCTACGCCCTTTAATTTATGCTTCCTCATATGTTCTTAATCCTTCTTTTTGAGGTTAAAATTTCATCAATATAAGACACTGTACATCAATTTAGCAAAGAGTGGTTTACACCAGCTGACATTGTCTCTGAATTTGGTTCCAGATACAATGACTGTTTTACACTTTATCTTCACAGTATTTACTCCATTCCGGGAAACAATTTACCACAGGAAGAGGCCCATTTCATGGTGTCAGGTAACATGGTAACATGCTTGGTTGATTAAATAAAACAACCTAAATAAATATCGGAGAAACCCCATTTTGCCCTTAACAAAATAATGTTAAAATCCAAAATAAACCTGTGGAGATAGATAATCTTCTAGGACCCTCACTTGGGATGCCTTCCATTGACTTCTTACAAAACAGCAGCTTCTTGTTGCTGCTGACCAGTACAGGAGAGTATGTGAGAAGCAAGAGCTGGAGAAAAGGTGTAAGATTCAATATCTTATTTCTCATGAATGACTGGATATAACTTTATGTGATCATCTCCGTTCTGTATACATCTCCACAAAGGTGACAGAGAAATAAATGCATCCCATTCTCTGTTAGATGAAACCTCAACAAACTAGATTTCACATCTTGTTTCCAACTGAAGTATTTGCTATCTTCCTGAATTCTTCTAAACACCCTAGCACAGAATTCAATTGCATGCATTATTTACTAAGTAGATTTGTAAATACTGTCTTTATTCAGTAAAATGAAACAAGCTGTCTAAAAATTATTAGTAAAATTTTTGTATGATATATATCGCTATGCCCAGAAGACAAAATATACGATTATACAGAAACGGTAAAACATAGTTTAGTCTTACGCAAAATGCAAAAGTCATGTGCTTCTCAGCTATGCATTTTTTTTTATTTATCCCTTTTTTCCAGTGTGAACTTATGTACTATTTAAAGATTTTTTTAACAGTTTTGGTTTTTTAGTCAGAACAATTCTAGCAAAAGAACATTTTAGTTTTGAGAAATGTCACAGCATGATACATTTCTGTGAATGAAGAACAGTTGTACTACTTAGAAGTAACACATTGGACATAATAATTACATGACTGTGGTCTGGAAATATGATTGTTAGCACAAAACAAATTTTTAAATAGCTGACAGTTTTGATTACTTTATCTCCAAATTAATTCAGAGATATGTTTTATACTCCTGTGCTGCCTGAACTGTACTATCAGATTTTTTTCACTTATAAGTCTTAATAAAAGCCACTAATACTCATTTTGTTTAAATAAACAAAAAAAAAAAAGTAAAGGTAAATATCCAATAGTTGCATTGCGTATTCCCATTTGACCTGTCAGGGAGGAAATGAATGAAAGCCACAACATGTAAAGTTTACTGAAATGTGAAGAGCTTTTAACAAATATGTTAAACAACCAGTGCTTGAAATTAAGTTCTCAAAATTCTTCTCCACTTAGTCATACCATATCAGGATAAACTTTTGTATTACATTATAAGACATTCATTTCTTTACTGATTCTTCTGGGAAATATTACGTGATGAAGACATTCTGAATACACTATGTTCATTCTGATTGTGCTGAAATTAAGGTATAAAAAACCCCACATCTAAATAGATACAGTCATTTTTCTCTAAGTCCCATTAAATAATGGTATTTCTCAATCAATTATGTATGCTAGAAATACTTTTCCTGCCCTGCCCATTGCCAAAATAGAGTTGAATGTGATTTCCCTGGCTGCAGTGAAATAAGATGAGTATCAGGGAAATAAAAGAAATTGTCATAAATTGAGATATATCTTCCATTATCGATCACAGATTTGCAGGTACATCTGTCAAAGCAGTCTCTGCGCTCTCCAGCAGCATCTATAGCTCAGTGAATATTAGATCAGTATTCTTCTCATACTCCCTGGAAAAAACAGTCTTGAGCTGGTATACTGAGATCCAAATAGCAGACCTCGTTAACGCAACCCAGTCGTATTCATGCACACTCAAGAAAAGAGCCCTTTGTACATTTCATCATTAATCTCCTTAGAGGATGTTGTTTAATGTATCTCTAAAATATCTGTAATGTGACTCAGGTAATGGCAACCCATGCCTTGTTTCCTCTTGTCAAGAACACTGAAATACATTAATTTTGTACCAGTTGGGTTATCCAGAGGCTCTGAGTGGGGATAATAGAGGCCTACCAAGCAGTGCTTCTCTCATTTAGCATTATTTACCTCTGCTGAAGCCTCTGCATTGATCAGTTCTGAACTGAATTTCTAACGAGAAAATAGTCAGAGAAAAGAATTTTCAGGCAGTATCCCATGTAACAGTACAGAATGGCTGGAGGAGCTTTCCCCTTGTGCCTTAGGTCTGGACTGGTTTTGATCCCTAGGTCAGAAATTCATAGCATTTCCTACATTTCTAGATCTTTAGATTGACATTTTGGTGGCTCAGAGATCTGAATGTTGGGGCATTTCAGAGCCTTGTGGATCATTCTGTCTCTCAATGCTTTAGATGAAATCCAGGTCCTGTGTAAGTCACTACAAGCATGTGCAAAGGAAATAAGATCATCAGAAATCTACTTACACCAAACAGAATAAAAATATACTTAAGTTAAATACTTTCTCTCTAGACTGGGTTTACTTGTAGATGTCTAATATTATACCCCAAATCAGTAGGATTCTGTGCAGATACTCTTAAGTTCCTCAGAATCTATGGAAGTATTTTAAAAGAAAATTTATCAGATCATAGAGATTTTAGATCTCAGTATTTTCCTGTTCCTCTAATGTAATTTCATGACAAGACAAATTTACATCTGCACAGTAACTGCTCCCTCTGAAATGGCAAATTCTGTAAGTAAAAAAACATAAGAAATCATTTTAATAATCACTTCTTATGTTTGATCTTCAAAAATAAGTGCGTAATTGGATTTGTAAAACGTATTTTTTTCTTAGTGATTACAAAATGCATTTTACAGTCTACTACAATACTAGAAGCCAGCCACGTAAATCTCAATGATCTTGTCCATTTCCATACTACATACTAAGGAAAAAGAGAAGGCATCTTTGTCTTTCCATTAGAGTGTGCAGGCAACACAAGTGAAATTTTAACTTGTTGAAGGAACACGTTTTTCACAATTATAGAAAATGGCAGAAATAGTAAAGAGCAAGCTCCCAGACTGGGTCAAAAGAATCATCTCCCTGTGGTTTTGTGCTGAATAACCTAGAGCTTTTCATATGAGTGCTTTCTTTCCCCTTTTTCCTAGGGAATGTAGTGCAGACCACAGGAAATGAAAAAATGTTTATTAAGCTGTCTCCAACAGCAACTAGAAGCTTCCAAGGAAGATATAAACCCCCATATTCACTGAGGGAGGAGGAGAAAGGTAATACTTTTCTATCCTCAGGCAAAGTACAAAAACAAGGAGAGAAGAGTCCATCTTAAGCTATTCCTGATGCAGTGAGGCGACGACGCAGTGCTACCAAAATTGAGTTTGGGAATTTGTCTCACCAGAATTGTCAGCACATTTACTTCTAGCTAAATTTTACACAAAACTTAGTATATTAGTGAAGAGCCATGGGTTGAAGAACAAATGTCAAGGATGCTGTGTGAATCCAGACAAAAAAACAGTGCCCAATTTCTTCTGTGATAAGCTAGGATATTTTTGGCTCCAAGTAGGATATTTCTGTTATGTGCTGGGCTCCCATCCATCTGAAGACAAAGCAGGGTGCTGTAAAATACTTCAGACAGTGTTTCTGCCCAGGAAGAATGCTTTAGAGCTACACTGAACGACAATGCCATACAGAGGGATTGGGAATCAAGCATTTGCATTTAATTGCTGAACCAAAGAGTGCACGTCCTCAGTCTGTACGTATGGAAAGAGGAGATGGAGAAGTGAAACAACCTTTAGAAGGTGCTCCTTTAAGCATGCTGTTGCTTAATAAGAATTTGCTGCAGGAGACAAAGGAAGAGGAACTTTGCCCAACCTGAAATGCCAGTTACAGAAAGATGGAGAATAGGTCAAGCGAGGCTCTGCCTCAGGACTTGTATGTTTTTCAGAGCCCTCTGACTCATTTATGCCTTTTTAAGAGGAAAGTGACTATGTTTAAGAAATTATTTGGCTAAGGTTATATTCATTGCTTGCTTGCCAAATTATGCTTGAAGCCGTTAAGCCAGAGGCCAGAGTTCCTACAGTTGGATGGAAATCAGAAGAAAATGTCTGGGCCACTGCAAGTTCTAAGAAAGCCGAGGCCCAGGTCTGAGCACTCTGGAGTTCTGTGTCTTGAGGAAAACATTGAAAACTCCTGCTCTGTTTAGTACCTTACAGACCTCGCACTAGAATGAGCCCACCTCCACTGGCATATGGGACTGAGCAATTGGGTACACTTCCAGAAGACTGATGTCCCTACTGAAAAATGGGTGGCAGAATCCTTGCTTAAAAAAGATAGTAGGATATCACACTTTCTTTTTTTACTGGGATAAAGAGGTATTCTCTGTCTTTGCTGAGGAAATACTTACTATCAGCACATCAGGCTCCTCCAGCCATTACAAGAAAGGAAGTGTTGTAACTCTGTGTTTATTCCCTCATCCCACATCCCATTCCAACCATTTTCCATCTTCCTACAATGTAATAGGATGGCCAAGAAGCAGGAACCAAAGACAACACTGTCTAGATACAGGACCTGTCCAGCTACATCTGCACAGGTCATTTGGGACTACTCATCCCCTTTTACAGAGTTCTAGTGGAAAGAGATCATGTAGTGCTTTCCTTCTGTGTAGTTTCCTTCTATGGTGGATCTGCACTGCAGGGCCCCTTCTGACAAAAGCAGGGTTGATAGGTCTCTGCTCAGAGCCTTTGAGCCCCAGCTGGAATGAGGAAAGCAGCATCATTCAAAAGCAGTGTGTACCCTGCCAGGGACCTTGACATCTCTGTCTTTCCACCACACTGAGTGACATTTATTTGGGTCCAAGTCAGGGACTCATACTCTGGCTTCAAAACCTGCTGTGTGTACTGATTTTTCCGAACTCTTCTATTTGTAACCATTCCACAACAGTGATCCCACAACATGTTCTTCCAGCCATTGGCATGCATTATTTTTGTCACTTGTAACTGCTGAATTCATTGCATAAATATTAATAAACAAGAGTATTATAGGACATCAAAGTGATATGTGATTCACTAAATCATTTTCCTGCGAAGTACTTTATAAATGATGCATTAATTCTATCAGGTTGCAGCCCTTCAGTGTGGCTCATTAGGTCTGGCAGTTGCCTACTTTTCTTTTGATCTTCTGCATAGGGAAAGGAAATAAAAGCCATTTTTATCTCCTTCAGAGCATCCCCTACCACCTGCCCTGAAAAAGAACAAATAAGATTTTCCATTTGAAGGGGACTTTTTGCCCTATCACCTGAGAAGTTCTCACATTGGGGACTTCACATGGAGCATTTTTATAAATTTACAGGTTTTTGGCAATACTCTTTCTCTAAATCAAACTACACTCTGGGCCATAACGGCAATCTGTGGGCCTGATGGACACTTAAAATAATTCCAAACAGGTAGCTGGGATTTTTTCCAAGAGAGAACAGTCTGGTTAATGCAAAGCTCAGTCTCCACCTGGTAAGTCTCTCACAGCAACTGAGGACCTGAACTGTCTGATTAGAGCTGCATTTTGCACTCTTGACAAGAAGAACAAGCATTGGTGAGAGGATATGAATAAGTGCAGTTAGTTACTTTTACACAACAGATCAGCTGTAACTGCTGTTGTACAGCAACTATTGAAAGGTCTTATGCATTATAATTGAAAATTATAATTGAGAAGTACTTTCATTTTAGACCTGGTCGAATGAATTTTCCATGTAGAACATGTTATGACTTTAGCGACAGTTCTATTATTTTTCAACACTGCACTTTGATAAAAGCTTAATGAGTGGTGCTCCAAATGACAGCAGCTGAAAGCTGCATTGACTTCTGGTTACGTGTGGTCAGGCTGAGCCCCGCCAAGTGAAGCATTCCTCCTCTGACGACTAGCTGATGCAGGTGTCAGAAACGCATCAGCGTCTCCGAGTGCTTCCCCAGCGGGTTGGTTGGGTTTCCTGCAACTGTCTCTGAATTGTCTCATCAAATCCCCTCTCCAGTGATAGACCAAATAGCGTGGATAGAAAATGACAGCAAGGTTGGTAAGCATCTCTCCGTTGTATGGGTGTAATGCTGCACAGCAGTTTGACGATCACTCTGGGGGGTTCCTCTTTCAGTTACACAAACCCATGTGACAGTATGTTTGCCTTTGGTGAAAGCAGGCCTAGGTACACCGAATCCTACAGTGCAATAACTGGCATGTCAAGGATGATGGCGTATTGAGGGAGGTCAAATGTCAGATTTTAGACTCTCAAAATCATAAAAAGAAAGCTCCAGCCACGAATGTGAGTACACATTACAAGTACAAGTAAAGCCAATATTAGACTTGAATTCCCAAAAGACTAGGTATACTTATTGTAACATACTATATTTATAGTATGATCATTATAAATTCTCATTGAGAGGGTGTAAAAAGAGCGATATTTTTGACAGACGTGTCAGCCTAAACTACATCAGTTTCATGCTAAACAGCATGTTTTCAGTATTACTAATGCTGTTCTCAAATTTCCATGAGATTTTCATTCTTATCTTCATTTAAATACAGAAAAAACCATAGATTAATCTAAATGAAGGGCTACCTGTAAAACAGATCTAAGAAGTCCATCCCAATGTCCTCAGAAATTACAAGCATGTTGAATAATTTTTAGAACCAGGAATATTAGATATTAGTCGTGTTGCATATTACCCTTACGCTGGTCAATGTGAAGCAAAGTGCTACTGACTCTCAAGATTCGCTAGAGAATACACAATTACCTCCAATTGCCGAGTTTCAGCTACAGGCAGCTGTGGATTATGAACAACGAATAATTAAGATATAATTATCTAATTAAGATGTCAGCAAATAGAGTGTTTAGCTAATTCAATGAGTTATTTAAAAATCCTGATCCTGAATAGGTGTTTTTTAACAAAAATTTTGAAGGGCCTATTTTTAATATTGTTCCATCCTACCTACTACTTTTCATACTACATGCCAGCAACAGTGGTAATGAGGATTTGAGCTGGCTTTTTTTTTTTAATTGGACCACTAGCTATTAGTTCCTCTAGCTAACTGGTACAGGAAATTACAATCCTTGTATCTGTTTGAAAAACTGTGCATGCAGTTTCTTTGTTCCTGTTTTCTTTTTCTAGAAGCTCTTTACATCTCACATCAGCTTTATTTTAGGATCTTTTTAACAGACGTTGTCTATCCTACACTGCGATGAAAAGAGGAGAGTATTTTCTAACAGCTGTAACACAGTCATTACGTGATGAATAATCATGGCTACGAAGCATATATACATGCTGTACATATACAACTGCGGTACCCAAATGTGCCTCCGACACAGTTATCCCCAGTGTTCCATATATTCACACTGGAATGCACTGCCATGCTTCACCCACCATTCACACCACAAGTATTTTCCACCATGGACAACCACAGCTGTTCCTTCATAGGTGAAGTGAGGTATTGTGTAGCTCTCACTGAATAGCTTTCTCTTTGTAATACACCAGAACAGGCAACAACCATAAAATGTATTTTAGTTTTCCTGTAGCTTACTAGATAAAAACATTCATTAATACTATTCATCAGGTAGGCTCTGCAATCACAGAAATTTTATAAAATTTATACAAGGCTGTATTAATGTACATCAATTATAGAATACTATCTTGGGAGAAATTTATAGCTCCCTGTTAAAACAAACTAACATTTTGCAAAATAACAGCTAAATGGGATTAGAACAATCTCTCAGTGTAATTGAATGCTTTTTTTCCCCTAGGGTGAGGAAAAACACTTTCCCCTGTCATGAAAAAGACAAATCACGATCAGTCTGTCACATATAATTTGACAATTTGCAATGCTTGAACAGCAGGAGGCCAAGGCACATATTTCAAACATCGCTATTGATAGAAGGGTTTTACAGTAGCTCCCAATTTCTGTGCTGGATAAATGTCCTGGTTAAAAGCAGTTGTATAACAGATAGCCATGAAGCCTTGGTGCGCTGGAACCAAGAGAGTTGCCTCATTAGTTTTGGTCTTCAAGCTGATAATTTTTTAAATGTGCATGGGAAATCAACTTCTATGCTCCAAGGATCAAGCAAACTAACAGGTGTACATCTTGGCAACTGCAAATGGTATGACAAAAAAGGGGAACTTTCTGCATAAATTGCCAGCTATGGCTTTACGTAAATGGATGGTAATCTGTGTCTGGTATTTGAATGCTAAAATAAGGATGTAAAGCTTGCATCTTCTTTTGAAATTCCTGAAAGGCACTTAACAAAGTGTCCTGTCTCCACTTCTTGGATATAATGGCTGTCTTCAAAGTCAAAACTGTCAAATACTATTGAAACTACATTTATTGGACTTTTGAGAAGACGTGTCATAAATAAACGTCTTTTCACTGAGTCACCATTTTCTATTGCTTGATATATATACAAAAGATGAAAAGAAAAAGGACATAAGGAAGATCTCTTCCTGCTCATGTAATGCCAAAAAAACCCTGCAAAACAAAACCCAAGTGCACCATAAATAATATTGCTTAAAAATACTGAGAAAACAGTAAAAGCGTTGCTGTTGAGGCAAAGGTACAGTCAGCTTTCTCTTAATTAATTTAAATTATGGTTTTATTCTGAAAACCATGGCATGGGATTTCATACTGATTATCTCGCCATAATTTCCACATAAACTATGTTCAGCTTGCAAGTAAACAGCTTTTTATTTTTTTTCTCTTCCTACAAAGCACTGGAAGCACAGCCTGCCTTCTAAAATAAAAGCCAAGTGTTCTGTTTCTTGTGAACAATCACCAGTTAAAGGCTCAACTTGCTCTGTCACATGTATTCACCAGCATTGTATGTGAGAAGCTGACTAGAACAATTCTATTTGCAAAGAAATAGGAGGTTGAATTAAATCTTCTTCATTTCCTTCCAATTAGCTGCAGTGCAACTCCATCCTAACTTGGTTTTGTGGGGCTCGAGGGGTAGGAAAAGCAAGAATTAGAACTGATTCTGACAGGGAAGGAAGCAGCTGAGACAGTACACCAGTGAGCACATCTGTAGAGATGCCATTTTTAAAAGGAATAGCAGTGTATTGGAGATGGGAAGGAACTTTGGTTGGTCATCACTCCAGACCCAGGCCCTGCAATATTCTCTAGAAAAATTTCTGAATTTCTCAAAAGATTTTGAAAAAAGACCATGTTGCTGGTTTTGTGCTGCACCTCCTGGTAGCTTCAGCTGGCTGCCTATGGGGCAGTCAGAAAGGAAATAATCCTTGTTTTTCTTGATGCATAGCTTGCAGAAGACCTGTGGTCTCATCAGTACACAAACTTGCTGTGAATCAGACAAGAGTATGTTTCCTCTGCAAGCTCCAAAGCTGAACTACGCTTTCCAGCTTTCCAGCTTTTACTAGAGTATAAGAGAGAAATATAAGGTCAAAAAACCCCTCAACCTCATCCAGCTGATGCTGGCAGTAGCTGAGACTGGAAAAGTGTAAGATCAGGTCAAGCTTTAATGATGCTTCTCCAGGATACTCGGCTCATCTCCAGTAGCTCAGAGATTTTCTGAGCCAAGTCTGACAGCATCTTGACACAAGGAATTACACAGCTTGACAGCATGCTACTGGTTAACCAGCCTCCCTCATTTCTATGTAGAGTCTATCATGTTCTAGCTTCATTTAACATCCCTTTTCTTTTCTTTTTACTGGAAGAAGCAGTAAGCAATTGATCCATACTCACCTTCCCTGTATTTCATACATGTCTATGATATCTTCCTTTAGTTATCTCTTGCCAGGCTGAAGAGTCCTATCCTAATTCGCTGCACCTTGCATGGATGGATGTCTTTCCAAATCCCTGAGCATCCTTCCTGAAACATTTACTTGTTGCTACATTATTCTTCTTGACATGGGGGAGGGGGAACAGGATGGCAAACAAATGTTCAAAATGTTTGTACATCGGGGATTTGTGAAGAGGCATGAAAAAGCTCTCTTTTAGTTGTCTGTTCCTTGTCATCAGAAAGTCTCAGGGGAGAACTGCCTGACCGAAGCCTCTTGGCTCTTCTGACCATGTACAATTGCCTGGGTTTGGGGTGTTACTATAAGTCAGATTTCTAATTTCTTAACTCTTGTTGCTGGAGTACTGTTATTATTTGAGAAATGAGAATTTTATCAGAAAATAAAGTAGGATTGCAGCCCTTAAACTTTGGAATACATGTCAGAGAAGAGAATAGATCTGGAAAGAAAAAAAAAGAAGTAGAAGTCATTACAATTTTTTGTTAGATTAAAGGGCTTATGATTTAGCCAGTTTTTGAGGAAATATAGGATTGATGAGTGAATAGTGGATTCCATTTTCCAGGTAGCACATACAGACATAACATGTACACAATCACTTATTATTCTCCTTAGTACATTTACCAAGTTCCATCTTGAAACCACAGAGGTGTTTTTAACACCCATTAATAATATGAGAAGACATAGCTCGAAGCCTTCTGATGATTAAGAACCTTCCATCTTAGATGCGTTACTAACCATTTTATACTCAAGTATTTTGATACCATCTGCATCCTTCAGTTTATATAGCTTTTCTCTCTTTATTGATAGAGAAAAATAGGCTTTCTCATCAGTCACTTCCCTGCACTAAAAAACAAGCCAAGATTTTTTGCCTTCTCTTACATGCTTGACTTCTCATTACTTTGATCTGCTGGTAGCTTTCCTCTGCTCCCATTCCAGCTTGAATTAATCTAAAGATAGATAAGTGGAATAGTGCACAGCTATGCCAGACTGGGAGGCTCTTCTGAAATTCCCCTTACTCAAAAAGTTCTCTGATAATGGCATTACTATGTCAGATCTACTGGAAATATTTCACCAGGTACCACCTAAGATTACAGCTGTGGTTTTTGGGTTTTTTTTTAAAATTTCCTAGCTTCACAATACTTCATGATACAGGCACATTTTCATCTTATGATCAGCTAGTTCTCCAAGATTACTCACCTTCTTGTTTGTTTCAGTCAGTTCATTTTAAAGCAGAAATTCCTTAGTTCATCAGTGCTCAATTTTTCACTATTGTACTACTACATTCATTATATAGGCATTTTTGTGTGCTCAGGATTACTCAGTTCTTTATAAGATAATCCTGTCTTTCTCTGTTAGTAAAAATCATTGTATACTACTACTTTTTGTGCCAAAATCACTAGTAAGCCACTCAATGAAATTTTGAGTAATGACATTTTGGGTAAAGGTTGTCAGTAAAGTTTGACAATTCTTAAATTAATTTAATTGTCTCTATCATAACTAATTAAATTCTTTACATGAAGTCACATCAAATTCTTCACTGGAGTTCTAAGAAATTAGACTGATTTTGATCTCCTTGTCTTAGAAAATCAGTCATCTAAAAAAGACATTGTATTGTTTGGGTAAAATGCAAGATGAGTAAATCCATGCTGCATTCTGTTTTCCTTCACCTCTACATTTTTAATCATTCTTGAAGTGTTCCAAATCCTTGCACATAACTAACACACCATATAGTTATGTAGACCATTCTTTATTTTCTGTTTTGTAAATGTGTGTCCTGTGTTAACTGTTTTCCAGTCATATCTTTCCTGATCTAACAGATTTATTAAAAAGTTCTGCTGCTAGATCTGTAACTTCATGTGTGAGTTCATGCAGTACTGCAAGGAGATTATTTCGTTCCCCCAACCTGAGTACATGAAGTTGGTTAACTTTAAGTTTCCTCTTAAGCTATGGTAACTTCCTTTTCCACATTCCCACAGCTATTGTGCTTCTGTTCCATCTTCAGTGTCACCATTCTTATTGAAAATTTATCAAAAGCTTTTAGAAACATAGCTAGTGACCCACACATGTCCCACTGGGATCATCAAGTCCAAACTGTTACAATCACAGGCAAAAGTGTAATCCAGAAAAGTTTGTAGGATATTTGTGCCAAATACTGCTTCCCAGTATCTGATAATTTAGACTTATAGTATAGAAAAGGAAAAAAAATCAAAGTTGTAATATCTCATGAGGAAACAGGAGAAGAAAACAAAATCATTGACAATGTGAAAGGACCATGAAGTAAGAAAGAATGTAGTTTGGGTTGTGCCACTGAACTCCAGGAGATTTTTAATACTATTAAGGAATGATCTTGCCCTACACAACATGCCTGAACTATGTCAAGTTTCTGACTCTATAAAGGGTCATTAGCTGCTGCTTCTTCTGTTTGTTCTCTCTCTCTTATAAAGCAAGAGGATAACATCTTCTTGGTTCCTGCTGCAGACCGAGAAAAACTCTAAAGTCTTGGATTAATAAAAAAATGAAACTAATAGGCAGTAAATCTATTCAGCAGAGAGAAATCACCTTCTTTTTCTTCTCAGACAACTTTTTAAATCTCTGTCCTAGACACAATGTACAACAAAGCCCATGCATTCTTGTTTTGTTTTTTCTTTATTTATGTGCTGAAAACTCAGGCGTAAGTATGAGAAACCTGAAAACTGTCGTCATTACATTCTATTTGACCTTTCTACCAGCAGAATACCATCATGAAATATTTACACCATCCAAATTTATCTCAGATAAACCCTTAGTCTGCGAAAAGATTTAGAACACTAACTATGGGAGAGGTGTTGCCTTCTGCAGAGGCAGAATAAAACCTGCATTAGATAACTATTCATGTCCCTCTTAGTTCTTAACAATGTGAACTGGGTGTAGCTGGAGGAAGGGAACTAGCTTGAAGATACTGCTAAAAATCTGTCCAATAATGCTTTCATATGGTCAACTTTGTCATCGCCTGTTTTTTTCAGGTTGGCACACTTCTTCATTAAGGGATGGTTTAAGACAATTTTAAATTAAATAATCAATGATTTGTTTGTTTTTTGTTATTTACACATATGATTTTCCACACTCCTCTGACCCCATATTAGATACCTTCACAACATTTTACTGGTCCTGTAGTGACGTTTGATTTTATGAACCAGCTGCTATCACTCTCTTAGAATTGATTCTGACACAAGCTGAATACTTTGTTAAAATCTGAGGGGACTCTGAATGGAAAACATACCAGAAAAGTGACTCCTTGTGAACTAGGAGGAAAGTAAGAAAATGCAAGATTTTTTTTAATGTCATTATCTGTATATTATACTAGGTATTTGTCTTACAGCAGCTTTGGTATTTGCTCTCACTCCTTTTTCTTGGTGTTTAGAACATCACCTTC
The DNA here is from genome assembly GCA_013399095.1 of Psophia crepitans. Taxonomy (NCBI): domain Eukaryota; kingdom Metazoa; phylum Chordata; class Aves; order Gruiformes; family Psophiidae; genus Psophia; species Psophia crepitans. Next base: position 18,732 of record VWZZ01002574.1, on the reverse strand, counting down.
ATCACTGAATTAAGCTGATCTAATTGGAATTTTATCTCACTTATTTTCTCACTCCTGTCAGGAACACTTGGTGTTGGCACATATGGCAATGCATGGGAGGAAAGGCTTATTTTAACAACCTCGTTGACTTTTCAGCCTCTCTGTTACCATAGCCATCAAATTCTAATTTACTCTTCTGGGGGCCCTCATCATTCCACAGTCCAAGGTGGACAAAAAGAAAAATAATTTGGTCACTTCACAGTGAGAAAGTCTATACTCCCAAAAGAAAACCAGTCAGACAGCTATCTCAACATTAACAGGTTCTGTTGACTGACTCCTTACCTCTCTTCCTGGCCTCCACTCTTCCCACTGCCTCTTTTTTCTCCCCCCCCGCCCCGTCACCACCATCCTACCCTTCTCTGGTAGCTTTCAACAGTCCAGTTACAGAATCATGCGAATACAGATAAATGAGAGGTCAAACAACCCTCTTTTTTTTTTCAGGATTATTTTGCCCACAAATCAAGAACAGAGGATAGGAAGTAATATTTGAGACCAGCCCATAAGAAAACAAAAGAAAGATAAGAGCAATAGAAACTCATTCTCACAGTCCCTTCCCTTCTAAAAGGTTAAAACTCTCCCTTAACCTACATATTTCGTCTACTGAAAACAAGTACCAAACAAAAGAAATAATCTGGCAACCAAAATTATTAATTCAAATGCTAACAGATTGTTAAACCATAAAGTTGACCTGCCATGTTTGCAGGGATCTTAAGTCATAGGTGCATAGTTAATTTCCATAAAGTTTTTTAAAGGCCATAAAAGTGCAAATGAAACAACAGCTTTGCTTTTGCTAGGGATGTCATGCAACAATTGTTGTTAGGGAGGAAATAAAACCAGTCTTTTAAAGGATTTGTTTCTGACATAGTCGTTTTTCAACCAAGCCTGGACATTCACAGATTAATTAATTCCCTACATTTCTGTCTTCATGAACAAGTTTTCCCTTCAATTTGCTTTTATTCTCCTTTTCTTGTTTGCAAGTGGGAGAAAAATGCACTACATTTTATTTTTTTCTCCCACTGGACATTATTAAGTAGCACTGTGCAGATTTTCTCTTATTATACTAACTGTAACAAACACATGCTAGAAAAGTATATTTAAAAACTAATAGTGTTCATGCTTCAACAGAAAAAAAACCCAATGAAATTCAGATTTAATTTTGAACTTTCCTAATCTTGTACTTTAATACCTCATAGACCCTTGACAATTTAGTAGATTTTAAAATCTCATGTGTTACAAGACCTAGGCGCAACACCTTCCTAAGAAAGAAATTTTACTCTTATAAATTTTCATAAATTCCCAATTTTGTCTATATAAACCATCCTTATGTAAGCCATCTCTTAACTTTCATAGAATCATTGAATCATTTTGGTTGGAAAAGACATTATGATCATCGAGTCCAACTGTTAACCTAGCACTGACAATTTCACCACTAAACCGTGCCCCTAAGCACCACATCTACACGTCTTTTAAATACCTCCAGGGATGGTGACGTTACTTTCATTTAACAATTAAAAAAACCTAAACCAATCCTAAACCAACAAACCCCAATCAACCAACCAACCAACCAACCAAAAAACCCCACAAAGAAACAACTCTCAAAAATNAAAAAAAAACCACAAAAAAACACTGATCAAGAAAAAAGTCTGCTTTTTTGAAGTGGAAAACAGTTGACATATCTTGGTAGTTTTCTATGATTTCTTTCTGTGATTAAAATGCACCTTTTAGAAACATTTAAAACATGCATGATAAATTGTTGAGTTAAAATCTCTCAAAGACATATTCTGGCTTCATATCATCCCATCCCATATTAAGCAGTTATGGAAAAGAACACTGACTACACCACAGATGTTTCCTAATTAAGTGAATCAAGGAAGACACAGATGCTAACGACTATTTTTGTTTTATATGTGCGCTATTTGTAATCTGCTGTGCTATATAAATATACTAAGACAATGAAGTACAGATCTAAATTGAATTCCCCTAAGAAAGCATTCATTTATAAAAAAATGATTGAAACTCTGCATTTCAGAATCATAATTTAACATAGGCTAGATGTGTGTTTTTAAGAGTCAGCTCCTGGTCTTCAGTTCTATGTTTCTTCTCTAACGTTTTGCCTGCTTCTAATTAATATCTAATATTTTGGGGTTTTGTTTTGTTTTTTTTTCTAGACTTTTCCTTTCTCACTGTTTTGATTTCAGTATCCTATCTTCTACTTTGTAATGGTATTTCAATGCAAGAGTAGTTGTTCACTTGTGCCATTCAGGTAAATATTACAACCTTTTGTTTGTTTTCAGTGTTGCCTACATTAGTCTCTTGACAATATTTGTCAAACTTTCATATAAAATTTCTTCTGATATCCTCAGACCTTTTCCTGGCCCAGATAATGAAGTTATGGGTGCATTTTAGTTTGAACCAGAGTGCACTTTCAAATTGATGTCCCAATTGTCCCCACTTACCATCACTGAGTCATCTTGGAGTGCACAAATTGAATTCCTTTGGATGAAACTAAGCTGGAAGACCACAAGTACATTTAATTTGCTCCAGCCACAAACAGCCACTCAATTCACATGAACCAAACTAGCACCAGCACAAAATGAAATCTCCAAATCTTATACAGTGGTGCCTTTAGGTCTTCAGCTTCATTTCATTCCATTAACCCACTCTTCTGGGCCTCCCTGCCTGGCAGTCTAAAGCTGAACTATGTCACACAACAAATGGTGGGGATGAAGTTGTCTTTCATTCCAGTACCACGTTCTTGCTTTGAAAAAACGTTCATGATATTTGTTAGACAGAAAAAAATGCTGTTCTTTGCGTGACAGTTTTATAGAGAAATGGCTGTAGGTGAACCATTTAACCAGTGCAAAAAGGAGGAAAAACTCCAGCTGAGATTTTGAAAACTTCATCTGATGAAGCATGTGTACAGACAAAAGGCAGATGAACGAGAGATGTAACAAGAAGCTCCAAGGAGAGCAGTATGATTCCACAGGGGGAATGAAAGGACTCCTACTGAATAAACTGACTATCCTATATACGACCGGGGATGTCCTTGAGGACAATGGAGGATGGATGTGTCACAGAACAAGAGTAATTTACTTAAACTCTGAGGGTCCACTTTCTTCAGATACAGATGAAGTCAGCAGAATAGCTTCCTATTTAATTAGGTTTGAACCAAACCCTGTTAGTCATTCTAACGAGCAAACTTGAAAATAAACATTTTGTGGTGCAAGTTGATTCACACTTAGAGTTGCCATTCCAGCCCTGCTGAATTCCCTTGAGTTTATGCAATTGGTTCCAATGTATCCATAAACTTCAGCCATGCTGACTACATCTAAATTAGAAAATCAGTGTTAGGGTGCTGATAGTCTAAATTATTACATTCATAGAGCAGTCACTGCTATTCTTTTTGCCTGGATCAGCTTTTACCATCCCAACCCAAATATCTCCCAAATAGTTTGGGAATAAGCCCAGTCCTGGAAGTATTGTCAACTGGCAACTGCCCACCTCTTCAGGTACCAGAGTATTATTATGCAGTATGATCATGACCAGAATATGCCAGTGGCTCAGGCTGAGAAAAAGGACCCTGGCAGCGTTTAATTTCCTAATATAGATTAGCTGTTGTATTGAAGAATGTTCTTTATGCTTCATCTGGCTCATTCTAATGAAGTGGCCCCAGGGAGAGAGGGAATGAGAATTAACCCTTCCAATCTTTAAGTACTATGAGTTGAATTGGGAGAACAAACCTGTAATAACAAAGAATATCTTGGTTAACAAAGACTAGTGTAACATACAAAAGGTTGACATGATTTCACTGACAATTTATACAAAAGCTAGGTGTTTTTTCCTAAATTCAGAGACTTTAAAAGCTGAGATGGAGCTTAATTCAGAATAATGCTACTTGTTACCAGAATAATGAACTTAAAACTCCACAACAAAAACAATGTGCCATTCACAATGTAGTATGTTGTCTACTGCTGCTGTAAATATGTTTCCATATTTAAAAGAACTTCAGATATATTTACAATCAAAAGCATAGTGAATGTTGCTTCTCTGTAATAATTTTTCTGGTTTTTGTTATCCAGGATATTGTGTTTTCAGACTTGTAGTGATGAATGCTATAAAAATCACTTTATATTTATCAAGAGTGGTGAATTATTGATGCTTGTAAAACAGCAAAGAAAAAAAACCAAAACCAAAATACATCTTTATCAGCATACCCACTGAATGAGCAGATAAGAATGAAAGTAAAGTAGCTGGATTGCAATGGCACAAATTGCATTCTTTTTAAATTTTAATTCAAAGTAAATGCTACATTTAAGGATGCCAGCATATAAACTTCCTTATATGCCCACAAATCTGTTACAATCAAAAATATCCAAAAGATTCGTGGATACATAAAAGCGATAAACTGATAAGTAGTTTCCTGCTCCAAAACCTTTATAGTCCAGCTGAGATTGAACTCAACAAGCAAACAAGACAAAAGAATGGCATGTATCATATGCTAATGACAGAGGACAACAGGTATTACAGAAAGAGGTGGATTTTACAGAAGAGTATAGAGTTAAGATCTGGAAATTATAAACACTGAATATGCTTGAAGATGTAAGAATAGTGAAAAAAAAGCAGAATCATGCATACAGGGGTCTCAGAAGGGAGTTCATAGAGACCTCAAAGTCCTGGGTTGTCCCTTCCTAGGTTGTTTCTTGGGAAAAAAGTCTCAGATTAATACTGAAAGAATCGTCTATTCACAATCCTCTGAGTAAGTCTTTGGTGTTCAGTGATGACCAAGGAATTCTTAGGAACTCACAGCTCAGTGGTGGAGTGTAGTTTGGCTTGTCCTCAAGTCATGGATCATCCATGCCCAAGTGAATGGGAAGTCTAGCATGTCAGATCCAAGAATTATGTGAAGATTTAAAGGTAAAATAATACATTTATTGAAACTGTAGATGGATGTTAGAATAACATCATAAAAGGAAAACACATTCTTAAGGTTATGTTTGACAGTAAGAATCCTCAGTTGCAGATATATCCTCCAGTAGTCCCTGAGGGTGGAACAAGACTCTGCAATCTCCTCTGGGGCATGCTTTAAAGAGTTTTAAAAACGCACCTTTCTTGCTTCTATTCTGACAGAGAATGACCAGAACCACCCACAGCTGTTTCCCTCAATTTTCTGCTCCTTTTCTAGCCCCACTTTGGCAGGACCATGCATGTTCACTTGCCACCCCCCCAGGTCCTTGTCTTTAGGTAGTAGAAAATCACAAGGGAGAATATCAGTTTAGTCTCTCCAACATTGTGCTTCATTGTCTTGCTTTCTACAGTACTTCTTTGTTATCATGTTCTCAATGCTTTGTTTTGCTTACAAGATTCTCCAATGTAGTGTTATGTCCCTATAAGTGCAATACCATGAGAAGCATCTATTGTATGTGCTGCTTTTGGTTTGTATTTATCTTGCTATGCACTTCGCAGAGAAGCTATACATGGCACAGCATAAGACCTAGCCGAGAAAGGATGCGACTTTTTCCTCCCGCCCAGCCAATGCACATTCTTTGTTAGATTTACAGAAACCCTGCAGAGCCTTGTCACCAGGACAAACAGGAAGGAATGTCCAGTAGAAATCCATTGGTGGGCAGCATCCAGAGAGGGAAAAAAAAAAAAGACCTAAACATACCATTTCATTACAAAAACATGAGTTGCCTTTGTGGTGGAACAAATGCAATCCACAATTCAGTAAAAGATAGATTCCTGCTAACACTGATGTCATATTGACAGCTATTCATTGATGGATATTCATATACTGGTGTTAGTCTATAAAGTGGTAGTAGTGGCACTATACAAGGCAGAAGGCAGCATTTCTGATCCTCTGCTCCCAAATAAATTAATTCTCAAAGAATTTCTGAAAAGAGGTGGGGAACACTGAACACAGAACTTCTTGAGCAAAGGCAGGAGGACTGTGGCTTATTTAGCTTAGCTCAATATTTCTCAACCTCTGATTACACAGAATTTTAAAAAGGGTGTCAGAACATTAGAAGTAGTCAGCAGCATTTCAGTCACTCCAGGACACTACTAGTTTCATTATTATGGCAGTAATTATTGGCTGAAACTACTTTTGCTATATTAGGAACTGGTTACTAATTTATTGTACGCAGCACCAAATATACATTTCACACAGAGAATTCAGGTTATGAAACAGGGAAAGGAGGGGAAAAAAGAAAATTAAATCCAAGTACCCACCATCTAGATTTATTTGTAAGTATTTTCCCTGCATTATATGACAGTCATGTGACAAGGAGACTCCTCCTTGTGAGGAGACCCAGGAGGTCTCATGCTGTAATCCGTCAGTAATAAAACATTTGTCTTCTCCTTTAATGCATAGCTTAGTTCTGCCATTTATTTTTTTAATTTGTAATTTTAGCTGTTTGTTTTATATTAGTCTCTGTTTATGATCTAGCTTTCAGTATTTATCAGATGAAAGATCCCTTCAACCTTTGGCCTTTGATCCATGCCACATCTGAGTAGGATGAACTCCCAACATTAGATCTCTAATGTTTACCACTGCCATGAGCCCTACAAACTCTTTTGATAATTAATATAATGCACCTCTCTCGTCTTATTTTGTAATGGTTTTACTACAAATGTTATCTTAGTCTGTTGCTTCTCCTTAGGTATGTTGATTGTCAGCCCTCTGGGGCTCTGGCCCCCTTAGTCTGTGTTTGGATTTGTATAAGGCATAGTAAAGGCAATTCCTGACAACTCAGGTTACTGTCACAGTACAAAGAAATAGCAGTTTCAGCAAAAAGGCTGCTGAATGGCAAAACTAATCACTTACAGTTAAGAAACACCAGAATTGGTATCTCCTGCATCCTTAATGAGGGTTATCTTATAATATAGGTACTAACTATATAACCAGGTACTTTGTTTTAAATTTAGTTTTACACTCTTCTACTTTATCCAGTGAGCAGTATGCAGTTCTGCGATGACTACCTCAGAGCTGTGCTGCAAAAGAATGCTCTTTTCTCAGGATCTCTACTTTGTTGCAGATCTGGAAAGCAGGTTTGGAATTAGACCGAAGATTGACAAGTGGTAGCAAAATGAATATAGAGGGGTACCTTTGCTAAAATACAGCAGGGAGTGAAACATGGGGAATCCATCATTGTCTTGACTTCTCAAGAAATTCAAGCAAATTACTGTGCAAATTTACTAGAGGTCCTAGCCTTGAATACTGTAGCTTGGCCAGCAGAAGCAGCAGAATGAAACCCTCTTTTTAGTCTCGTTAATTGTGCAGAGAAAAAGCACAGCAGATGGGCTAAACACTAGAGTTTGGGAGTTAGCATGAGTGGCAGCACACGCTGTTGCTGGGCTGTGACACATAATAAGAGTCTCAGGCTATGGCCAGGCCTAAGAATTTGGGGATGTTTCTGAACTCTCTGGTCTGAGGTATGTTCCAGTTTTATCCCAGCTTCACACTGGAGAAGACCAGTATGTGCATCTTCTGAACACCTTGGGTTCCCCGGGAAGGCCTCAGAGGGCTGGCACAGACAGGAGCTGCAGCACGTTCTGTCAGGGCACCAGGGTGCAGCACTGTGAAACCAGCCGGTAATTACAGGTGCAGATTCAGTCACCCACCCGAGGTTGCACTGAAAGTCAGTGGCAGAACAAAGAATTGCATGAAGGTATCTCAAGCCCTAGCTTAAGATCCTAAATACTAAACTGTCCTAGAAAAATTACATATGTCAGTCACTGTCTCACAGTTAAAGAGTGCTTTTAATGAATAGTGTTGTTCCTGGAAATTGCACTGAGTATGCTGACTGTGTAATTAGAAATTGTGACACGGCTCATCCAAAGTAGGTAGCATTCATCTTTGTCAAGAAAACATTGGTATGATCTGCTTCGTTTCAAATTTGTCTTTGGGGCCTCTGTTCACGAACACTGAGGTTATCACATCTTACTTGCAAGTTATTTTGCATTATTCCGAAACAGTAAAGACCCCCTTTCAGTCATGAAAATTATTCCAACCACACAATCACAGTTTTGTCAAAACTGCAACATAGACACCCATCACCTCTCTCCAGAATTACAGTGGCATGAAATGAGTGAAACTGGCAAGAAAAAAAGTGAAAGACTGGAGATAATATTCCACTTCCTCAAGACACTGGAGAAATTTAGTGTGATCAAAACGCTCAACAGAGTTATGCTGTTTTTTAGCCTCTGGTAGTACAGGACAGTCCAGCACATAGACTGCATCGCTGCTGGAGAGGATGCAACCACAAAATAATACATATAATCTTCCTTTGCTGAAATTGAAGCAGAGGCCATTATATAAAAAACCCCACAACAGATATTAATACAAATAGACCCTTATTTGAGTGTGTTCCTATGTTTGGTGACCATTACACATTTTTTATGAATAACAATTTCCTACTGCTGTGTTGTGGGAACATGCAATTCCTTCATCTTCTGCTTAGAATATTCTTTCTGATGCTCAGGGATCAAGCACTTAATGAGCCTTTCAATATTATCTATTCACTGTAAGTGGCAGAGTAAAAGCTTCATAGAAAAGAGTCTATTTGATCTAATATATATATTTTTATATGCTATTATGAATTCCATATTACGCCTTTTGATGTGAATTCCCATATGTGGTCCTTATGGAGCCCTTTATAATTATTTCATTATGGTGCTAAATCATTCCCAATCAACAGATTGAAATTATGTTTTTAAAAATGTGATTTAGGCGTTTCAGAATGCATGGAAGAAAAACATGAAAACCAAACAACTCTATTTTGATGCACAATGAATTCAAAAATTTCCAAAAAATGACATGACTAAAAATCAATAAATGAGAGGGGAGGAAATGTATATTTTTGAAGCAGTGTGGAATTTCAGCACCCTTTTTCACTGTTGCAAATCAGCTATGATCAGATTCCTCACTAGTGCAGAACTGAAAGTATCCAGCTTTGTACTGTAAGCCTGAAGTAATCCAGTCTGGCAGAAGTGATCTGTTCAAACATGATTTGAAAATTAGAGTTATAATACCTCTGGCTGTTATATTTTTTCTCCTTGCATTGACAAACATATAATTAAAATAATTATTTATAAAATGTATATTTATTTATTTACATGTAGACAAACACATTCAAAGATTATAACTCTGAAGGATCAGTTCTGCTCCTAGGTTCAGGTGACTTTATAATTGTGGCTTGAAATATACAATTAAGCACTTGCCTATAAAATGTCATTTCCTTTACCTAAGACATGGACTGATTCCCTGATCAATTAATTATACTTTAATCCTTTAGCCTATCCCAGTCTTTATGTACTAATAATTATTATAGCATCTCTCTGAATGATACAAGGTAACACAAATCCTTCCTTCCTTCCTTCCTTCCTTCCTTCCTTCCTTCCTTCCTTCCTTCCTTCCTTCCTTCCTTCCTTC
>VWZZ01002573.1:158201-213488 GCA_013399095.1 Psophia crepitans | reverse complement strand
AGATTCCGATTAGACTGTAGCGGGAAAAAATTCTCAAGGAGACCAATCGGCCATTGGGATAATCTCCCCAGGGAAGCGGTGGATTCCCCAACACTGGACACTGTTAAGATTCGGCTGGACAGGGTGCTGGGCCGCCTTGTCTAGATGGAGCTTTTGCCAAGAAATGTTGGAGCAGATGATCCTTGAGGTACCTTCCAAGCTGGTTTTGTATGCTTCTCTGAGTTATCAAGGACCATAAGACAGGAGCAGGTGGTTTGGACATGCCCACTTATCCTTCTAGAACTCATAATTCCTGCAATTGATAAAATAAAGGTGGTAATAAAGGTGCTGCCCTTATTACCCTTTAAATCAGCTGTCTGTGGTAGCACTGGGATTCCAACCTTCAAAAGCGCTGCTGTCATCGTCTTGCCACCCAGCTCATGGTGGTGTTGCTCTGCTGCTCTCTGTCACCTCCCAGCGCCCTGCCCTCACCCTGGGCTGCTGCAGCTGCCCTCTGGCTGCCAGAGAGGGGCTGTTTTACAGGTCTTCTGCAGCTGGCTGTTCACGTTCCAAGTTCAGCAGCAGTTTTTAGCTTGTACTCTGCTTCATGCTTCACTCTTTGAACTGGTTAACTACTGGCATAGCCAAAGGGTGAGACCTTGACATGTATTTGCTGAATGCAAGTTGAGAAGCGCATAGGAAGGTCACAGGGGAAGCAGACTGGGTCAGGTGGTGCAAAAGCCATGTTCCAGGCACTGGTTTTGGAGCCTTTTCTGAGACAACACTGTTGGCACCAGGCTCACTGTGGGAGTCCGAGAGCACCAAACTGAGCTGTTTGGAAAAAAGATATTTGTCATTATTTAAAAACGTTTTTGACTTTGGGTTAACAGAGGATCCTGGGTAACATATGCATCTGTCATTTTTACAAAGCCAAGGTTTTTAATCTCACATTTTCATTTTCTTAGGAATGCTGTGTATTTGCAGTTTGGGGTGCTTATGTGCATATAAATCAAACTATGTTGGTGCCGCCTTATACAAGTGAAGTACCCACATAAAAAAATTATGACACATTTAAGTTGTACTAATGCTATTCAAACTATAGCTTTGTTATAAGCAAAATTACTTGTTTCTACTGGATGTGTTGGATTCTCTTTCCTACACAAGAAGCTACCTTATTTAAGTCAAGTAAAACGTTATTCTGCGTCTGCATTGCCCAGTTCAGTCAGGCAGAAAGAAGTTGGGCATGTTCCCAAGGAATAGCGTACTTTGAAGAAAACGGTGCATTACTTTTAACACTTGTTCTTCAATGAAGTTTATGTTTGCTTAAAATTCAGCGTGCTGACATTTTAGTTGGTTAGATACCTATATGTGAGGATGATAGTCCAAAGTTTCCCTTGCTTTAATTTGATGGAAATAGGGTTTATTAATTTGCAGATTTATATTTTTATTGATGGGTTTGATATTTTAATTCCATTCTTTTAAAGGACTTCATTACAGGATCTAATTTCTTTTTACAAATCTTTATCATTTAAATTTCTGAAATGCTCTGCCCAAATATATATATGATGATAAGTAAAGGGAAGAGATCCATCATAAATCTCAACTAACTAAATGAACTGCAAACTCTAAAAGTAGTAAAGGCGGTGATGGAGTCTGAGTGGTACAGCCTGAACATTGAGGCTCAGGACTGCTGGACTTCCTAAGCCTCTGTCAGTCCAGAAAGATGCTGTTAGGACATCTATAGATGCAGCCGGCCACAGCAGGAGGAGATGGACAGGTTGGCAAACGGTACCGCTGGGCTAGGGAGTTACTTTACAAACGAGTGTCTTGTAGTTCTAGTGGCTGAAACATACTGTCTTAAAAATTGAGTGTTATCTAATTTGGAACATCTAATTACATGTAAATGTAGAGTTAAAAAAATTGCTCAAGTCGTCTTAACCTATTTCGGAAAGCAGAGCTGCATCTGCAGAAAACGCGCTGTAGTCAGGTTGGCATTTTCTTTCAATGGAAAGCAAAGTGGGCACAAGGAGTAGGTGAACTGCAAATAAAGGTAGTAAGCAGTAATTTGCCAGTTTTGAGTTCTTTACAGCAAGTTTCTCTGATACTTATCCAGATATCCAGTCTTGATAAACATTTTTAGGATTTAGATTGAGGATGGAGGGCAATTCTGGCATTTTGGACAGACAAACAATACACACTTGCATGGATCATAATCCTTAGTAAGTGTAGTAAAGGCCTTGGACAAAAACAGTATATGACACATCATGCTATCAGGAAATTGAGTTCAGAGGAGTCTAGCATTAAAGCAAAAGAAATTGGTAGTTATTGCTAAAAGATTGTTTAAAATGGAACCAAGTGAATGCATTTGATTTGTTTCACATAGGAATAACTGCAAAGCACTGCAACCCAGAAATTCTCTCCTATCTTTCTGAAAAACATGCCCATTTTAAAGTTACATCAGTTCTGTTTCCCTCATGGCAGTAATTTTGAATTTAACTTTCCATTTAGCAAAGTAGAGGGCAAGTAAGCATTGAAGGATTTGAAATTATATATTCTGGCCTCATGAAAATTTCATGGTTAAAATAAATAAATAAAAGCTTTCCAGAATTGAAATGCTGTGGTTATCTAAGAGGTCATATCTCTCCTTCACTCACTGTCTTCATAATAAACAGCTATTGATTAAATTGAGGAGCTGCTTGACCTGTAGCACTGCAGGTGGGAGGTGGTGTCTATGGGGTTTTATGGTCTCCCTTTCTTCCTTTCTTTTGCTCTGCTCTCCCCCCCACAACCCTTTTTCTTTTCTTTTCTTTTTTCTTTTTTTTTTTTTAAATTCACACATCATCAGATCTTTTGGTGTTTATTTTAAGCCCATTTTAAACATTGTGGGGACTGTGTGCCCATTGTGTGCCAACTGTGTTGGCAGTTATTGTTCACTAGAGACTGAGCATAAGGAATGGAGATAATATATAAAAATATATATGAAATTATAGAATTTTTATGTAATTGAAACTGCTTTTCTTAATGCCAATATTTAAATTCAGTTACGTTTGTTTTAAATGTATGGAATGTTTTGAGACAGGCTATTTTAGTGCCGTGTTAGCAGGCCTGACAGATAAATGCTTTGTTTCAGTAATTTTTCTTCCTGTTCCAACACAACAGAACTTCACCCAGTTTAGAGTTTCTGCCATTGTAACAGTTTCAAAATATGAATAGCAAGCTGTTGATCAAAGAGCTCTTAGTAGAGCTTTAAAACTGGATAAACCAGCTCGTTGAATTTTGCTTGGCCATTTACACTGTCCCATCGTGCTGTATTTAGAGCTATCGGTGTGGTGACTAGAGATGAAAGTTTGTGATCTGCTTTAGCTTGGAGGGTGAGATGTGCTAAATGAAACATTAAAGAGTTCTGTGCTTTTTTCTGCCTAATGCAAGTTGTCAGGGGCTCTTTGTTTGTTGGGAAATCTTTTTTTTTTTGCTGGAAAAAGCATAAATTTATTTTATCATAAACTCAGTCATTTGTAAATGCTTCGAACTAGAGCAATTCTTTTCTGCGGTTAGGTTAAAAATAGCATGTCCTAGGGACAGAGGAAGCAGCTGTGTTAAAGTATCTGTGTATTGCTGTGTTTTCAGGATCTCTATTAATGATACAAAGTCAGTTGAAATGACATCCATTACATATTTGTCCAAGCAAGTGGAAAAGAAAAATAAACAAAGCGGTGCTAGCGAATCCATTAGAATTGTGTTTGTCTGCCTGTCATTCCTAGTCAGAGGAGCTGATATCTATATTCTGCCCACAATTACTTCTACAATACATATACATCCCACTGAGCAGCACACAGACAGTGAGGTTTGCCTACCTCATATATATTCTTACTCATCTTTACTGGTTTGTGGTTCATATGTATGTAGGCAAAAAGTGCATCTTCTTCAGAGCCTTTGCATTGTCTAAAGAATGCATAATGGTTTTTAAAATTATACTTTCTCCATCAAAAGAAGCAAAACTAAACTTCTCAGTAGATACCTTCATTTATTTCATGACTATAAATATTCCTGCAATAGTGCAGACAATTTTTCCGAAAGAAGATAACTATAAATAAAGTGGGTGACATGAAATTCTTCACTAATGCTAATGCTATCAGAATCAGCAAATGCTACCCTGCTACACCCTAGGTTACTATTTTTCCTCCATAGATATTTGTTTGCGATTGCTGTCAGCATACAGCTGGAGCCAAGATTGCATATTAAGCTAATAGAAATTAAGATAGTATGTGGTAATCACGTTACGTGCATTTTTAGCACTTTTGTCTTCTTGTATCTTTTCCTAACCTTTGTTTTCCAGGTACCTTATACCATTTTTTCTGGACAAGTCCATTAAAACACAAATTATAAATGGTTGTATCTTATCATTAAATGTCATTAATACTTTAATAATTGTTAAAACTCTAGCTTTTCTATTTGAGACACCTGTACTAAGAGTGGAAGGGCCTTCAATTTTAGTAATTTTTGTAAATTGTTTTTCTTGTAGTTTTGGATATGGCCCGACACGTTCCCCTTTACCGAGCTCTGCTAGAATTACTCCGTGCTATTGCATCCTGCACATCGATGGTACCATTACTGCTTCCTCTGTCAGGAGAAAGTAGCGAAGAGGAGGAAGAACAGTTGGAGTCACAGGCTTCTGTTGGGACTTTGTTGGCTAAAATGAAGACCTGTGTAGATACCTATACCAACCGACTGAGGTAATCACTTTTATCATCTCTGACCTTCATTTAAACTGTATTTTGTACTTACGTATTATGAATATAGAAGTGAAAGAAGATTCAGTTCTGTATGGGTGCTACAGTCCAGAGTGAGAACATACCATCTGCTTGATCTAGATTCCTGTTTATATGTATACATTCTGGTTTACTGTACTGTTTACAAGGAATTTTTTTCGTGTGACCCAAAGAAGCTGGTAGGTTTGCATACTCTTGTCATTTCATCAGTAACTGCCTGCTAATCAGAAAGAGGATTGCTGCTCAAGAGTTAAGGAGCTTCAAATCTTTCTTAGATTTCTTTCCCTCTTCCATGAGATGAATCTTTATTTTGCAGGACTGTGCATTTCCTGCTGTCAGTCTGAAGGCAGGAGCATTCCCTGGGAGCTGTTGAAGCCCCTTCCATAACGAATGGGACTGGGTAGGGCCAAACCAAATTGTAGATTTTACAAGAAAAGTCTCAACTATCTTCTATATGCTTCTGTGCTGCTTTAGCCACTGAGTAAGGACCAGGTTCCTCCATGGATTCTCCATCAGAGGCTAACTGGTTAGGAGAGAAGCCTTCTGCTTCTTCCTTATTAGGAAGAATAAGTTTCAGGAGCCAAAAGATTTGGGAGTCGTTATCTGTGGCGAGAACCCTAACTGTGTAGAGGTGGTTGAAAATTTTTGACTGGGGGTATGTGTTGGTGCCACACATGAAAAGCACGCTTCTGTACGTTGGTGATGTTATGACAGCTAGTTTGTCCATGAGCACAGGTGCAAGTAAGGCAGCATGCTGACGATGATGTGAAATTGCAAACGAATGCCCTGGAGCTATCCGTGCCAGACTTAGGGGACTTCCAGCCTCCTCTGAGAAACTCTGTGTTTAACAGTTCTTGTCAAACCCTTGCAGTCTGGCAGAGCAATTAGCAAACAACTGGAAAAGTATCTGAATATCCCATCTCGGCTGGGATGCCATCGGGCTGTGTAAGCGTTGCAGTATAATGCCGTGTGAGCTTGCCCACTTTCCAGAGTTCCGCTGACTTTCGTCTGTATGTGTTTCCTCAAAACCATGAATGACATTTTCTTTTAGTAACCATAGACCAGCCTCTAGGTAACTCCCTTTGTAAAATGGTCATAAAGGTGATAAACAACACAGGTTCCCTTCCAGGCCCAGGCTAACTGTTAACTGGTTTTCTTCTTGATTTTGGTGTAGTCCACAGTTACAAGACAATTTTGCTTTGTCAGACCTGGTATTACTGTCCTGTTACCACCCCAGCTGCTTGGGCCATAGATGCTGGAGAAGAGCAAAACGTAGACTAGCAGTCTCTTTCATGTTCTACTCAGTAACAGCCAGTACCCATTCTGCTAAATCAATTATCCCTCTAGTCTCCTTTGACAAAGAAGAACTGCGTGTTCTGGATAAATACAATGTAGCTTTGTATTATTTTAACAGCCAAAACTACCTACTTCTGCTTTCCTGATGTTTCTTTTGCCTCCAGCAGGTGCTGTAGCTGGTAGAGATTTTACAGCCAACTGACCATCTTTGTATCTGTATGTCTTCAACCATTCTGGTTTCTAGAACCAAGGATTTGGGGTTTTTTAGTGGCTGGATCATCTTTTTTCTGTCCTTACTCAGGGAGTTGGAAAAGCAAATGCTGCAGTAGAAATTTTCTTTTCTTTCTTTTAATAATTTTCTGCTTCCAGCAATTAATTGGTTTCTTGATTCTGTTTACTTGGTTCCAATTTAAAGGTGGCTGGTTAGGGAATAATACCTGTCCTTCCCTGCCAAATGTAGTGCTGTCACTAAGCATATGCTGAAACATCATGAAAAGAAGGTAGATGTAATGTCAGGAAAAGGTGTGTGTAGAATGTTCTTCCTCCCAATATAAGCTGAGAATATTTACCAACCAATACCTGAGAGATTTTCTGAGCAGGCATCCCGTTATTGGGAACTCTTTCTAGTAACTCCTGATGGACTGGACTTTACCCATGAATTTATCTGATCCTTCTTGACTGAGATTGCTAGTCTTGCGTGTCAAGCATGTAATGTACCTGTGGTGGGGATATTTTGCTGACTTAATGCAAGAGAAACAGAACTAAGGACAAATAACAGTTCTTTATGTTGGATACCCAGCTGGAAATGTCACCTTGTGCTTGCTGGCAATATTATGTAGATCATAGCATATGTAATCTTCTTTAAAACAGAAAATATATTTGGCTTCTGTGTAATCCATTTCCAGTATAGATGTATGTATAAAATTGACCACCACAATCAACATCTTTTTGCTGGTCTGGTCATCTGTTATGCTCAGATTTAATGGGTATGGAAACCTCTGTCTTCTCATGTCACTTACCCAAGTTGAAGTCTAAAGGCACGTGGCTGCTAGTTACAAGCATTTTCGTTTGATAAAAGACGGTATGACTAGTTCTTCAGTGTCAGCTTAGGAGCTGAAAACTAAGAACAATCCTAGAAGCAGTGTCAGTATTATTTTAATAATGGATGAATTTGATAAAAATTCCGTGGTTGGTTCAGTTGTATTACTTGTACAATTTTCTTGTATTACTTTGCTGTGTCGGCACAAAAGGAAATCTTGTCTTTCACTCATTGGTTTAAGCATAATAGAGTTTGTCTTTAAAGCAGTATATCGACAAGGATGAAAACATGGACAGCCCGGAATCATTGGGGTGGAAGGTTTTAATTCCCAGCATTTTAGCTGAAGGTTTGCCAGCAATATAAGCAAGTGTTGGCATGAATTACTTAACTGGGACAATCTGCTGCCCCTTTTAGGTAAGATGCCAGAACAGCAACATAATTTTGGGACCTGCTTTCAAAGGCAAGACTCTCCTTTATCTGAACAGCAGTTCTACTTGCATGTCTACCAAATGTCAGCTCCGTGTTGGAGCAAGAGTGTCCACATGGATCCAGAATTTGAAGGGGAACGTTTTTGGGTTTGGATTCCAGTTAGCATTTGATTTCATTTACTTTCGGAAGCCATGGTAACCTTCTGGATAATGGAGGAATTTAGGTATGAGATGAGTTCTCATGACTGTTTGTTGGACTGCTAAGGAGTCAAAAGCCATCACTAATTTGAGTGGTCAGGCTTGTGTAATGGGTTGCCACAAGGGCTGAGTTGGAGACAGGTGATTGCTGTGACGTCTGAGCCCTGTGCTGCTGAGAGCTGCTGCTGTGTAGCAAGGCAGGCAAGGCAGGCTCATCTGAACCACCATCTGCTAGAGCTTCATGGCAAATTGTTACATTTGGCAAAATAAGCTGATGGCAAGCCCATGTCTAAAGCTCCTAACTGTGCTTTCCCTTTCCACATCACCCTGCCACCCCCATGATGACTGCTTGAGGGAGGTCTGAATTCTGCCATCTTCACACTTCTGTCGCTTGTCACGCTGCTACTCAGGGTTAATCCTGCCAGTTCCAAGGCTGATGGAACCCTGCTTATCACGTGGTTGTTGTGACCTGGCTGGTTTGCTGTTGCATGAGCATGCTAGAATACCACCAGGGAGGCCTGAGGCATTTTCCCTGCTGTGGCTTCTCATTGTCTTCACTGTTATTTTGCAGTGAAACGGTGCATTTTGCAAACAAAATTTATTTCTTTAGAATTGGGTCCCAGGAACTGAGGCCTAATCTATTATAATTTATTTTTCTTTGAAAGACAAAACAACTATCAGTCTCTTTTGCTGAGTTCTCAAGCTCATGTTCGGAGCTGGTGGTTGGCTGCAGGGAGCGGTCCTGCAGCCTTTGCTGGTTTGGGATGCTTCAGCATACTATCTGTAAATGCAGCCCCAAGGAGGAGCACGTGGAGCCCCCTCAGAGGAGGTTACTGGCTTTCACCAGTGCTTATTTGCAAAGGCACGTTACCTTGCTTGTTTTGCCTGATTTCAGGAGATTGGTTTAAGACTCTGAAGTACTGGAAGGAACGAGCTTCTGCTTGGTACCTGTAGGAACCGACGGAAGGTGAGGGACCCTGAGGGCTGAGTGGTGCCACGATTGCAAACCTGTAGCAATTTTATCCCAAGACAGTGAGTGTGAATCTCAAACTAAGCAGACTTCTGCTATAAGCACCTTCTCTGTCGTACACCAGGGCTGAATGGTTCATTTGCTTTATTTTGTAAATACTTTGATAAAGGTATCACTGCATATCATCACATTTACCTCCAAGTATCAGGCATGGGTGAGTAAGTATTAGTATTGGCTTTAAAAATTAAAATTGCCTTGGGAGTGGATCATTCATTATTCATTTAGCACGGCGTGAAGAGAGAGAAGGCTGTCATCTTCTAGCACAAGCTAAATTAATGGCTTAAATTATTAGCATGTACACTGCTGTCTCTTCTAGCAAATATAGTAGTGACTGTCATCCCTTTAAATATGAGTTGACATGATTTTGTCTGCTTTTTCTTCAATGGTTGAAAAATTGTATGGGGAAGCTTCTAAGTCCAAAATATTTGGCGCCTCCACCCTGAAAATTGTAATGTTTATCTAAAGGTTTGGCCTGTATTAAATAGCTCCATTAAATTTTGCCTCACAAGTGCAATCTTGGCAGAAATAAATGTACAGTATAATGCAGGCATCTAAATGTTTTCTAAAAATAGCAGAAATGTACAGCAAAATATATAGTTATATATATTTGACTGTAGTTTATTATTTATGGGTACTATTGGTTCTCATGTTTCTTTGGAATACTACTGAAAAACATATAATTACAGCTCAGGAGTTTGGTAGCACCGTTAGTTTATCTCTGTACATAAATTTATCTGCAGGCTGCTGGAGTGCAGGGAAGGAGCTAAAGGATCGTACTGGCTTTATCACTTTAATTTTGGGATTTCATCTGTGCATTGATACATTTTTGGGAGAGCCTTGTAATTCCCTCACTCCAGCTGGGACTCCACTTGTCCCTCTGAAACACGTGAGTATTACACGCAGCTTGGAGAGAGCTCACTGCGGCTCGCAATCCAGGCAGGAGTGCAGCAGCAGTATAAAGGTGGAGGTGACACCAAGAAGGGGAGGATGAAGTTTTCTCAACTCTCAGTAGTTTGGTTTGCCTGTGTTGTTACACATGCTCACAACTGGTAGAATGGTCACCAGGTTGCTTTGTCATGTGCACGCAAAGTGTTTCAGATTCCAGTAAGAAATATGTTTGGGGACTAAAAAAATCGTCTTTGGCATTGCTGTAATTTTGTCCTTAGAGCAACATTTGCAGTGCCCTGGAAGTCCTGCTTCCCACCCCCAAGACCAAACCTAACAATTTGACCTCTTCATGTATTTATAACTTAGGATCCATGCGGCAGGCCGATGGGCCACAGCAGGCTTACAGAAGCCACAAGAGTCTTTGACCTTTTTTGTCTTCCAAGTGTTGTAAGCTTCATCTGTGCATCAGTAATATGTAAAACCCATTCAACTTTTTCGCAGGACTTTGAATTACACTTGTGTCTCTCCCCTTTTATAAACATATAGGTTAGGAAACTCTACAGACTTTCAGATTTTCCAGACCAGGGTGTGGTGTTATACTGGGGAGATGGGCATAGGGACCAGCTGCCCACCTCCATCTGCAGTTCCAGAGCGGTTTCACTTGAGATTCTAATCTTACAGTGTACCTAATGCAATTTCTTTAAATTGCTTTTATTTAATAGTCATGATAAACCATATGATTTTAGAAAGGGCTGCTGTGGTTTTCTAATGTAAAAGAAACATAAAATCGAGTATAACAGCTCATGTCTGCAGTGAAATTCAATTGTCTCAGATGGCTAGAGATGACAAAACTGCGTGAACTTTACAAATTATAATCAGCGTGAAAATATGTATCACTGGGGAACCTTTCACAGATTTCCCTCTAGAGTCTAGGGAATTACTTGATTTACCATATGTTGATTGTAAATAAATTGACAAGCTGTAAATTATTGTTAAATATCTCCAAATAATTGTGTATAAGACTAAATATGTCAAGAAGGTCATGTAGTGACATCTTACAAACTGTGCAGGATTAATCATACTAAGCTGGTATTATCATTTAGACAGCAAAAGATTTGACTCGAACAAGGGTAGGAAGGCAAAATAAGGGAAGAAAAAAAATGGTGGTCATCATTAATAGGAGTCTTACAAGTTATGGCAGTACCGGTTGGGGTTTTCCCCAAAAGAGGAAAAAAAATTACCTTTACCATAACCATTAGAATATAGAAGCATGACACGTGAGAGGAGACTAAATGTTGATGAGGCAGTATGTCTGATTCAGGGGGTTTGTGATTCCAGCCAGCTTACATGCCCTAAGAAACTGACTGAAATCCCTGATGAGGCAGAGTCAAGGTCAAATCTGAGACCTGGAATCACTCCTGCACTTTGCTTCCTAAACTGCTCTTGCGCAGTCTGAGTTCTGGCCTGACAGGGGGCTTAGGCAGCCTGGTAATGCAGACCGTCACAGGAGCTCCAGATACCTACACATGACAGGGTAGAGCTCTTTCTGCCAACCCTTGATGTAAAAGATATATTCTGAGGAGAGCGGGGGGTTGTGTGTTTTGCTCAGGATAACAGTGAACAGAATATTTATGTTGGTGGTAAAGGGACATTAAGAAAATACGTTCTCCTGTGATAGTTTCAAAGTGTTAACTGCTCCAGACAGCAGGGAGGACAAGAGGAAATTCTGTTATTGGTATTGAGAATTTGCATTCAAGTAGATGTCTCCTTTTCCTGCTGCTTCAACTAGATAGATATTCCTTGGCTGCTTAGGTAGCTGACTGTCAGGAACTCAGTACACCTGCAGGAGGTTTTAAGCATGTGGGTTAAACCTTTTGTCCGATGATGCCAACACTTCAATTTTTGTTTTACTGTAAGGTCAAGCAGGAGGAAAAGGCCGGTCTAAACTGTAAAAACATGTGAAAGGGGAAATAAATTTGTAAGAATTAATTTCACTTCCAGTATCCTCACCGGTCACACTTCCGTTGCTTTTTATGCATCTCTTTCTTGGATAAGCCCATTGACATTTCGTTTTAGTAAAAATTTCTCCAAGTGTTTTGTAGCAAATAGCTTAAGGATTCTACATCAGCAGCACACAGTTCTAAATGTGTACACCTTTCTTGGGAGTGCTGGTTGCTAGCATGACTGTGGTGTTAAAACAGGTATCGTTGAGGTAAGTGGGCTTAAATAAACATTTTTGGGTTATTTTAAAAATACTGGCTTAAATTTTCACAAGGAAAAAGGCAGCGATGAGGATTTTGGAAAATGTGAATAGGAGAGGCAGCTGCTGCTTCTTTGTCTTAAACTGTTCCTTAAATGGAGAACAACACCATTTGGCTCTGATGCTCTCCTGCTCGCTTTGAGTACCCGAAAGTTCAGTTTTGCTTGAAGTCAACGACAGGCTAACGTCCTTTTGGATTAAATCTGGAACAGGGAAAATATACCATGCTGCAGTAATGAATGTTGTTGTTAATGCACTCTAGGGATACTCTGATTAGCTACAGTATAAAGACTTTCAGTATTAGTATAATCACCTCTATCGAATAGTTTAGAGACTCATTCTTTATGCATGGTTTCAGTCTGGATGAAAATACAGGAAGGATATCGTATTGGGTAGTTGCTAAAATATGCTTGGGACATCAAAGCATTAAACGGCTAATTCTTCTTGTACAGATAGCCTTCTGTTCTGCTTCTAGGTGTGGCAGTGGGATAGAGGAAACCAGGGAAACCAGGGATCTTAAAATGAACAAGTGCAATTAAAACAAACAAATTACAGAAATTGCAGTAAAATTATTTGGGAGCTGTTAGCATTAAATTCCTATGTTTTGCAAGGTAACAGGGTAAATTTATGCTAGCTCTTAAAAAATAGAAGCTTTTAAATAGGCACATTTAGGGTTACCATGTAATCAAATACCATGTCTCCATTTCCATATATAGTTGAATGTATATGCTAGTAAATCCTGGGTTATCACAGTCAAAATACTCAAATATATCTTAAATCACTAGGCAAATAGCCTCTATCAAACAGCGGTGTTATTCTAGACTGTATTTTCAAATGAATAATAAAGAGTTGAGGTGTTTAAATTGAGATTTTAATTTGCAATGCATTGATTATAAACATCAAATATAAGTGCCGCCTTTATTTGTAAGATTTCAAAAATTGTGCCATTAAACTTTTTACTGAAATAAAAGGTAAAAAAACTTTCATAGCCCAGAAGAGAACTGCGGAGAGAGATAAACTTCATTTTTGACCCACTCTGTTGTGATGCCTAGCTTGTAGTTCATAGACATACTGTGAATTTTTACTAGAGGTTTCCTACTGTTTTACCATTAGTGTATTTTAAAGAATGACTAGTGGACTGTGGAATAGGAAAGAGTTCTGTATTACCTATTTAGGACTGGATTTTGTACCAGGATCTACACAGGTGGATGAAGTGCACATTCATGACATGATCTTTCTTACACTGATTTTTGTAAGCTTTTCTACTGTGTTTGAAAACGTTCCAACGTAAGGTCAGCATGCAGTGTAACAATCAAAAACAGTAAATGGTCAAAGCAGAAACTAGTACACTAGTGTCACTGGCTTTGTCTTCATATCTTTACTCTTTGCATCAGATGTCAGCTCAAGACTGTATGTTCAGTATTGTCACAGTCGCTACGTTCAGTGGTTAACCTGGAGATACCTAGAGACGTTCCAGTTAAGAAGACTTGTTTTATTCATCTTTAATCTTTGATATTTTTCCCTGTTGACAAATATGCTGAGTACTGTCTACTTGGTTGAAAAATGTTTCCTCATGGTATATCCTTTTTCTTTGCCAAAAAAAAAACACCAAACAGGTCAAAAAAAGACAAAGCTAAAGCAGGAGTAAAACCAGATACTTCTGACCAAGAACCAGAGGGACTGACTCTTTTGGTACCAGACATTCAGAAGACTGCGGAGATAGTTTATGCTGCTACCACTAGTTTGCGCCAAGCAAACCAAGGTAAAACAGAAATACTTTTCTAAATGCTCTATAGTGTTTATTTGTAATACATTGATCAACAGGTAACTTATAAATTAGCTTAAAAGCAAGAAAAAATACTTCCCTTCTGCCCCCAACCACAGACTACATTTTCAAAGGCACATTGTGGTAGTCTGAATTGTTTCAGTCAGGAAACAGAATATCCAAGTAAGTTAGAGTACATCCCATGACTTTCAGCACAATTATGTACTACCCTTTTTTATTTTCTTGGGAGAAGACAACATACATGGCCTTTAATAGTAAAGCCTTTGCTGTTAAAACTAAATGATGTGAATTAGATTAAGTCTTAACTAGGTAAGTGTAGAACAAAAATGTAAATCGTGGGTTGAACTTGCAGACATTCAAAGGACCATCTGGTTGACTAGTAAAGCAATCTAAAGATTCAGTAGCTTTGTCAGGGGAGTGGATTTCAAAAAGGCCTGTATAATCAGCTCCTGATGTTGGAGAATGCATGAATACATGCGTCCATCCACACATGCCTATGTCATACTTCCTATTTCAAATTAAAAAAAAAAAATAAAAGAAAAAATAAAAGAATATTTGTAGCAGCACTAGTAATGAATTATTTCTGAGCTGAGGTAACGGTATTTATTTACTTTGAGCTGTTCAGATAATGGAATAGATCGTAGTGAGAAAAACAGGTTTGTATGTTGTGAGTGATTCCCAGTTTTCAAACTTTCTGCAAACAATGTCACTGTAAAATGTCATTTCAAGTTAAGTAGTCCCCAAGTGCTTGCTGCATTTGTCTCAAAATTACATGATTAACTACAAATAATTACTGTGTTTTATGTAACAGAAAAGAAGATGGCTGAATACTCCAAAAAGGCTGCTGTGAAGCCCAAGCCTTTGTCTGTTTTACGGTCTCTTGAAGAAAAGTATGTGGCTGTCATGAAGAAACTCCAGTTTGGTAGGTTGAGAAGTGTGAATATTTGTGTCTTAGAAAGCAGATACCAATGAAATATGCAATCTGTTGCACTGAACTCCCAATTATTTTAGAAAGTTACCAATTTCTTTACATGTGTGATCAGTGATTCTTTTCACATATGGAAAATTGTGGAAGTCTATTTTCAGGTTCCTAACTAATGCACTGAATTCAATGATGGTGTTCATGTTTTCGTTCCAGTAATGATTTGTGAGTTTTTCAGGTTTTTAATACTGAAATGTTAGTAGTTTTATTTTTTTTAAAGCCCATATAAGACTGTATATGTATGTTTATTAATGTAGCTTTTATTTTTAAATGGAATAGGATTCAGATCAAAATGTGTTTTTCAAAATGAAACTGTAGGGAACTTCATTCTGTCCTTCCATGGAGTGCAATACGTTGCATTTGGAAAATGTGATGAGAATTGGAGCTTGTTTTGGCCATAAAGGGAACGTGTTCAAAAAAATTCATAAAGAACAAACAGTACCTCATCCAAAAAGAGCGATTAAATTATTGCAAAAGCATGTTCTATGAGCATATTTTTGAGGTGCACTGAGAGCACTTGCAATCACATCTCTTTGCCGTTGCATTTGTAAGGGATTTTCCTCCCAAATCTTTGTGGAGTGAATGCCAAGCATAGGAGGTAGGAAAGTTTGTAACGATAGCTTTTCACCCTGGCAGCTGTGGTGCAGATTTTGTGTAGTAAGTGATTAAAGAAAACCAGCTTCACTGTAATTTGTTACCATTCTTTAATGACATGGCAGCCATCGCACAAGTCAAAACTGTTGGCACTCTGCTTCACGCTGATTCCTTTATTAGCATTATTATGTATTCATAAATATCGTCATATGTCCTGGTCTGGAGTGACTGGTAGATTTCCAAGTCAGAAATGGTGAACATCTGACAAGTTGCAGACAAAAGCTTGTAAATTTGCTGTAGAAATTAATTTGCCCCAGGACTGCTGATGCTTTGTTTTCTTTGATCACTGTGAACTGATAAAATACATGGTTTTTTGCATTAGTATAATGCAAATTAAACTCTCCTGATTTTAATACTCAGAATCTTTATCCAAGACTAATCCATTAAGTTCACTGTTTTCCTGATGCATTAAAATTTTCTCCTCTTCCAGATACTTTTGAAATGGTCTCTGAAGATGATGATGGAAAATTGGTTTTTAAAGTAAATTACCACTACATGTCTCAGGTAAAAAATGCAAGTGACGCCAACAGTGCTGCCAGAGCCCGACGGCTTGCTCAAGAAGCTGTGACTCTTTCAACCTCACTGCCTCTCTCATCTTCATCCAGTGTTTTTGTACGTTGTGATGAGGAGCGACTTGACATTATGAAGGTAAAGAAGCAAAGTAATTTTATGTCCCTCTTTCAGCCTGGCATATAAATGTTTAAGAAGGTGCCTTAAATCCTAAGAAAAAACAGGAGTATTTCATGTGTACTGTAACTGCTTTGCAAACTTTAATGTAAGTAGTAGTATTTTAGAGGCTGATCCTGACTTCTCAATAACTTGGCAGGGGGCAGGGAGAGCACTCCTGGGGTAGATGGACTCTGTTAGCCAAGGGGACCTCGCAGGACAAGGCTCACTCTGCAGCTATTTGGAAGGGAAAAGTTCAATTTTATTACTCCTTGACGGTCAAAGTGTATCTTTGCGTATGGCCATTTAAGCCGACTGAAGCAGTAGGTATGGAGAAGTACACTGAGTACCTCTGGACCTGAAGTCTGAAGAAAAATTCCATTGATAGCATCCAACAGGGAAAGAGGTTTAGCTCCATCTGTTTTGCTTTCCATTTGTAATCTGGAGTAATGAATGTTAGCAGAGGGCTTCGCTTACCCAGAGTATCAGAATGAACAGACTCACAGCCTGCATGCCGTTCCGATGCCTAACGACATTTTCTCCTAAGTAGCATGTGGAAATAAAACGCTTCATATAATGTACAAAAATCTCAACTGTGTGACAAATGAGGGTTTTTTGAAAACTGTTGTCTTTTTTTTTTTTTTTTTACAACGGCAGGTTCTCATTACTGGTCCTGCAGACACCCCTTACGCAAATGGTTGCTTTGAATTTGATGTATATTTTCCCCAAGACTATCCTAATTCCCCTCCACTTGTGAATCTGGAAACAACTGGAGGCCACAGCGTGAGATTTAATCCAAACCTCTACAACGATGGTAAGGTAGGTCAGCTTTGTTCCAGTGGATAGATAGAACAAGGAAGTGAAACAGATGAAACTTTTCCTTTTGCAATCAAACGATCAGCTGCTCCTAACATACTGCAGGAACCTGTTTGGTTAAAGCTGGTCTTCAGACTGAAATGAAGAGAGATTTAACAGTCTCCAACGGGAACAATCTCCTTTCTGAATAGTCTTGTAGATTTTTTTTAAAGCCTCTATGAGCTGGATTGGACCAAAAAAGCAAGTAATTTTGACCTAGAAAAATGTTCTTTTCCATCTTCTTTGCTAAATTATCCGGGCAGAAATCTCTTTTGGCCAGCTGAAATACCCAGGATCCTTTCCATGGACAAAGTATGCTTCGTATCAGCTGCACCTGAATGCGTGCCAAGTGCCTTGCCTCTTTTCCATGCAAAAGTGCTTTTTCTTGAGGGGAAGACACAGGCTTTCCTTAACCTTGGTATCCTTTATAAAAGAAAATGTAACTCTAAAATATGGACTTAAAGACAGTTTTCTTAAAAAAAAAATAGTAAAGCTTTTGAAAATAATATTAGAAGTTCAACAAGGTTTCCCAGTTCCCTCCCCCCATCTCCGTGGTATGCCGTGGCTCATTCTGAAGGCTCCCAAAAGCTATCAGGGAGATGCAACTTCGATTTAGATTAAAAATTGGCACACATGAAGTTCTCTGCAGAGCTGTAGAGATGGCTGTGTGGATGCCTCCACTGAAGCACAAACCCACAAAATAGCTCTAGCTGTAGCACAATGGCACTCCTTCCGCTTTTTCTCTGTGTGTAAACATTTAATCCATAGACTAATGGTTTTCCCTTGTTCCACTGTCACTCACGGGTTCCCCACGCTCCCTATTTTCACAGTACTCCTTGCCAGTACTAGGCACAGGGTTTTCTCTTAATATGGACAGACAATGTAATTCATAGTGGAGACTTCATCTCCTTTTTAATTTACCTAGCATTAATCTTGGCGAGTACACACCTCTAAATGTCTTCTGTTTATTTTGTCTCTTTGTGTTCCCTATCTTTGATTGTTCTGTTTTGTGATAAGGTTCAGGAACTCCATAGACTCTCCTACAGTCCAGATCAGTGATAAACGAACGTTTTCAGTTCCTTGATAGTCTGCGTGACAGAAACCACCTTTCACATGCTTAAGAGAATGATTGTCTTTAAAAACCACAACAATAAGTGTTAGCCCAGTATATAAAGAGGGAAATAAAGAATCAGGTGGTATTCATGATTCATTTATTGTTGGAGCCACTAGAATCCATAGGTTTTCCTTGCAGAAAAGTAGTCTGCTTTGCCTTATTCATTTAACATGCTGTTCTTGCTTATCCATGTTATTTTTATCTGCTTTCATTTCAAATTAGTTTTGCAGGGAAAAAAAATTGTCTTTTAGAATGCAGTTCTACAAAAGTTTGTTTAAAAAAAAAAAGTAAATGTTATGTTAACATGCTGATCTGCCCAAGCAGAACAACTTATCATAATATTTGCCTGTGGTATTAATAACGTCACCTTTTCAGGTGTGTTTAAGCATCCTTAACACGTGGCATGGGAGGCCAGAAGAGAAATGGAATCCCCAAACATCAAGTTTTTTGCAGGTGAGCATTTCTTCGTTCTCTTCAGTGATGTCATTTAGGAGCAGGAAGTCTCCTAAGGATTCTTTTTCTTAATACTTCTAAACCAGAATTTTCTTAAGCATAAATAAACATCCTTGGAACACTCAAAATGAAACACTGTAGACAAGTTCTTTGAAGTGCTCTATCCAACTAGTATTTCCACTGGTCTTCTCTTGAAGAGTGGCTGTTCATGTGTGCAGCTACTGCCTGGACTTCGCTTGGATAATTTCAAACATTGTATTTAAATTAAAAAGGAAAAAAAAAAAAAAGGAAAAACTTTTTTTGCTATGAGAGTAATCAAACACTAGGACAGGTGTCCAAGAGAAATTATGGAATTTGCATCCTTGGAGATCCCTTGGAGATCCTAATGATCCCTTTTGCTTCACGGGTCAGTTACAGTTTGAAGATCTAAGCTGTGGCTCTGTCACAGTGTCACTTTCCCAAGATATGACGTCTTAATCAAGAGATGAACTGAAAGTTTGAACTATAAAATCAGTGTAGAAAGGTGCAAGTATTATGAAGTCTTATTTTCACTAAAGTCCTTTTTCTTAGACTAAAATGTTAGGTTTGATTGTTAGACACCTCATGCAGCATTGAACTTTCAAATTGTGAAGATTTTTTTTTTATAGGTTTTCATTTTGAAAATACTAAGAAAGCTGTTAGAAAAATTTCCCCCTTATACTGGAAGAAAAACACTTTGTACCTTCTGAATGGAAAACAGCTGTAGGACCAAATAAATTGCTTGGAAAGAATTAAGCACTACATGTTTTTTCTGGCTCAAAGATTAAACTATTGTTCAGACCACCCAAAATACTTGAGAAATTAACTTACATAACCCAAATGAAACTGGAAGATCAGTTTAGAGTTTCTCATTCATTGCAATTATAATTCAAAGTAACAACTGGTTATTAAGGCCAAGAAAGTACAGTGCTGTGTAGAAATTTCTCGGCCATAGCTATTTAACGTCTTTCTGTACCTCTCTCTAAAACACAGAATTACAAAAAGCAAAACCCAACTACTTCCAGACACACGTAAAGGCCGCAGACCACCAAAACACCTTAGGTGCCTGAAGGGTTGGACCTGAAGTACCCTACCTTGGCTCAGCACACTTGCATTAATATTCTCCCTTTTTAGTGGCCTAAGTGGCCATTTTCTTGCTGGGACCTGATTTGCGACACATTCAGTGTATTTTAATGCATTTATCCGTATTTTAGTTTTTAAGTGTAACGCAAAATAGCCATGGCTGCTTTTAGTTGGATGCATGGCGGGCATGGGAGTCAACGTGATGGTGCACACAATAGCAGGTAACAGCAGGTAGCTGGAGCACCTCCCTGGGAAACAGAAAAACTAGTTTAATTTTCCTTCTCAGCCCAACGGGGGATGCTAGTTCACATTCCCCACTGTACAGCCGCGAGCCCTACGCATGGGGATCCTGACTTACTCGCCCCAGATGGCCCTTCTTGCTGTTCTTCAAGCACAGCAACTACACAACTACAAAGTGTCACAGCACCACGAGGGCTAAGGGTGGGCATGTTTCTGTGAGGTGATGGTGGGACTGAGATTAACCTGGACCATCCGGCTGATTCTTGGGCTGCCGCGTTGATACAAGTTACCGTTTAGCACTGGTCAGGCACTGGCACAGGCTCCCCAGGGAGGTGGTGGAGTCACCCTCCCTGGAGGTGTTCAATAAGCGTGTAGATGTGGCGCGTTTTGCATATAAGGGAAGCAAATCTCTGTATATTTGTAAAAAC
The DNA here is from genome assembly GCA_013399095.1 of Psophia crepitans. Classification (NCBI taxonomy): domain Eukaryota; kingdom Metazoa; phylum Chordata; class Aves; order Gruiformes; family Psophiidae; genus Psophia; species Psophia crepitans. Next base: position 193,322 of record VWZZ01002573.1, on the reverse strand, counting down.
AAGGGGGTGGCACAATTGTAATAGTTAGTTTCTTCTTTTAACAGGTGTTAGTGTCAGTCCAATCGCTAATACTGGTAGCAGAACCATATTTTAATGAACCGGGTTATGAACGATCAAGAGGTACCCCGAGTGGGACCCAGAGCTCCAGAGAATATGATGGAAATATACGACAGGCAACAGTCAAGTGGGCAATGCTTGAACAAATCCGAAATCCATCGCCATGTTTTAAGGAGGTAGGTTTTGTGGAACACAGTAAATACCTTGTCTGTTTGGGTCATGTTTGAGGCTTAAGAGTAATGCAAATATTTGGAAACACCAGGCACCAGATGTCTCCCTTAGCCTCCTAATTCCTGGGGACAAGTGACTGTAGAGACTGAAGTGACTGAAGATGCCCCTGAGTTCACAGATTCTTCTCTGGGAAAGGGGAATGTACACAAACTGGGACTGACCTGTAGGGAGGCGGGGTGCCGTTTGGTAAAACACGGTTCATACAGTTTGGCTTGTTCTTCACGCCGGGTGGTACCTTTCACATTCCAGGTGCCCCCGACAAATGGGCACTTGGTGTTTGCTAGTCAGCACAGCTAACGGGAAGGGTTTTTCCGAGAAACTGGAATTCGTAGCAAGTGTTAGGAAGCGCTCTGCATACACCAAAACAATGGAAATTGGAAAAATGCTTTAAAACAAATGCCAGCCTGCATGTTCTTTATGGAAGGATCCACAAAGCATCTGTGCTAAACTAGAAATCTGTGCCTTTGAAAACAACTGTCTTGATGCCAAAAAAAGTAATGATAACCTTCACGCACTCACGCTATCTTAGCAAACTTATTTGACAGAAATCAAATCTGTTTGCATTCCTGAAAATAGGCTCACTCACCCGTGGCATCATAGAATAATTCAGTTGTTGGGAATTCTCTCAGTGTCTCTAGTCCAACTCCTTTCTCAAAGCAGGTCGATCAGATCTCAGAGACTCAAACACAATATGGCAAAGGATTCAGGGGAAAAAAGAGCTGGAGATACACTGAGAGAGAGAATCTCTGTGAATATTAGTGCAGAACGGTTGGTCAAACGTGAGTCATCTCATGGGACTGCCAGCAAATACTTAAAGAAAAACACATTTTACTGTGAGCTACTAAAACTGATGCCACCTGGAAATTGAGGTGTGGAACCATCTTGTAGCATCACCTACGCCTTCAATCATCTGCATCCTGAAATGCTGAGAAAGCGTCGTCATTTTGGGACTATGCGCATCGCTAAGTAAGTGTGGCATCTGAGTGAGAGGGCAGTCTCCCATCCCTTCCTCGCTGTCTGTAGAAACCACCTTTGGAATGCAAAAGCCTTTTTCCATTAAAATTACTTGTGGAATAAGAAACCAGACGCTTCACCTGCATGACAGGAGTTAAAATATTTTATCCCCATGCAGGTGGAAAAGGATGCACAGTGTACTCTGGTGTCTTGAATTAATGAAGAAAACCACGGTGATGGTTCTAAATTGCCTCTTAAATCTTTCACTCACTAGGCTGAAGACAACGGTAAAGCTGATATCATGACAGATAATCAAATAACCTCTGCTAATAGGTCCTTTTTTCCTAGCTCAATGTAACAATTTCACTTTTGCAAAAGAAGTTCTCAAATTTACAGTAAGTTTAGATTAATTGAAGATACCAGAAGGTGGTGGGTGGGCTCCCTGCCAATAATGTTCCATCTTTCTTTTCACATACATGGAACAGAAGGATATGCGAGGCTGGTAAATGAATCCCAGTTTGCTGTTACTGCGCTCAGCAAAAGAATCTCAGCAGTGTTGTGCTTGCTCTGCAGCTTCGCGAAGCTACTGGTATGAAAAAGGCAGCTTGTAAGCTGACACCCTGCCCCCTTCAGGAAGGTGAAGTGCCAAGATGTGTGCAAAAGGTGGTGTTCGAAGGGAACTGATGACTTGGGCGTAGCATGTCCTTACTAAAAGGCAGAGGTTGAAAACAATACAACTACTGGCTTTCTAAACACGGTGCGTAGCTAGGACTGAGTTAACCTAAGCCACACACACACACATGGAGATGAGAAGCAGTATGAAGAGGGCGACAGCAGTTTGCAGAGGTATCTTGAATTTTGAAATTCCCTTCTGTTACCTGTGAACAGACAAGGGTTTCGCTGCATGAGAGCTGGCCAACACTTAAAAGCTTTGCATCCAAATTGTTTTGTTCTGGTTTAGGCAACTGCAGTTTTCCTCATTCCCCAAGATCCTGTTTTCAGTTTTTCCCTGTGTTGAGGTCTTGACGACAGTATGGTGAAATCCTCAAGATTCTGAGAAGCGTGAAGCCACAACAGCCTGCTTCTGTGAGGGGAAGTTTGAGGCTGAGAGCTTGCTTTTGTGTGAAAAACACAATCACGCTTTAAGCTCCGGGTCCTACCCAGTGCCTTACCAATTTGTGCAACAAATCAGTGCTTCTCTGAATGCGTACTCCTGTCGTTATGTCAGGGGGTCTGTATCTTTCTTTGCATATCAAAAAATGGAAATTCTACGCTGGCGTTGTATTTTTCTCTGATGCAGTACCTGAATTTTGGAAGAACGCTAGATTCCATCTGCAGCCCCATCCAAATGAAAATGCGTCTCTAGCATAGATCATCCGAGCAGCTCTGTGAGAGACCAGCCTGCTGTGACCTCTGGGGTTTTTGTAGGGGTGTGTTAGGAACCTTAGCAAGGGTGATCGCTCCGTAACACAACTCCAGGGGCATCCTGAAAACGTAAGTCTGAGACAGAAGGTACATCTTCGGCTCCTCACGTCTTTTGTCTTCACAAATCCGAGCTGTCGTCCCTTCACTGTCTTAAATGACAGGTAGGCTCAGGAGATCTAAACTGCCAGTCTTTGGGAGTTCTTCCAAGCTCCATTATGGATATAAGGAAGGCATCCAGAATTGAAGTCATTATGCTTTCAGTGTGTGGTGGTTCTTCAGACGGATAGCTGTATTCTCTAACCTCTAGAGGGAAAGATGATTTTGTCAATTATGTTGCAGTATTGCCAAGAACTCTCTGTGCTCAATAACATTTCTCTGATTTTATTGTTTCTTTCACCAGGCAGAGTTTTAGAAAACTGTTAAGACAAAGCCAACACTAAGGAGAGTTTCACAACCTTGTCTGAGGGGTGATTGGCTGGGGTTTTTTTTAAACTCAAATCTGTACAGAAATACCGGAATTACGATGTGATCAAATACTGGTTCCCACCCAAACTGCGGGCAGCTCCATTACTTTTCCCTGGGTACTCTGGTTGTCCCCAGGGGTGCCGTCTCTGCCCAGGGCAGGTAACTGTGGCTGTACCTCTGCCCAGCAGCTGGGATGATCCTTCTTCGCTAGGCAGAAGCGTGCTGCGCTCCTGTGCTCGTACTTTTGACAGGGTTTCTGCTTATCTGCTTTCTGTTCAGGCAGCAGGAGCTTAGTGACAGGGGAAGGCACAGAGCATGTGGAAGCCTTCTGCCTAGGCTTCTTTAAGGAACTAGGGCTGTGAAACCAACGCTCAAAGCCTTACTAGTGCATCTGTGTAACCCTGCCCCTATGGAGACATAAAGGTCCGTATGTAGTGCCTGCACAGTAAGGTCATCTTTGAGCTGAAGAAGGTGTCTAACATTCTGCTATCACTTTTTCGTTCCCCTGGTGTGACACTATTTCTGGCACTCCTTTAACCCTCACCCAGGTAACAAAAGTGAATGCTGACATGGCAGGCTGCACAGAAGTCCTATATTCATACGGACTGGAAGGGACGTCCAGGCCAACCTCCTCCTCCTCCTCTTCCTCCTCCTCCTCCGAGCAGGACCAGCTGAATTCTGACCAGGTTCCTCAGGGCTTTTTCCAGTTTGGCCTTGGAAACCTCCAAGGACAGAAATTCCACAATTTATCTGCAGCCTGATACAATGCTGAATTATGCTCATTCCCCCCTTATATCCAGTGAGACTCATAGGGGTCTCACAAACTTTGTATTGTTCAAGTAGATGGTTCTTCGAAAACACTGAACACTGTTTCATTCGCAATGTTTCCTCACAGGTCATCCACAAACATTTCTACTTGAAGAGAGTGGAGATCATGGCTCAGTGTGAGGAGTGGATAGCAGACATACAGCAGTACAGCAGTGACAAACGGGTAGGCAGGACTATGTCCCATCATGCAGCAGCTCTGAAGGTGAGACACTTGCTTTTATAATTTCATGTTCTTTCGTCCAAAGATGACAAATGGCAATGAAATAGCTCGGCCGCTGAGTTTTGCAGTAACAATAGAAAACCCCAGCAACTTTAAAACATGTGGACAAACCTCAGTTTCCCAGCTGTCAAAAAATAAAGTGTATGTGCGCTCCACTTCCTCAGTGATTTTTTTTCTACAAGTTAGATTGTCCTTTTGCACCCATCCTGCCTGTGTTTCTGTAAACACTTAGGTCAGATCTAGAGAGTTTGTTCTGTTCTCTCTCAGGGTGGGTGGGGTTTATGATAAAGTTGTATTGCAACTGATTCCTTGCCAGAAAACAAACTTTTCAAACAGACCAGCACAGTTACTAAACTGTGGTGCACTACAATTAGTTTTACCCCGTGTTACACTTTTATCAACAATTATGACCATTGTAGTGTTTTCTTCTTCCTAGGCAAGTACTGTCATCTGTGTAGTTTGTGTCCACACAGACAACAGACCTGTATTATTTTTATATTTCCTTTTTTTTTTTTTCCCAACTGAGAAGAGGGGGAAAAAAAATAACAGGCTGCTTTTTCCTATTGCTGGACTTGCATTTTTTCAGTGGGACTGGTCATCAGAATGAGGTCCCTGTTAGTTACCGTGATCAGTAGGAGAAAGCTCTGGATGCCCGTCTCTGTGAGAGGTCTCATCCAGACCACAAACTTGGTATAAATTTGGCTGTATGACTCAGCTGGTCCTGGCCAGTTTCTGCTGCGATCACAGAACACAGATACGACTCAGCTGCAAAGCAGATAGCGTGGCATTTCTGGTGGTGCGCTCGTTTGCTGCAGTTGCCTGCAATTTGTCCTGAGCAGCACCTGCCCGTTACTCCACCACGATGAGTGGCGCACCCTTACATACAGGGGAAAGGTTATCCAGTCACTGACCCAGCACGTTTAAGCCTTGTCGGCCAAATCCCTTTTTTGCCGTATGTTCTCCAGCGCTGTGAACAGTCGTGTTCTGACGGTGGTCTCTCCCATGCTGACTTCTTTTTGCATGTTCAGCGTCATACAGCTCAGCTGCGGGAAGAACTTCTAAAACTTCCCTGCCCCGAAGGATTGGATCCAGACGCCGAGGACTCCCCAGAAAAATGCGGTGCCGCGAGTTCCGAAGAGACTGTGTTGCACGAACAGGTTAAACCCAGCAGCAGTAAAGATACGCCCGCTGATTTCAAGTTATGAGTTGCATTGACATGGACTTTCTAGACACAAAGGCTTTGAAGCACAAGCCAAATATGTCAATATTTGTATGTAAGAAGCTAATTATGTAATAGGTAATGAAATTGAAACTATACTATGCCCTTAAGGATATACAGTTTAATTCAAGATGATCTTTTATTTACCTGTACAAGAGTGTAAACTTTTTTGTGCTTTTATTTTTCAATTGTGAGAACCACTGATTGGTATGTTTAAAAAGTTATGTATACAAGAAATGGGTAAATCACTGATATTATATAAGGGAAACTACCTTAGGAAAGAATGTTTACTGAATGTTTATTATTTTTTTTTACTTGTAGAGTGAGGGCGGTTGTAACAAAGAATATATATTGGTCATTCTTACAGCTACTATTTAAAGTCAGAAAATTTTCACTGAATTTGATAGATTTTACGTTTGGCCATATATTCATGCTCATATTTGATTCTAAAGAAAACCTGTATACTTCAATAAACGTTAAATGGACATGATCCCTCTTTTATGATTTACTGGTACATTTTTTAAATAAACTGCCATAAAATACGTTCTAGGTGAAGACTTGCACTTGTATGACTGAATTCATTCCAGTCAACATATTTAATTTTATGCTTACTGATTCTAAAATGCAGATGAAATAAATGCACATGGTTTTACCTCATGCCAAAATTTGGGCTGCTGAATTCATCTTTTGTTTGGCTACTTTATGCAAACTAACAGTATTCTAAATTTCTTAAGGGCTATTCTGGAGCAAAGTCTTTTCTCTGTTGAAATGTCTGATTGTTCCATCATCAGCTGTACGCCAAGTACTGGCCGGGGCTAATGACGTGCCACGCAGGACTCTCGCGTTCCGGAGTTCCTACTGTACAGACTCATTTCCAATTTTGTACCTGCAGCCACGGATCCCTGACTACAAAGGGTGAGGGATTTGTTTAACAATCAAGTCTCGCTTTTAACATAACGTGCATTGCTATCACTGTTCTCAATTTTTGAGCAGTCCTTGAAGGACTGAAAAGTTATTACTGGTATTACCTCAGACTAATGATCCGTTGTATTATAAATACTTTAAATCAGGCAAACCTGAAGCTTTTTTGCTTTCTATTTGTTCTTTGTTTATAAGTATCACGCTGGAATTTTTTTCACTTTTTGTTTTACAATGTATTATTTCTAATCATTAAAAATGGCACCAACTGAGGCTGTGTTCTCATGCTGATGGTTAACAGGCTTTGACAGTTCTGACCAAAGCACAGTATTTCTGCTATATCCGTACGTGGCGGTAACGCGAGGCCCCTCCTGGTTGTACGTGCCTCTCAGATACTGACTCAGGCACCTCTGCGTTGCTTCAGGCAGCCCTTGATCAAGAAGCAGCTCTGTGCTAGAGCTGCTCGGTAAGTACGTGAAGGACAGAGTTTATGACACACAGTCAAAGGGTGAGAACTCCAGCAGTGCTAAAAGGGCCCTGGGTGGGTGCGTACTTACCCTCTGTCACTGCGCAGTGCTCTTGTGAAGGCTCCAAAAGCAAAATTGCCCCCTGACTTCCAACTGTATTTCAGTTTGTGGTTTCCATTACAGCTCTTCACTCACTGCTTCAGCTGCCTGCCTACAGAAGCCTGGTCGTCTTATCAAACTCAAGTGTATCAGACCTGAAGAGCCTCCTTAAGCGTGAAGACTTCCCCCTCCCCTTAAAAACCAACACTGAAATAAAAAGTACCTCAGTTGCGTTGATTTAACATTAAGAGGGGGCTAATGTGATTGTACCTTTTTCTCTAGTGTGTATTTATGGTATCATAGCAATGCTAATGTGAAGTCGCTGCTGCTTAATTAAGCAGATGTAAACAGCTGCATGGGATATTAAACTCTAATTTGTATCCACGTACCAATTATCATTTTTTTGCTCCAACCTGAGCTAGAATGGTATTGTGCCAAATTAATGCTCAGATTGGAACTACGTTACAGTCCAGTAAGTAAATTGTGAACTTGGCAACAGACACAAAATACATATTTTGGGGGGTTTTACATACAACACACAAGGTAGCTATGTTACTTGGCAGTGAAATCACAGCAAATCCTATGAGGTATGTCCGGAACTGAGTATATTTTTTAACCAGCTCCCTCCACCTTTTACCTTTTCATCAAATTGAACAGAAACTGTATAGACAGATGACAGTTTCCAGCCATCACATCCAGTACTGTGTTTTAACTGTTACGCTGGTTTTGTAGAAAATGTTTTAAAAATCAACAAATTATTTTCCCAAGCGCAAAGGGCATCAAATTGCTAATTAGCTCATTATGTAATTTTGCCCCATGGTTTTCGGTCCTGCCCTTGGCCCAAGATTCCCTGCTGACCTGGTACCACGCAGTGTAGCATGGGCTGCTGCTGCCGTTGGAACGGCCACGGCCAATCTGCCAAGGGAAGAGCGCACCACCACGTAAGCCATAGTGTTTGCTGACGCTTCACAGACACCAGTGCCAAGCTGTTCTCACTGATTCAATCCACGCTCTCTACCAAAGAGGGAACAGCTCGGCAGGCTGCGAGACCCTGTGCACCAGAAGAGCAAAGCGCTCGTTACACTGATTGCTACGCGTAAGCAACTCTGTTCTGCAGCTGTAGGCATGGTACTCTTCATGTAGGGACATGAATGACCCCTATGCAAGATGTAGTGGTTTCCTCTGGAATTTCCTTTGGGCGAAAGATGCGTGTGAATGTATGGATCCTCTGTAATCCTACCAGTGCTGTGCAGGAAAAAACAGATGAGTCTAGAAAAACCCACGAAAATTTGAAACATAAGAGCCCTGTAAACAACCTCAAGTTCCACTCCAGTGTCAGATGTGTAGGTGCTAGCAGAATAGAGCATGTGCGATGACAGATTGACTGGGTCTAGAGCAAGCTATTTGGCGTTGCTGGATGGGTTTTGTCACTGTTTTTCTTCCCTAAACCTTTGGCATAAGTCGAAGGAAGCAATTGCATAAGTCTGCCAGCCTGTTGCGGAGACTCCCTTGCAGCAGGCAAAAGCACGCTGGCACAGGTAAGGCACTGGACTGCCGATAGCTTCTGGGGAGCTTCAGTGGGGGCCTGTCATCAGTACTGTGGTTGTATGATGGCCTGTTCAGCAGCAGTAGAGCTTGAATTCTTTACTGGAAAAAAAAAAAGCAAGCTCTCAGACAGTACAGGAAAGAAATGTACAACCCTACTTGAGATGGCTTTAAGCCAGCATAACCTCTGCTTGCTGTGTCAATAGGGCATTCCGTTTCTGGCAAGGATATTCACATTACTACAAACCAATCTCTTCCATGCAACTCTCTAATCCTGTACACAGGATCTTTACTAGGGGAGCTTTTCTCCCCAAAATGTTTCTGTTGTTACATAAACAAATGTTCTGTTTTACATCCTGAGGCAAACAACTTGATAAGCAAACAACCATATTATTTATTTACCTTGTTTACCTGTGATATGTGAACACAAATCCAGCTGACCTACATTTAAGCCGGGACTATACTACGTTACTGTGATACCTGTGAAGGAGAATCATTTAGGCTTAGGCTTTTATCTGGAGTTTCTCGGGCATGTCATCTTCATTTTTTTTACTTCCGTGCTGCCTTTGTATTAGTGCGGTTTAGACACGTTTGGTTCTTGTTTCCTTATTTGTTTCCCTAGAAGCCAGTCACCAGCACGTGGACTCATCTCCCTGGGTGGTTAACTCTCTGTAGTTAGAAAACACAAATTAGAAGTATTTTTCAATGGAAAGGAGACACAGCTTTACATTTATCTTCCTATAAGGATAAGGTACAGAAGGTATTGCAGATAAATGTTCTCAATTGATTTTTATTTTTTTACCATATACATACATACACGTGCATTTACATATGTATAAATGCATGACGTCTGGCAGTTATTGTTTTCTGAGCTTTATGCTCAGCTCAGCTCAGACATGGAGCTGCTGGAGCAAGTCCAGGGGAGGCCCACAAAGTTGATCAGAGGGATGGAGCACCTCTCTTGTGAGGACAGGCTGAGGGAGTTGGGGTTGTTCAGCCTGGAGAAGAGAAGGCTCTGGGGAGATCTAATTGCAGCCTTCCAATACCTGAAGGGGCTTACAGGAAGGCTGGCGAGGGGCTGTTTATCAGGGAGTGCAGTGACAGGACAAGGGAATGGGTTTAAACTAAAAAAGGGGGGATTTAGATTGGGCATCAGAAAGAAATTTTTTCCTGTGAGGGTGGTGAGGCACTGGAACAGGCTGCCCAGAGAAGCTGTGGGTGCCCCACCCCTGGCAGTGTTCAAGGCCAGGTTGGGGCTTTGGGCACCCTGGTCTAGTGGAGGGTGTCCCTGCCCATGGCAGGGGGGTTGGAACTAGATGATCCTTGTGGTCCCTTCCAACCCAAACCGCTCTATGATTCTCCCTCTCCTTTTCCATAGATGGTGACATCAGGTGGAACACACAGGTGTACCGGAGCTTTCTCAAACACAGGAAGCTGAATGGGGGTAAATGTAAGTTCCACAACTGCTAAAACAAATTGCAGGTAAAAACATTTCATTCTCCAGGGATTTTGTTGTTGTCATTGTTTGTGTTCTAGAACGCGAGTGCAGAAAATACAAGATCTACCCAGTGAATTACTGTAGTACAGTTCTAAAATAATCTCACCCCAGCCTCTATTTTTAATAACAGTGCAGAGAAAACAAATCCCAAAACCACAATGCTCTGTCTCGATGGGGAGACTTCTGCATACTGTGACCTGTCATCTCTGCAGGCTGCAATCTCTTCCTTTCTGTGTGCTGCTTGCCTCAGAAGCAACCTTTTGGCTCTTGAAAAGTGATAACCTGGGCCATTTAGTTCTCCAGCTGTATTAATGCTACTTATCCTTTACATTAAGAGTGCCTATAATTTCTACATCATTTATAATACAATATCATCCTCTAATACCTAGATAATACTAATAATACTAATGCTAGAGTCAGTAACAATTCTGTAATTCAGACAGCAAAATGTTCTATTTAAGGTTGTTTAGTTTAAAATCCAGAAAGGAAAGCAGCAGCTTCTGTCCCAGTCAGAGACCACGCAGGGCATCTAGCAGCCCTGCTTCTGATGGGAAGATAGCGGAGTTAATCTTAGGAACCAGTGCAAGCAAAGCCCTAAGACAATCTCCTGGGAATAAGAAAAGGTATGTCATTGTCCCCCTCAAAGACATTTAGAAATGAGGTAACTGTGGTGTGAGTTGCACACAACAGTTGTTAAACCTTGAGAGCAATGGGCCAAATTATACTTAAATCAAATATAAATGTATATTTGCAAAAATAACAAGCAGGTTGATCTACTAAGGTTGCCAAAGCAACGTCAGATATGGTTTTACACGAGGAACATTTTTCTCAAACATACCCTGTCTTACTGCATTTAAAGACCTGCAGGTGCTCACCCATTGCCACTGTTGGGCTCCGCACTTCCAGCTTAACGACCTGCTGTGGTTTCTTCAATGTATGTCCTGCACCTCCATTCACTGTTTCCTTCCTCACCTACAGACCCACATCCGCAGGCTTCAGTAGGTCATAAACTCTGCGTAAAGTTCTACTCGTAGAAAGCAACTCCATCCCAGTCCTCCAATAGCAAACCTAGGAAAACACCTTAAAAAAAACAACTCCCTCAACCAGAAAATTGAAGAAAACTAAAACCTCATAATAAAAAGATCCAATTTGCTATCGTTAAAGACTGCCTCTATCGCTTCATTAAGGATTTTCTCATTTACCAGAAAAGCAAATGGGAAAAGCAAAATGTGGGGGCTTTTCCATCTTTTGTATTTTCTTTCAGATCTTTCTTTAAACAAGCATGTGATTCAGAAGAATACCAACAGAAGATGTCTTGCAACCTACTCCTAAACAACGGGTTGGATGTCTCCAGAAGTCTTGTGCTCTCACCTTGAAACTGTAAGTTTTCAGCCACAGCAAACCATTGCCCATACCTAAATTTGCAATAACCACATCAATGCAGACTTTAAGGACTCTGTCAGTCAAAATTCCTTTGTTTGAAGCCTCTGGTAATAATAATAAGCTTATTTCTAAAATTACTTTAAGCAGCTTGAGAGAAGGTGACAATGTGTTGGATGCCACACAGCAGTCTGCGGTGAAGCCCAGCACAACTCTAAGCCTACAGTATGACAGCAACTCCTTTACACTGCACGATTGGTACCAGTGTGGTTAATTTAGGATGTAACAAGGCCATCATTACCTGTGTGCAGCCAGCCTGGCCAAGCACTGGGGAAGCCAGGGTGCCAGATCACTGTGTATGCTGGCTGGGAACGGTCCTGCGGGATGCGAGTCCCAGCCTCCATCCTGGCTACAGCTAAGTTCAGCCTGTCCTGAAAACCTTGCAAATGTTTGCTGGCAACGTACAGTGGCAATGATTCAAGAGGAAATGGAGGTGACATGGCAGATCAAAAACTGCTAGCCAACAGCAGGATTGCTGGAAAGGAAATGCTATGCCTGCCAACAGGAGCCATCCTCTCAACTACCAAGCTGTCATTGCGAAAATCTCAACTGGATTTTTGAGGCAGTTTCAACCAGTGAAACTTGGTGTGATACATGAACTTCACAGGGGCTGGCCTCCAGCTCAGCAGCAGTCACAAGAGAAATCGTGTGACCATCTGGCTGGCTGAATTTTGTCACAGCACATGGGATTCTGGTTAAGTGCCAGAGTATTACAGAAGACCCAAACTAGGGAACGGAATTCTTCCAGATTCAGTTCAACACATCTCCCGTCTGCCTCATGGTCACTAAAGGCAGCAGTGTGCAGGCAGGTCACACAGACACTGGAACACCCGCTGTCGTATAGCAGGGCTGGGAAGCTTTAAACATTACCAACGTGACGGGTCTAATAGAGGCCACCTGATCCATGTGACAGAACAGGGAAGGTAAGGGAGGAAATGACATCCACGTGATGATTTAGCTTGATACATATTTCTCTCTAGTTTAAAACAAACAAAAAAACCCCAGAACCAAAGAACAACACTACAAATACACACTGGGTCACAAACAATTGCTGTTGATTACAGCAAATGGAGACTGAAGCAGAGGTGCTCCAGAGAACAAAACACTCCTTTGTGTCGGCACTGCCTACTGGTACGTTAAACCTCCTTCCGCTGTTTCCTAGCTGTTCCTCCAAGGAAATAATTCATATTGGAAAAGAAATAGCCAGAAGAATAAAGGACACATAGCAGGGGACTGAACATCAATAATCTGCATCCTGTATCAGGACGAGAAGCCAAGTCACTTAAACAAAGACTAGGAGAATAACAGTTTGTGGCTCCTGATAAACAACTGTGTAATTCAGGAGAGATGGTTCTGTCTTGAAGAGCTCTTGAGAGTCTGTACGGCTGGCAGGAATCAATGAAGGATAGTGCTGAAATTTCAAGATTGCCTATAGAGAACTGCAGTAGAATGCTAAATTCAACATATGCCTATTGCATGACATGGATTAATCATCTGAATAAAAATAACACAATTGAAATGCTTGTTGTGATACTGCTGTCTTTCTGAAAATGTTACTGTGACTTGTGTAATTGTATTTTTAATTACTACTTTAAATACACTTTTGCTTTTACTTGCAAATGCATTTTCAGGCACAGAATCCAACAGCAAGTGACTTTCCATTGCCAAGTGTGCCCTCAGAGACAGTTGTCCAGTCAATGTCGCTAAGGACAAACTGCGACTGTAAATTCATCCCATTTTCATTTTCCCCTGATAGTTCATTTTCCATATTTCAACGCACTGACCTTCTCTGCACCAAAGCTCTGCTGAGGCAACGGCGCAGCACTCTGTGCCCCAGCATTCATCACAGGCTGCCATTAAGCATCCTGCTGGTCAGAATCTGGGGTCCCACAGCAAAGCATGCTCGATCTGTTTTATAGAAATTACTCTCCATTCATTCATTCCCACATATTACACCCTGTGAGTTATGCAAAGTTTCCATGCAGTATTCACCTCACCCTCTGCCTTCTTTTTATCGGACTGAATGTGTTCCATAAGTCCTCTGGAAAAAAATGCCACTGTTTACATTTTTCCTAAATTTAAGTATTTCCATAGTTGAACAGCTTTGGCCTTAATGGCCTTTGGGTTTTATTTTGGTTAACATATGACTTGTAAAGAAAATATTTCAGAGTTCTTATTCAGCATCATCATCTCATCCTAGCTGAGGCCTCTGTGTATGACTTGTTATTTATATGACATCTATGGAAGATGGCAGCTCTTAGGCAGCTAAGGAAACGTTACAAGTGTCATTTTAAAGGATATGTCAGAAAGGAGGATTTGCTCTTTGCTTTCTTGTTAAAATACTATTTTGCCATTCATACGGCCGTTCTGTACACTGTCCTCTGCCCAAACTCAGTTTTGTCATAGAACCATAGAAACGCTGACCAGGACGGACAGCCGGAGGTGATCACCGTGTAGCTTGCTCTTCCCCAAACAAAACATCTAGCTCCCTCAACGACTACGGCTACTCATGCACTATGTGATCTAGGTCCTCTACCATCACGATAGTTTAGACTCTGTGGTTCAAGGTAGTTGCTTTCTCCTTTTTGTCTCTAGTCCCAGTGATGTAGCGATGTTATCGTGGATACTCTGTGTTTACAGCTTACTTCAGTTACAAGATGTAATTTGTGCATTTTAATTTACTCAAAACTAAAACCATGTTACGATCTGTGAAGAAAATAAAGAGGAAAACTGAGCATAGGTCATGTTTCACTTTAAGAAGGCCAGCCATTCCCAGTTTCTCTCATACTTGCAGTAAACCCATTAATCATCATAAACTCATTTTGTCTAAAAGCAGAGGTAATATATTTTTCCATGTAAATCACTTGATTTCCATGACAGAATGATGTCAGAGAACCTAAATAGGTGATCTAATAAATTCTTCTTTTGGAATNGGGGGGGGGCAGGGCATGATTGATATCAGCTGCTGGTAAGAAAAATTTGTGTTTAATTTTCATAAAATAGACCTAAATATTATGTTGACACAGGCACACTTTTACAGATTGAGAAAATATATACAAAACTTAATATTGGAGCAGTAAAACCCGAGACCTTTCTAGAATAAAAATTCAACTCCAGCTAATAGTAATATTTTCTGAAATTTGTAAAAGACAATTAAAATAAAAATTACAATAATATCATTCCTCTTTTTAAGGACAGCTTTTGAGCAGTAATTCAGCACTTCACCATTTGTACATATAGTTGAATACACAAATTCTTTCAACTGAAATTAGCTTTGCATCTGAGTTGGCTATGTAAATTCTGTAAGAATTCTCAAACAATGGAAGTGTGGTACAAGAGAGAAACAGAATTTTATTCCTCCTCCCAAAAGCAAGCGACCTTGCCTGAACTGCATTCTATGCTTTAAGCAAAATGCAACTATTTACTGAAAGTTATCCTTGGCACTGTCACCAGGGACATCAAGGATAAGAAGGTCATTAGGAACAGTCAGCATAGTTTTACCAAGGGAAAGTCATGTTTGACTAACCTGATAGCCTTCTATGAGGATGTAACCAGGTGGATGGATGATGGAAGGGCAGTGGATGTAGTCTATCTTGACTTCAGTAAGGCATTTGACACCATCTCCCACAGCATCCTTGCAGGTAAACTGAGGAAGTGTGGTCTGGATGATTGGGTAGTGAGGTGGACCATACACTGGTTGAAGGGAAGAAGTCAGAGGGTTGTGGTCAATGGGACAGAATCTAGTTGGAGGTCTGTGACTAGTGGAGTCCCTTAGGGGTCGGTGCTGGGACCGGTGCTGTTCAATATTTTCATCAACGACCTGGATGAGGGAACACAGTGTACCCTCAGCAAGTTTGCTGATGACACAAAACTGGGAGGAGTGGCTGACACACCAGAGGGTTGTGCTACCATTCAGCGAGATCTAGACAGGCTGGAGAGCTGGGCGGGGGAGAACTTAATGAAATTCAACAAGGGCAAGTGTAGAGTCTTGCATCTGGGAAAGAAGAATCCCATGTGCCGGTATAGGTTGGGGACTGACCCGCTGGAGAGCAGTGTAGGGGAAAGGGACCTGGGGGTCCTGGTGAACGGAGGGATGGCCATGAGCCAGCAATGTGCCCTGGTGGCCAGGAAGGCCAATGGCATCCTGGGGTGCATTAGAAGGGCTGTGGTCAGTAGGTCGAGGGAGGTCCTCCTCCCCCTCTATTCTGCATTGGTGAGGCCGCATCTGGAGTATTGCGTCCAGTTCTGGGCCCCTTCAGCTCAAGAAGGACAGGGAACTGCTAGAGAGAGTCCAGCGCAGAGCCACAAAGAAGATTAAGAGAGTGGAACATCTTCCTTGCGAGGAAAGGCTGAGGGAGATGGGTCTCTTTAGCTTGGAGAAGAGGAGGCTGAGGAGTGACCTCATCAATGTTTATAAATACGTAAAGGGTGAGTGTCGGGAAGATGGAGCCAGGCTCTTCTTGATGTCATTAACTGATAGGACAAGGGACAACAGGTCCAAGCTGGAGTGTAGGAGGTTCCATGTTAATATAAGGAAAAACTTTTTCACTGTGAGGGTGACAGAGCACTGGAACAGGCTGCCCAGAGAGGTTGTGGAGTCTCCTTCTCTGGAGACATTCAAAACCCAACTGGACATGTTCCTGAGTGATGGGCTCTAGGTGGTCCTGCCTTGGCAGGGAGGTTGGACTAGATGATCTTTCGAGGTCCCTTCCAACCTCTAATATTCTCTGATTCTGTGATATATGGCATATATATTTATATATATGGCATACATACAGAAAAGGGAAGGACTGAGGCAAAAGCTGTAAGTCCAAGCTGTTACTCCCTGTTTCTTTGAATAAGATCTCTCCAAGTCAAGCTTTGGAAGAAATGACTGACTTGGGTTTGATTCAACCTGTATTTTTTTTTTCTATTTGCTCTTTTTTTTCCTCTTGGGGAAGACAGATGAAAAACAAACTGGTGTAGGTAGATGAAAACCTATGTTTCACATAGCTTTAATCCCTACTCCTTACTGCAGCAGTGGGTATACTCAGAAACCACAGCCCTGCTGGGTAAGGCACAGCAATTCTCTTTCCATGCAGTTGATGTAATCAGAGGTGTGCCGCAGACCAGCTGCAATGAAAGAAGCAAGTCCCCTTTAAACCAGCTATTTCATATACAGATAAAACGGAAAGCAGGATATCCCCTCAGCATTTATCCAACTCTTGAAGTGGGTTTCACAACCTCTAATGAGCATCTGGTTCCAGGTTTGTAGCTCTGTCAGCTTCCTGATTAACTCTCTTAAAGCCAGCTTTTTGCACATAAGACTTTTACATCTTCTCTTACACATTAGAGACCCCAAAAAGACAAATACCATCTTGCAGACTACCTAGTCTGGACAAAAGAGAACTAACACTTAAAAATATGGATTGGTTCGTTATTCAATTAAGCAGTATTGATATTTAACACAAATGTTTTAATGATCCATTTCACATTAATTATCCATTACACAGCCATGTGAGATGGCATGACTTGATCTAACAGATCACTGCTGCAGAAATGAGGATGGTCCCCTTTTCCTGACTTCAGAGCTGCACTCCTTCAGCTGCCATCATCGTGGCAGTGCCATCCTCAACTTGACAAAAACTTGCCTGTACAAAGAGGAACCTGCCAGGAACTGGGTTCTCCCAAGGGAAAGGTCTCCCGGATGTCAGAGCAACCTCCAAGGAAGGGGCAGGGCAGTGTGGATGAAATCAAGTGAGCAGGACAGGGTGGTGAAACCTCACATTTTCAGCGGCAAAGAGCTGTTTGGCCAGCTCAACTGCTCATGCAGGTACAGCCTCAGCTCCTCTACCTTGCTAATATTTAAATGTACTGCATAATTGTCAGTTTCCTTCTCTGTAAAAAATAAAGTAATAAAAAAAAAAATATAGATTTTAATAGATCCTAAAGTAATGTATTACAGCAGGACATTTTCTTGGTGAATTCAACCTAATCCTTTCACCAGTGATGTCTACTCATTTTTTATTCAGCTTGATCAGCTCACCAATTTTAATTTCCTCTAGATGTGCTCTGAGATACAATTTTGGAGTAAGACATATCATTAATATGCCCTTGCAGCAGGAAAACCTTAGGACACAGGACAGGTTAAAAAACAAAACAAAACAAAAAAAAACAACCCAACCAAACAATACATCACCAGTAAAGCATCATCCTGAATACACACAGAAAATAAACAGAAATCTTTCTTTTTCCATGCATCTGCATACTGTCTGAGAATCCTTCTGCCTTTCACGCAATACATCAAGATAAAAACCAACCACCTCGGGGACAATAAAATTGTCTCCCCTCTTGCTGTTCTTATCCTTCATAAAGAGAGAGGTTGTGTATCTGTAGTCATATCTGTGACTGTGTGTGAAGCCTCTGATCATGACAGAAAAGCAAAATCAAATAAAGTAAGTCTGTGTGGTTCTGACAGGGATGGCATGGTCTCTTTTCTTCTGATGTGCTTTGGTAAACTTCAACAATTTGTCAATACTGATACAGGAGACAGGAAAGGAAATAGCTTAATGTGCAATATCAATTGCTTTGGATTATCTATAGCTGCATACTGGATCAGTGGCATCTTGGAGGATACCACTTCAAATGAGAACAACCCTCGGCAGCGTTCAGTCGGGATCTGGGATGGTATGACTCCCCAAAACAGAATCTTTACTGCTGACTCTCAAGAGATGCAACACAGAATTGTATCCAAGAAACGTTGACTAAAAAAAGTATAAATTCCCCTCACTAAAACATTTTAAACTCAAACACTGTGTTCTTGAGTGCTGTTTCCCTGGGTGACTCCCTTTATCAATTCATAGCTTTTTCCACTCACTTCTCTCATTCTCACTGCAAAAACTATTAAAACTTTTTCAGTGTTTGCATTGTTCTTTCCCTTCTACATTCTCCTTGCTTTACTTCTTTTTTAAAAAATGGTCTCTTCTGGTAATGTGAGGTCTTCCACTCCAGACAATTTAAGTAGTGTTTAGTACTTACCTCACACTTGGATGCCTACTTCTCTTAACTCCTACAGTATTTTCTAGGTTAGCAGTAAAAATTTCACCATTTTTTCCTAAAATGACATCCTAAATAATCCTATTCCATCTAAACTATTTTTCAAGCTCTTCACCTTTCTGCCCCTTTTAAGAAGAAAATATAAAATGGAATTCAGTAATTGAAACAATGATTCACTTGAGCAATATGTTAACGTGCTGTTTAAATGATGACAATAGTAATACAAATGAAAAGGGAAATGTATGCACACCTTCTCCATATTGCGTTCAACTTAGGAACAGACTGCAGCTGACAACCCTGTATTTACTTCAAGAAAACCGAGTATTCATATTTTTGTAGTCTTTGATGTTGATACAGGTTGTATATTTTTAAAACTCACACTGAGGGCCATTATCATCTGAAGCCATGCTAAAAGCTGACAAAGTAAAACTGCCAGCTATGGATACATTAAATTCCCTCTAATTCCCTCAACCTACTACATGCTGAAACCAACTAATTTTTTTTTAAACTCACAGTACTTTGGCTAGCATGTGTGCCTCACTCGAATGATTTTCTGTCAGATGAAGCGCAGCAAGCCAAAGAATAGCATTAACCAATTCACAAAACTGCTGGTCGCAGCATTTGCTAAAGTAAAATTTCTCTTTCCCCTGTTTTTGACATCTCAGTGACTGCACTGCAGAACTGCTCTAGCCACCGCACTTACAGGTGACAACATGCTGATATCTTATTTAAATTCTGCAGTGGCACCATCTGCCTTGTATTTGAGCTATGAGGCTGAAATGCTCTTTATTCCAAGATAACCAAGATGTGTTTTGGAGAAATGATGTAAATTGTGTGTGGGAGGAAAAAACATGGAGTAGGTTTCATTTGCTTGGAAAATTCTATTGCACGCTGAAGAAACAAAGCAGACTTCAAAACAGTCTGTCAGCCACTGAGCCTCTTGTCCAGAACATGACTCTCAGCATAAAATGCTACCGTTAATAATTATTTTCCTTGTCAGTAACAACAATGTATCAGGCCTCTTAAATGTCCACCCGCCCCCCCCTTATTCATCACCTCCTGAACTAGAGCTCTTAATACAAAAGTATGTAAATTGGTACAGCCTGATGCCTCACTCAGCTAGCGACATCCCTTTCCATTGCCTATTTACCCTTTCCTCCACATCACATCCATGCTGTCTTTCACACTGCATTACAGACAAAATAAAACAAACCCTTACAGGCTTGTCTGCAGTGCCATTTCTTGACACTTTTTTTCTCATCCTTTTTCAGTTTCTACCATGACAGTGCCTGCAGTGTACTGATTGTATATACATGGAGGGTTTGCAGCAATTTCTGTTATTTATGTAGCATTCAGATCATTTTATTGAAAAGATAAAAATCAGACAAGATGCAGCTATTCACACAGCTGTCTTATGAAAACATTTTCTCTGCCTTTTACTACTTTAGCTCTCCACAGCATCTCTAAGTACAGCTTCTAATCACTCCTATCTTCCCATCTTGAATGATGAAAAAGTCCTTGTCAGGGCCCCTAGTGCACTAATAGGCCTTAACAGCCCTGACCAGCGTCACCTGGGACCTCCACACACCCCTCTGCCCATGGGCCCAGAAGCTCTATTTAAGTCCAGCCCAGGGCCACCACTCTCTGCCTGAGCTAGGCTATTACAGTGTTGGTCTCCAGTTCTGTTATAGCTATGGACCATGTTGATTCCCCACCCTTTGGCTGGCTTGACCTTGGATCTGCTACCTCATGGTGAGTTTCTGTGATGATTTGGACTCAGCTGAACCTGACCCCAGCCTATGGGTCTGCCTTGCTCAGGCAACCCCTGCCCCTGTTCCCTAGCTCACTGGCCAGAAGAAGCAGGCAGCACTCGCTATACCCTGACAGTCTTATAGGAAGGACTGTTACTCAATTCTTCTGCTGTGATTTAAGACTTCTAGGACCTATTTTAATACAGTTTATTAAAAATAAGAAAATTAGTCTGGGCAATGAATAAGCAAAGTAGTTCTACTGCAGTACTTAATTTAGACTACTATTTCTCTGGAAATGGATGTGCTGCTTATGCTGAGTTTGTGTAGTGACTAGCACAGCAGGGTCTATAAGATGTGCTACCCTAACATGAAAAAGTAACAATGCATCTGTGGAAATTCAAAAAGGGCCTCATCCTTCATTTATGTGAGCTCAAAAACAATTATTGAAGTTTTCTCTACTCAAAAAGCTATATCTACAACTAGGAAAAATGGCAAGTGCTCTATTATGTGAGCCCCCTATGTGTAAGCAAAGCTCTATCTGTGCTGTCAGCATCAGCAAAGAAACTGTCGCTGATTTCTTACATCTGGTGAATGCAGATGAATCACTTTAAGAGAAGTCATTCTTGCTTTTATTTCATTTTGTGGCTTCATCCAAGCTACCTGCAGCTTGAAGATTATCCTGTGCTGAACTTGTCAAGTTTTTCACATTTAAAATCTACCAGCTGCCAGAATTATACATAAAGCCAATGTCTCATTCCACACAGCAATATTTATCAACAAGACATCTCCTTGACTTTTCAACTAGTCATCTGAATAATAGGTATGAGGTTCACTTACCAACACTGTAAGAAAATTTACAGCTAGGTACTCCATCTGAGAAATCTGTAAAATTTTCCAAGGGCAGGTATCTGACTATAGGAGCACTGAATGTGTGCTGCAAAAAAAAAGGAACACAGGCTGCTGCACCAGCACAGAAAGCAGTAAGCTTTAGCACTGGCTTTATTTAAATTTTAGTTATATTTTACTCCATCTTCAGAAAGTAATGCACTATAGAAGCTGTGAATTCACTCATGCCTAGGGAAGTTATGAAGACTGTAGAAGCACTAGATGATCATTGTTTCTGGGAACTGACCCTTTTTCTGTGTCTCAAACTACCCTTCCATCTTGAATTGTATTCAGACACATTCAGCAAGGAACCTATCTCACTTCTGGTGTATAGATAAACATCATTAGGATAAAAAAAATCACAACAGGGATAGCTGCTCTGTTAGTTCTATTAAAAAAAGGCAGCTAATTCATCTTCTAGTCACATTCAGCAAACAATTTTTCTATGAACCCTCAAGAGCTTGGAGATTTCCACGGTATATCCTTTTCCACAGTTACTTTTGGCCATGGCTGCTGCTTTTTACTGTATGAAGGACAAAGAGGAGAAAAACGTGGCTGGCCCCAAGCTCTTGGTGCGTTCCTTCTGAAGAGAAGTTCTGAACGTTGCCTACAATCATTCTCGCCATGAAAGCTGAATTTCACATTCTCTTGGGTTAAAATGTGAAGCCAACTGTAAACTCATTCAGGAGTCCTGCAAGCCACACAAACTAGTAGTAACATTTACGTTTACTAATTAGCTTGAGGTTCCCTTATAGAAAAGCAACAAGACAAAATGTTTTTATATTTGACTTCCACTATCAGCATAGCCCTGATGCCCAAGAGAAAGTTTTGTAAATGTTCAAAGGAAATTCCTTTAAAACTAGTTATTTCTGATTGGCTTGAATCTATTACCACTGCTGCACGTCATTAGCTGGTTGTTGGGTTTTGGTTCTGTGTTTGTGGTGGGTTTTTTAATTAAAGTCTGATTTGAAAATAGCTTTAGCTTAAAAAAAGAAAATTCTAGCCTCAAACACTCATCCAGAGACTGAAGCTCTACCTTCCCTGTTAGCATTTTGAAAATTGTAACTTAAAACTGTGGCCTCTCACACAGTGAGGAATGGGAATGCCTGCCTTAAACTCTGTTCCAGAAAGTCACAGCTAGTTTCCTGGGTCCAGACAAAGACTTAAATGTGAAAGGAAGGCATCCAGGGCTGCTGCACCTGAGAGCCACCATGAAGATGCCTGTGTGGCAGCAGCAACTTTCGATTTCATTGAAATAAATAGAAGCTAATAGAAACTGTCAGCTGTTCTTTGCAAGGACAGGTGTGGCAAGGGTATTTTAATGGGACTATTTTATCTCCTCTTTTTTTTTTTAGTTTAAATGATAAACTTTGCAGGTCCATGAAGGATACTACATATCTTATAAAACCCTGTTAGGTCCTGCGACCTATCAAAGGCATTTCAGTAACATTATATATTGCATCCCAAGAGAAATTAAGAAAATCATTGTGAACTGTGCAATTCAAGGAGTTTGGCAGATCTGACTCAACAGAGAAAATGTAAAGCCTCTCCCTCTCACTTTCTCTTCAGTGTTTTTTAAGAGATGTCTTTTCAAGTTTGTGCTAGTAACCTGAACCAAAGCAACAAATCCTCCATGCTATAAAGTCTGGAACATGTCGACAACAACTAGCATTACAATGACAGACACAGAAAACACAAACCTAGCAAAGCACTTAATAATCTTCGAGACAAGCTATGCCTCTGTTTAAGTTTGGCTGAATGTGTCCAGTGGCTTCTGAATGTATTAAATGAGGACAGTCAGCAAGACAAGGCTGCGTAGATCTGTTTTACGTAGGAAATCAGGCTAGCAGTAACAGTGATAGAGGCTGAATAGTTTATTTCTTCTCCCATATGCTAAGTGCTCTGTTTATTTTCAATCATATGTAGGACTAAGATGTTGGTATTATTGCCATTATTCAGATTTGTTAATATATTTTTATGTATCGTCATCATCCAATAGACTGTAAAGTCTTTTTATTTAGGCAGTGAGGCTGAACACTGTTATTAGCCCAAGCTTCTGGCAGGATCTTTTCCTGGAGGTTAAATGGCATCTTTCCAAATTACACCTTGGCAGAGATTTTGGCTGTGCTTAGACCCATGAGATTTCCCTCTTTTTGTATTTCCAAGTCATTAAGCAACAATAAAATCTTTATGATATCTAATGTCTCAAATTTTACAATTATTCTGGTAATACGATGAAAACAGTTTATAATGTCTTTTAAATTTTGCTTCTACACGCTGCATTACCTTCCAACTCGTGTGTCAACAATCTAAAGGCTTTACATTGTGACAACAGGTGTGGGACCTTCCTACAGCAGGATAGTGTGCATATTTTGATACCAGTCCTCAGCATAAATACTATTAGGGAATATAGTAACTGATATAGATCTTATACTTGTTTGAAAAGGTTGGAATAATGCAATAATTTTCAAGATTAACTGAAGTATCTGTCTATACATGCTAAGGTGAGACAGTTTTGATCTATAACAATTTTATAGCAAATTCAAAAAATAAGTCTTGTGAACAGAAATGATGGAATTACATTTTCAATTTTAGGGCTGAAAAGCCGGCTACTGAAATAAGCTCCTCTTCTTCCTCCCCCAAGTGCCCCATGTGCAAGACTGAACCAGTTAAAAGATTCTGTGTTTGGAGTTTAAAATTAACTATTTCTGACAGCACTAAACCAGAAATGTACTATAAACTAAACTAATAAATCTGAAGCTTCCCTGATATTAGGCCTATGCACTTCAGTGCACAGACAGAACGTGGGGTTCGGAATACCTGAACGCTCGGTCATTAAAGTAAACAGGGCACAGATTCAAAACTCAGTTCATTTGTCAAGCTGACAGCAGCTGGAAGATTTCTGCATGCAAAATACAGGAGCATCTGGCTATCAAGAGTACTTAAGACCTTACCTATTGATCTCTTTCATCTGCTTAAATTAATTCAAGACATTAAGATGCCAAAAAATGTTGATTAAAGATCCCATGCATATAAAACTCAAATACCAATAAGCAGTAAGATGATGATACAAATACTATGAAACAGAACCATCAGCAGAGTTCCCAAATAACTGATTGAAAACCTGGAAAGACCAGAAACCTGACTGCCAGAAATAGAGGGCAGTATGGCTTACTGAGGGTAAGAGAGAAAATTTTGTTACTCTGTCAAGAAAGACTTGAAGTCCTTGGTCAAGTATGGGAACAGGCTCCCCAGGGAGGTGGTGGAGTCACTGTCCCTGGAGGTGTTCAAAAAGTGTGTAGATGTGACACTTCGGGACATGGTTTAGTAGACACGTGGTGGGTTGACAGTTGGACTTGATGATCTTAGAGGTATTTTCCAACCTTAAAGATTCTATGATTCAAAGAAAATCATTGCAAGGAGAGATAAGAAACTAGACAATGGGAAAACGTGTTTGTGATTCTGCATGTTTAAAAACAAAAAGATCAAGACACAATATTACAAGTATAAGCTAGGTTTAACTTCTCTAACAAGGACCTATAGTCTGTAAAATTCGGGTTTCACATACTAAATCACTGCAACAGATTAAGTTAAACTGGAGGGCTTCACAGTATAAATCAATACACTTTGCTATGCTAACTAGGTGACTTAAAGATACAAGCCTTATCTTACCTTTATTTATTCATTTTTAAGGAGAGCAGGATGAAAATCAAGTCCCCAATACCTACTTCCATTTTTCCAGAAACAATTCAGCTATAGCAAGGACACTATCCTGTTCCTTTCTTCCCTTTTTAGTATAGATATTTTATGGCTTGAAAATGAGATGTAAATAGAAATAGCTATTACTCTGTCAGGTGCAAAGAGATGACATTAGAGGAGAATCTGTTCACACTAGAAGCCAGACTAAATTAAGTCTTGAACTATGCTACACTGTGATGCTATCAGAATCTGGCTCCATGACAGTTAGTCTTGATGTTGCCTCTGCAATTGAAATTTGGCTATTAAAAACCATACTTTTCTATAGAAAAGAAGGAAAGCAATGCACAATTGTTGATAACCTTTCTAAGTTTACAGAAAAGTAATAGAGCATTATTTTTGTAGATGAAACATCTAATGCCATTAAGACTGAATAATAATAATGTTTAAAAACACCAATAGAAGAGCAGCAGTGATTTCCAATCAGAGCTGTAATTCTACCTATTTTTAAGGTCATGCAAGTGTCATTCCTACAATGAGATGACCTATTCTTCATTTTGAGGCTCTGCCTGGGTACAAAGTGAGGACAGATAAGCTAGAAGAACAGAGCAAAGGAAGATGAGGAGGAAAAGTTTTTGGTGGGGTTTTTTTTTGTGGTTGGGTTTTTTGAGAAGCATTTGACTAAATGCTTTGAATCATTTTTCTAAAATCATTAGACTAAAAAGTATTAAAAGTATGATTGAGCAGCACTGCAAATGGAATACAGAGTTCTAAACAATGCGTATGCTTATTTATCAGATCGCAACCATCTATTAAAAGATCTCATCTTCCTTCCCCTGACTACACCTTCAACAGGGCAGACCAGTAAAGCTCTATACTGATGAAAGTTGTTTCTATGCCAGAACAGCTGCAAAGTGTATCTCACAGCCACCAAATGTGAATGCAGCCTTCGTACATCAACGTGACTCAAGATTCTGAGGAAAACTTAACAAGAGACAAAATCACAAGGAAAAAGCTTCATCAGGGTGGTCAGGAGATCATTTAGGCAAAATTCCTACGCTCAGAAGAGGGACATCCTGTATGTCCTCTTTATAGCAACTCTTACAAATGGAAAGATGATCATGAAATCCCCTAAGGTTTTGCTTTCTTTGACTAAATACCATCCTAACTCTTTTCTCATAATCTAGTTCATAAAAAGTAAAATTTGAGAAAGAAAACAAAAGTTGAGAATTACTGATTAACAGAAAATCTAAAGCTAGGAAATTTAAGTGAAACTCTCTGGTTCCTTAACTCTTTAGCCATTGTCAGAAACAAAACAAAACCACCTGTCCCTATGGGTCAAGAAATTTTAACTGATTTGTTTCTGAGCACAGACCCCATGATGACACATTTACTTAATTTCATGGAGGATATTTTAAGTTATCCTACTTGATTTCTGTAACAAAAAAATACTCATTAAAATGTAATACATAAATGCATTTTCACCACTCCAAAAAGCTCTTGCTGAAAAAAAAAGTTTATAAATGGGTTCTAAGAAGGATTATTTGATAATAAGGGAAAACTTAGCTAAACAGTTTTACAAAGTTTAACTGCATTAAAGGTTGAAATGGTTTGTGAGCATCCAGCATGGGAACGATGAATTGGCACTCAGCCTTAGAATTACTGCCAACTCCAAAGGAAAACTTGAATCAAATAACCTAAGCTTCAATTTCCTGGATAAGAAAAGGCAAGGCATGGGTTTATAAAGTTTAAAAAAAAAAAAAAAAAATCTGGACAAGAAGATTTGAGAATATTATCAAGACATAGGCAACAGCAGGGACCCAAAATGTATTCCTTGGAAGTTCTAAGAAAGGATGTTTTATTCAGAAGAGTACTATCATTGTGCCTCTTTGGCCTGATCTCTCCTCATCTTGTGTGGGCTTATCACTTTTTAGAAGCAAATCCTGTAGGACTTTTGTCAGACATCAAGTCACATGCTCTTAGCACCAGTGTGCTGACAAGAATTTGGTGGCAATACTAACATACACCTGAAAAGTCCCTGTGAAAAATGCAGTGAGTTACAATTCTAATCACTTTGTGAAAGGACAGATCACCCACTGTGTCACCAAGGTTATAGAAGATAAGTACAAGACGAAAAAGAATATTAGAATTTCTGTGAAAAGGATGTTTTGGATTCTACCTGCCCTGCCCCCCCCGCCCCCCCCCCCAAGCATAAATTTGGAAATCTGCCCTGAGAACACAATGTCTCATCTACTTCCAGAGAGATTAAAAGAATGTATCATTAGTGAAGCACCTACTCTTTGTGTGCCATTCCTGGTTCACTCATTCTAGGACTGATCTATGGTAGGGAAAAACACAGGGTATGTCCTGTTTCATCCCAGCAAGGATGTTTCACTGAGCTGAGTGGAACTGGATGCAAAGAATTCATGGAACTGGTTGATCATATTATTTTAGGAAGGCTTTTCTTTCAGAGGCTGCCCACTCAGTTGTTTTATAAGGATTAGCCTCTTTATTCTGGAGGGTTTAGATGTTACGTATATAAAGGAAAGGTGTACACAAACAGTATGAATCTGCAACTGGTGCTTGTGTTCCTATCCTCTTGTGTATTGACATGGGAGGGACTTCAGTTATAGCAAAGTTCCTAAAGATACTAAATAGGATTTTATATTCCCTTTCCATTGGGGGGAGTGAATACTTGCTTCCAATACAGAAATAAATGACATGCACCTACAAAACAGTGCCTGTCTTCTTGAAAAAAGTAACATCAACTGTAGATGTAAGAACAAAAATTTCACTGGGAGGAGAAAACAAAAATGTGCAAACTGAAATTGCTACAAGGGAGAGACAGCAGTTCTTTCCCAGCAGGGATGTCAGTATGCAATGAGTCATTACAATGCAGCTTTGTGATTCAGACAATTCAAAGCCACTCTGGGATGTCACACCACCAACATATTTTTGCTCTGTGTGAATCCATACAAAGACAAAAAGTATTTTCCAGCTCTTAATAGATTTCCACATCTCTAACAACTTTCTTACAAGCTTTTTTCCTTGTCTTTTTTTTTTTCTCAAATTTGTTACTGCAGATCTGGTTTTAGCTGACTTTTGATCCTTAATAAAGTGACCATACTTGTTCCAGGCCACTTCTTACCAGTAAAGCCAGAGGTACCACACAGCCAAATTGAACCTTAAGCAATTCAGACAAATATCCTAAAACCAAGACTTAAGACTAGATAAGGACCAAAAAACTAGAAGTTTTGACTGGAGTCTCCTTCTCTGGAGACATTCAAAATCCAACTGGACACGTTCCTGTGTGATATGCTCTAGGTGGTCCTGCCTTGGTAGGGAGGTTAGACTAGATGATCTTTTGAGGTCCCTTCCAGCCTCTACGATTCTGTGATTTCAATAATTTTTTATTCATAAAGCTGAACAAGAAAAGGCCTTTCTCCAAGATGCAACACAAATCTAAAGCTACTGCTTTTCTCTCAAGTAAACAAATTTAGGGCAGTATGAATATTTTCCCTACAGTTATGTTCAAAGTATGGTCACTGTGCCCTGTAATTTATTTTGTGGCAGAACATAAACTAACATGTAGACATGGACTAATCCCTTACTATTTCCTAATCTAATTTTATTAGTAATGGCTACAATCAGCCTTGGAACAGAATGGATGTATAATACATCAGCAGAGTTCAAGCACGCAACAAGATAGAAAAAGTGATTTCTCATCATGTGTGTTTCTAGTCTGCTCTCTAGTTGTAATCCTACTAGAATGTTCCTTAACCTGCAACAGCAGCAAGAATGAATTTCCCACAGCAACAGAAGTAAAGCATAATTCTGCTACTGAGGAGGACAGCTGGAAAACCTATGGGAACCTATTTTCACCCTACTAGCCCCAGGAAACATGGAAGGGGATTGCACACTATTCGCTTTACCACAGGATCTGAAAGTTCTAAGTTACACATGTCAATGAAAGACAAATCCTGATCTTATCGATAACAAGTGGAAAGTAAGAGATTTTGAATTAAGCTGACAGATTTCCTGAGTTTGTGGAGTCTAACGATGAAGAACTGTGCAAAATGAATGAAAAAAACCTCATGTGCATCATGGGTATTTGCATGTGAGATCTGCAGAACCCTTTGGTCACCTTCAGGGGCTGTAGAAGAATGGGTAGGTTTCCTTCCACTCTCTGGAAGCCTGCTCAGAACATGTCAAAGCTTCTCCTTTGGGCAGACAGGAGAAGTAAAAAGTTAACAAAGTAGTCATGAAGGACAGTGAAATGAGTCATCCAAGTCTGCTGTTAATGATCTCATCAATCCTTCACTGGGTCAAATTATAAATACATAGTAAATATTGACAGTCATTTTGAGGCAGGTTTTGAAAGAGAACATTTATCCTCTTTCTGTTCTTCCTAGGACAGGTAATCCTCAAAGCAGCTAGCAGTTTCAAAGATTTAGGGAGAAATTCATTATGGAGAATATGAAAATTCATTTTAGTGCAGATTTTAGGTTGCTAAAGGCCAGTCAGACCTACTGGTGTTTTAATTGTGAACGTTCTCTCTCCGTTCACTTCCCTCCACTATAGTTATTTATTTTGCCAGAACTTCCTTTGCAACTTCTAACGTGTGCAGTCAGTTTTGCCTGCCTCCAGCTCTGGGGGACCAACAGCATGCTCAGTGATGATCTGTGTTATCCAAAATCATATTTGAAAATACTGTAAAACATTAACTTCTCATAAATATTGCACAAGTGACTCTATTACACAGCAAAACTATGTTGAACTTAGGCAAATTTAACCCAACATAACAAAAATGGAGGTGCAAAAATGTACTTACTGCTCTGATATACAGGGCAGCACACCCCCTATCACTAAATACCTTTCAGAGAAAAGAGTAGAAAACAAAGGAAGAAACATTTTTGTGGCCTTGTTTAATAAATAAATAAATTGCATCTACTTTGCTTAGAAGTCCAAGCTAAGGGATGTTTTCCAAATAGGAAACACCAAACTACATATTTGTGCTATTTGGCAAAGCTGTAAGCAACTGGGAAGTTTTTTCACTTCCCATCAGGCAGGATGTTCCGGTCTCTCATTGTAACTTATGACAGAGCGTTTAAACTAACACCTCTACTACAGTTAAATCCTTCACGCTAATTAGTTGGAAGAATCATATTGGAAGGTACACTGTAACATCTAAGAGTTTGGTGACTGTTCGATAGATCTAAAACAATTCTGCAATACAATTTGCGTAAAATGTGTTAATGCTTAATCATGTAACAATTTAACTTGCATTTTTCAGAATCTAAGAATGTTTAAAAAGTGCCGGGTCCTGCACTTTGGCCACAACAACCCCAGGCAGCGCTACAGGCTGGGAGCGGGGTGGCTGGAAAGCTGTGTAGAGGAAAAGGACCTGGGGGTGTTGATTGATGCCCGCCTGGACATGAGCCGGCAGTGTGCCCAGGTGGCCAAGAAGGCCAACGGCATCCTGGCCTGTATCAGGAATAGTGTGGCCAGCAGGAGCAGGGAGATGATTGTCCCCCTGTACTCAGCCCTGGTGAGGCTGCACCTCGAGTACTGTGTCCAGTTTTGGGCCTCTCACCACAAGAAAGACATCGAAGCCCTGGAGCGTGTCCAGAGAAGGGCAAC
Source organism: Psophia crepitans (assembly GCA_013399095.1). NCBI lineage: Eukaryota > Metazoa > Chordata > Aves > Gruiformes > Psophiidae > Psophia > Psophia crepitans. The sequence continues at coordinate 162,949 of VWZZ01002573.1, read as the reverse complement.
GAAACTGGTGAAGGGGCTGGAGCACAGGTCTTATGAGGAGCAGCTGAAGGAACTGGGCTTGTTTAGTCTGGAGAAGACGAGGCTCAAGGGAGACCTTGTTGCCCTCTACAACTACCTGAAAGGGAGTTGTGGTGAGCTGGGGGTCGGCCTCTTCTCGCAGATAACTAGTGACAGGACTAGGCGGAACGGCTGCAAGTTGCGCCAGGGGAGGTTCAGGTTGGAGTTGAGGAGAAATTTCTTCACTGAAAGGGTGGTTGGGCATTGGAACAGGTTGCCCAGGGAGGTGGTGGAGTCATCGTCCCTGCGGGTATTTAACGAAAGGTTAGATGCAGCACTGAAGGACATGGTTTAGTGGTTAATACGTGGGGGGGGAGGGTGGTGTCGGTTGGACTAGGTGATCCTTGAGGTCTCTTCCAACCTTAATGATTCTATTCTATTCTAAAGAGAACTGCTTATTATATTGTTGTAAAAATAGTCACAAAAACGTATCTGGTATTTTCCTGCTTATTCACATGGAATATTCTGTTATTAACACACGCACATGTGCATACACCCTCCTCCCTTCGTCCACAGTAGTCATCAAATCTTACATTATAGAACAGAAATGACCAATGGTCCTCATTCTCTACATCACACACCAAACCTTACTGAGGTCAAAAGTCACAGAGATGCCTAAAACTTTGGACAACCAACAGAAAAAGCAGCACTGTAAGTGATTTTCAAGGACAACTGATAATTGTGCTCTTGACTACGCAAGAGCTTCACTGTTCCCTGAAGAAAGGCAATACACTAGGAATTCAACTAAGTTCTCAGACTACAAAACTGCCTTCATAATCAGTGTTTCTGATTAACCTACCCGTCTCACACCAGCACAGTCTCACAGTAGAAGCATTGCAGCCACCCTGCACTGGTTGTGACACGCGTGCATCTGAAGAACCAGAACTAGCTATTCTCTTATTAAAATGTGAGGTAATCCCAAAAACACATTTCTGCTTACAGGTGACCACACACTTTTCACACTGTGTTGAAAAAATATAACCATGTCATTGCACAAAAGAGCTTAAAGTTATCATGTAGCTTTAATACAAGATTCTATCTGCTCCAGCTAAAATTTCTGTTTGATGTAGTACGATTGGAACCAATGTTGTTCGGCTTTATTTCTCCAACCAACAAAAAGAATCCAATGAATGAAAGCCCTTTAATATAAAAATAAATTTAAAAAATCTTTAAATCCTTCTCTCTCTTTTTGAAGCTAGCAAAGACAGACAGGCAACATTGCTGTATCAAAAACTAAGACAAGATAAGATAATGATTCTACGTGCACTAATTTCAGAGAGCATTAAACCCTTTGCAAACTGCGGCATGATGTAACATAATTATTTAATGAAAGAGTAATTTCTGAATTCTTTTGCTGAACAGTAAATTGAATTATTTTTACATAAGCTTTGGTTTCTTCATCTGAAAACTCACAGATGTTATGTAATTGAGGCAGAGCAAATTTCTGCTAATTAACCAGGCAAGAATTAGTTTACGAAAGTTCAGATGAGGTATGTTCTGATGTGACAGAAAGGAGAAAAAAGAAGGAACACAGAAACATTTGCTAAATGTAGAGCAAATAGACAACAGTAAATGAATGGCTAAATTTAAGAAAAACTGATCTATTAAGAGTGGGAAGACTGCACCTCAGGTCTTACAACTTTGTTTTACAGACAAAGTATGTATTTACTCCAGACTTAATTTACCTTTGTGTAGTTATTTACTGATCTTGGATACCATACAAAAACGGATACCGTAGTATTAGTATGTAATATTTCCTAAATAATCAACAAAGATTAATGTCAGCACTTTTAAGAGAGTCACCACAGTTTCAAAGAGCTGTACAGGGCTATTTGCAACTGGCCATGTTTTTCATTGTATATTCTCAGAGTGGTTTGAATCACTTTTTTCTTATGTTGTGTGGTGGACTACACTGCCTCTCCCTGCTGTTGCTTCATAAAGTTGCTAGTAAGAGAAAAGAATTTCCTAACACTATTATTTTAGTGCAGCTTTTCTACTCCACCTCACTGACTGAGCAGTGATTTTGTTATTTGGGGCCTGGAAGAAGCAAGAGCGTAACATAAGCTGGTGAACTGGTCAGATCTGAGAGAGTCAATAGATACGATGCTAGTTGGTGCATGTGATGTGAAGCATCAGTCCCTCTATTTGAGATATACTACCAGTCCGTCCTAACTGCTGTATAGTAATTGCCAGTCTTTTGCTTTTGCCACCTCAAGGACGTAAGTCTAGGTTTACCTTTAAATTGCAAACATAACCGGAAAAGCTGTAGGTATGCTGGAAGTTTTTTTGAGGAACCACTTCTCTCCTTACAGTGAGGGCCTGGGCATTAACTTGGCAAAACTGAAGAATATAGTTTGAACATTTAGCTGACATCTTTTGAGGGTCACTAAGCTTCCAACTAGCTTGAATTATCTGCTAGTTGCAGCTCACAATAATGTAACCTTAAATATGATGATACACAAAGAATAACTGGTTTCTGGGATATAGCTTGACTAAACCAGGAGAGCCAAGTAGGAAAAGCTGATAGAATTCCGCAATACAAGCCTTGTGGTTCCCTTCCTTTCACCAGATACATCAAATATTTTCTTTAAAATTGCAGAAGTTTGGTTACACAATCCTGCAAGTTTTCATCCTGCTATACCAATGACTGGGTTCCCTCCTCAACAATTCCTCCCCTTTCTCCACTCCCCAAATAGAAAATCAACTATTGTTCAAAAATGGCATACAACACAACTGTTTCTTTCTTCATCAGTACCAGAGACCTGGCACACAGAATTGAGGATGAATTTAAAATTCATCTAACAGCAGCTTTTACAAACAGCAGCTCATTGTCAAAAATGCCATGATAAATGTCTATGCTAATAATAATTATTTCAAATTTACCATATTTTTTTTACAGGTAGTGGTTTTTTGGTACTCCACAATGAGATCATCTATTTCAAAAGGCTTTAGGAAAAAACCCTGCAACAAAAGCTAAATACTGCATCAAACCAGCAGCACAGGGATCTTGCAAGGTGACATTAAATGTGCTAGTTCAGACAGCACAGTAGCACAACACTTCATATGGATAATTTTCTTACGTTCTTGGAAAAAAGTTGAAGACGAAGGTTATTCTCTGAAAACTCTTGTATCAGATTTGATTGTCTACTTCCTGCTTAGAAATAATGAGAAGCACTACGCTAAAACCTTGAATCTGCAGTACTGCAAAAGGCTTGCTTCCCTGTGAGCCAACTGGCAGAAGCAATCCTTAAATGCAAACAAAACTGGTTGACTATTCTTTGAGAAATATATGTATATTCTTCAAACAATTTAGGGAAACAAGCTTAAACAGCAGGCTGGCAGAGTCTGTGGCAAATGGCAACTGATCAACAATCAAAACCGTGTTTTACATGTGTCCCCTGTCAGTCAGGAGTGCACTAGTTCCTGCTGGTGCTACTCCTGCCCACATACCTGCTATAGTGTCTGGATACATCCAGAACTGAATTGAAGGGGGAAAAATACCCACACAGTGGGGGAACCGGCACAGCTGAGAAAGACAGCAAAATACTCCTCGTTTTTACTAAGCAATTATATTTACCAATTATTTATTCCCAGAAAATTTTATTTACCAGTTTTCCCTGAAAATAAAAAGCAGAGAATCTCACAATAGGAATTTTTATTTTAATAAATGTCTATCAATTTTCTCGTCAAAACTGACAGAAATAGAATGGATTGTTTCAAGTCAGAAAATAAGCTGAAAAGCAACATTCATATTTAACTGTGTTTTGGTCTTATAAATCTGATATTAAATTTGAAATTAACAGCCTGTATATTAAACCCAAATGGGCAATAACGTATTACAGTCATCGATATAAAAAGCTGCATTGCCTTCCTCAAATTTTAACTATTATGTCTGATACGGAAACATGACGGACTTTTAATTTTTGAAGAAAAACAAAGATCGGCAAATACTCTATTTCATGATACTACACACTGCACGAAGAGCAAAACTGATTTCAACCTTTACAGTAGAGTCATCTTCAGAACAATCATCTTTCCATATCCAGAATTTTCCCCTCTGCTGTGATGGCCTTCTGGTTTCTGACCCTGACCTGATTACCTTCACATTTCATTAGCAACCCTGAGAAGATTTTTTATTGTTTCAGCTGTTTCATTCCACTCTGAATGCACAGGAAGGCACGGCCTTGTTTCTCCTCTTCGGATGTGCGTGCACGTGATGGCATTGAAGAGCTCAGAAACAACGGGACAGCATTAGGTTCCTACAGGTATCTGGACAGGTGGCGCAGACCAACACATGGTTCTCACTTCCTTTTAAATCCTACTGAGCCAGTGCAACCCCACATCTGTGCCCAAACCACCCCCAGGTACGCAGGTACCTAGCCCACACCTATACAAAGGGAATCCTGCCTGGTTACTAGTGACACGTAGTGTTTTCTCTCTTACTTACTTTAAACGTGAAACACTATCCTCTTCCTCACCTACGCCGCTGAAAAATTGGTTTTACGCGTTCTAACCTCCCGATCCTGCGCAAACGCCGCCTAAGAGAACACACGACGAGCACTTCACGCGGGCAGCAGAGGAGCCGAGCTCGGACGGACGGACAGACGGACGCTCCGCACGCAGTAGCGGGCCGAGGCGCTCCTGCCGCCACGGCAACGCGGAGCCCGCCGCCGCCACGAGGCCCTGCCCCG
>VWZZ01002573.1:0-158162 GCA_013399095.1 Psophia crepitans | reverse complement strand
GGCTCGGCCCGGCCCGGCCTCGCTTCCTTCCAACACCGCACCCCATCCCCCGGCCCGCGCACGTGGGGCTCGGGCTCAGGCACGTGGCATCCAACCGCGCTGGGGGCGCGCGCCACTCGCCCCCCGCCCCTGCAGCGCGCACGCGCCTTCTCCCGCCTCCCCCGCTCTGACAGGGACGCACGCGCCGGGGCGTGCAGCAGGGCTGCTCCTGCCGTCGCGCCTGCGCGGCGCTGCACCTTCCCGGCGTGCCTGGCGAGGCTGTCATGGCTGCTCCCTGCGGCCGGTGCCTGCACCTGGGTTGAGGGGGCGCCGGCAGCGCCTGTCAGCGCAGGAATCGCGAGCTGCGAGCGAGGTGGCCGTGGTGGGGAGCGGGGCGGAGGGACTATGCTGGCCCTGGAGCGCTCCCTGCTGAGGGGCTTCCTCAGCGCGGCGGAGTCCCTGGAGTGGAAGCAGGGCGAAGTCGCGGCGGCAGGTGAGGGGAGGTCCCAGACCGGCGGGGGGAAGGTGCCCTGCCGTTGTGCGGGGTCGTTGCTGTGGGTATCCAGAGCCACCGGCCCCAGGCCGAGCCAGAGCCGCGGCTGGCGGCTCCCTACACCCGCGTCCTCTCCGGGGTTTCCCCCCTCCCGCCCTTTCTGCCCCTTGCCGGGCTCCGGGGGGCTCCTGCCGCGGGGCGGGGGAGCCCCGTTGGGCTCGTCAGCCCGGAGGAGCGCGGTAGTACTGCCGGCAGGGCCGGGGCGAGAGCTGCGGCCGCGGCGCCGGAGCTCACTCCTCGGAGTGTCTCGGGCGCTGCTTGCCGGTCCGACGGGGCTTCAGGTGGAGAGGCGGCGGCAGTCCCTGCGCTGCGCTCGGTGGCCGGCAGACGCCTCACCGCGCCCTTCATGGGGCACCCGGCAGGCTTTTGATCGGGGTGCTTCCTCCGGCCGCCTCATGGCCCGCCGGTGAAACAAGGCCTGTCTGTGAATCTGGCAGTGGTACCGCAAAACACGAGGAGTGAAAGTCCGGCATGAGCGACTTGTTCTGTGTTTTATTAGTTGTTTAGTCACAGCTACTCGCAGGAGCAGTGGGAAGCAGTCTCTTGAGGGGACTTGGTTAGGTCATACTGACCCAGCTTCCCTGCAGTGGAGCACGGCAGCTTGTAAGAGACAACATTTGTTATGAAAAGATGCTTCCATATTTCAGACAGGGTAGACGCACAGTTGAGCTCAAGTCTTGTGCCGTCCTGTTTAAAACATGTAGAAGTTGTAACATATTGTCGGGCTCCTTTAGCCTTACCCAAGCACTTGCCAATTTTGGAAAAGAATTGTACAGAACTACTCACTCAGCTCTATTTCCTTATTTTACTACTTATTTAACCTTAACCATTGTACTGTCCAGGAATGTTAGGTGATGTGACTGACATCTGTCTTGTATTTCCTCTGAGAGTTGTTTATGCTGTTTGTGGTGTGTGTGTTTTTGTTTGGTTTGTTTTGGTGGGGGTTTTTTTAGGTTTGGTTTTTTTAAGTAGTGTGCTGCTGTAATATGTGGGAAGACTGTTGTTGAAGAAAGTTATCTTTGTAGCAGAGCTATAAAATGGTGGGGTTTGTGATGATTCTTAGTTGTCACTTACGTGGGCCCTTCCTACTGATGATTCTGAAACTCTGCACTTGAATTCGTATGGAGTCTTACAAGAAGCTAAACACCAAATCAAAAGCAGATTCTATGTGCTTACAGTTATGTTACAGCGTTACTGGAAAGAGAAAATCTCAATGTTCTTCATCAGTGTCCCCACAGTCAATAGCTATTCTACAAGCTATAGCGTTGCCTGTTTGGGCAACTATAATCCAATATAAAGAAGCTGTCATTTGGTGAAAGAAAGTCTCCTTAAAACATAGATTGGAGAAGGATTCTCGTTATTTCTGCTCTCTGTGAGAGTATGATGTCAGGAGGGCTGCAGAACCAATTCTATTCTTTTGCATATGCCCTTCCAGGTACAGCTAAAAGTGTTAAATTATCTAGAACAAATGATCTTTTATATCATTTGGTTGATCATTGTTGTAAAGAGCAAAAGTAAATTGTGGTCACCATCCTGGTCCAGAGAGATTAGAATGAATGTATCTCTTATCACCCATTCCTACCAAGTAATCCATTGCTGCTGTTGAAGTTGGCTCTGTGCTCAGTCTTCCCATACCTCTGAGATTTAGAATACTAGTTTTAGCTGGATGATCTTGGGGCTGGATCTATACCCATGCCAGCATTAAATTGCTAGCTCAAATATTAATATTAGTGTAGCTGTGGTAACAGTGAGTGCACAGGAGCTGCAATTTCCAACTGGAATCACAGATTAATATTAAGGCACCTGTCCTGTGCAGGTGTCTGCATTTCCTCAGCGCACTATTAACAGCATCTGCATCAGCTAGTATAAAATCAGCTAGTACAGCTACGTGAGTTGTAGCCACAGCTGCAGTGTACGCAGATACTGATTTTTCTCAAGAATAGACAGTTTAAACATGCTGAAGTTGTTTTAAGAGCTGCTGGATTGATAGCACTGTAGCATATCTAAAGAAAAAAGGGAGGATACGTTCTGTGAACAAAGCTTCTTAGGAGTTAAATGTATAGCACTTCCTGACTTCCATTTCTCTTGAAAGGCTTCAGTGGACAAACATGCGTGGATCTATATCTGCCTTAGTAGTTACTCCTAAGAATCTGATTCCATATGCAGACTTCTCATTGGGATAGTAAACTTATAAGAAAGTTGGGGTTTGTTTTAATAAAGATAAAATCATATTGCCTGTTCTTTGTGAATATTCTAAGCATTTAAAGGAAGGACTGACTAGTTTCTGCAGTTTTACATGAGAATTTGTTTACTGAACTCTTGAAAGTATCGAACCATTTTTATTTGTCATGTTTTCCCTAAAAGGGTTTTCTAGTCTGTGAAAATATCATCTTGTCTATAGGATTTGACTGTAACATACGTAAAAAGTTTTGGAGGAAGAAAACCCTCAGGTGATAAGTTGTCTTCAGTATCTGTAGTGTACATATTTGAAAGGCAATCCATGTATTTCCTGTGAAGTATCAGTGCAAGCTTGTGTTTCACATTCATCTAACAGTATGTATGTCACTAACATTCATACAAGTTCTGTAAAATTTGTTTGGAATGAAGTGATGTCTGCTAGTGCTGTTCTTTATTTTCAATGCAATTGCACTTTTCCTGCAATGTGAATGGAGATTCATTCCTTGAAAGGGGAGTGGTGTATGTTTTGGTTTGAATAGCTCTTGTAAGACAAAGTTGTTTCAAAGTTGACGCTGATTTATTTTTTTTTTTTCTTCTTTTTTCCCCCCCCAGAAAGTGGATCATTGTTGCAGTTGATTTTCGATGGGAAATACGAAGCAATATTTTCAAATTCAGCCATCCAGAAAGTTTTCAGTGCATCCCCTGTGACAGAGAACATTGACAGTTACTTGGAGAAACAGATTCTAGCATACCTGGACTGTTCTGCAGAGGCTGATAATGTGGAAAGGTGGAAATTATTATTTATTGTATGGAAGATCAATCGAGGTCATGTTTGATTTTTACAAAAGGCATTTTTTTCATTTTATAATCTGTGACACAGGGCCTCCAAAATTTTTGTTCTGAGAGAAAAACAGAAAACAGGTTTCTTAGGTTGTTCCTCCACTCCCCTGGGGCATCTGTCCATTACCGTTGTTTCTTTCACTGGATATTTTTGTGATATGAGGGTTTGTTGAAAAAACTGACTTTGTTTACAGTGATTACCTCTGAAGCTGCTGGTATAAATAAGCCATCAAATGTAAATTCAAGTTTTCAGGTATCATCAAACAATTTTGGAGAGTTTTCTGTCTGACACATTGCGTTACATTTATGTGACTACTTGAAATACCATGTAATGCTACTGTCCGAGCAGCGCCTGTATTTCTATGTCTGATTTATAGTACTGTTGTTCTACTCTTCTTAATGTAAAATAAGTTATTACTCATGGATACCATTTATTGATTAACTTTTTCGCAAGACTTTCTCTGATAGATTCTCTCTAATTGTATTGCGTACGCTAATTCTTGCTGTTAATGAGTCTGACTTCAGTGTCAGACTGAAGTTTCCTACGTACATAGGAACAGATTACAGTTTCCTACGTAAATAATCAACAGTCTGAAATCTATCACACCAGGGATAGTAGAAGCAGAAAACTATATATATATGTGTGTGTGTGTGTATATTTATTTGTTTATTTTAAAATAGTATTTTTTATATATCCTGTCATTGTCATCTGCCCTCTTCTCCTGCTCTGATGTGAGCTTTTATTGGCTTGTATGCCATTTATAGGGCTGTGCTGCTGCTGTCCTCCTGCAAACAGCGAAGCAATTTGTTCCTTAGGTACTCATATTCCAGCTCCTTGATCTTTGAGGTTTTTCTTGTTCCCTCTGCAATTCTAGGCAGCATTAGAAGCCCCCTTGCCAGAAGATCTGTAGGCAGATCTGCAGTATTTAGCCTTTCGGAAGCAGAGAGAGAGTTTTGTGCCCAAAATTACGGCCTGGAGCTTTATTCACAACGAAAGTGTGTAGTGTTTAAACTGTATCAGTGTCTCCCAGAAACACTTTTTGTTTGTAGCAGTCAAGTGAATTTTTCAAGCTCCATTAGTAATAAAATAAGAAGCTTTGAATTATATAGGTCCTGAAGGAGATAAGATGTGATTTTCTCGTGATAGAAAAACTTCTACTGAAAGACAGATCATTTCCTATTTTAGGTAGGCACTGCTTACAGCACTCGTGTGGCTGTACCATGTTTGTTTGTCCTCCAATGACTTTCTAGATTAAAATGTGTTACACAGTTATTTTTCCTACCTGCAGGCCCTATACCCCTTATGGAAGGAATTAATGCAACTTTTGCACTCTGGCCTTCGATTGCCTTTAGTGAAAATGTTTTTGTCTACTTTTTCAACAGTGAAAAATGGTGGGTTTTTTTTTCACTCAGCAATTCGAAGGAAGTGCAGCAAAACTCCAAATTCTAGCTCAGAGAGTTAGCAATAAACTGGTTTTCTTGTGACTTTTAGTAGACTGGCTTAGTTCAAATATATGCTTTTATTTTTTTTCCCTGAACTGGAGGTTGTAATTCTGGAGATTAAAAAACTCAAATAGGAATTGAATTCAATCAGAAACAGAAAGTTGGGTAATGTTAATCTTATTCTTTTAGCACAATATGTACACAGTATGGTTTTATAATAGTGTTAAAAGAACCCTTAAGGAGTTCTTTTTCTGAAGCTAAAACTGAGCAGTTTGAAGGCAAAACAGCTCAAAATTTGGATCTAGATTATAATTTCGTTGGACATAGCCTATAACTTTTTCCACTTTCAAATCCGTGGTTCTGTAAGAAAAATATTTAGCAGTATTTTAAAATTTGCTGCAACTTTTTCTATCATTAACTGTTTCAATCCTTCCTCTGCCCCAGATGTTTTTTCAGTATGACACTTCTAACCTTTATGGCTTAAAAATGAAATCTCAAAACATTCCTTACAATAAACTTATTGAAAGGAGATTTTTTTTTACTGCTATCACTACTTCAGTGATTAACAGTTATCTTCTGCAGAAAACGTAGATTCATAGCTGTATTTTAAATCAGCAAATTGTAAAGGTTGAAGCAATAGTATTTGTTAACCATGTAAAGAGGCAATGTCTTTTTTCCTGAGCTCCAGGTGAAGGAGATGTATTCATTGCCTGACATACAGCTTGATTCTAAGGACTGGAAGAAAATAATGTTCAGGAAACAAAAAGCTTGTTTCAGAAGAGCTTGAAGGTCTTTTGTTATGTTTGATTCCAAAATGCAAAGGAGCAAGGAAATGAGACCTAACGCTTGTTTTTATTGTCCGTGTGTTTATTACTTTTACCTTATTCAACATAGAAATTAATATCAAACTTTCCAAAACAAATCCATACAATAAAGCTTGTTGTGATTTCCCAGCTTGAACATTGAATGGTATTTCTGGTATTTCTCTTGGGGCATCTGATGGTTAGCTAACTGGTGTGCTATATATACATTGAAAAACAAAAATTAAGGCATTCTTGCTGTTTCTGTAGCTTGCTTTGATGCATATGAATTGAAAAAAAAAAACAACCAACCCCCAAACTATTCAGTGTCTAATTTTGCTTTCACTTTTCTTCTGTAATTTCTGGCTTTGTTAAAAGAAAAGAAAGATTCCCAAAATCTGTAATCTAATTGTATCTTAAGCATAACCTGGCTATTGAGTATTTTCTCACTCTTATTTAATTTGTAAATTCTAGCATTATATGCAAATTCAATATTTTTTCAAATAGAAATACTGTATTATTCTTCATTTTCAATTTGAACAAGATTAGGTATAGTGGTATAAATATTACAGTGGAGTGCATGTAAGCATCTGATTTTACATCATGGATCATAATCCTACTGGACTTGGTATAATCGGTGTTTAAAAAGAAAAGGCAGCAAAACCCCCATTCGCATAGAGAAAGGAAGAAAAAGATGAGTGGATTCAGGCATATGTCTAAGTACAAGACATAAACTATGTAGGTCACCATAGTAAGTGGGACAGTAGCAGCAGTCCCTCGGCTTTTCAGGCAGCCTTTGGGAAGTGAGCATTTGCAGGTCTGTAATCGTGAAGGATTGTCAGGGAGATGGAGTGAATTTTTTTTCTGGTGGAAAAAAGTAGGGGATAGGCAAGGAAGGCTAGTATTTGCAGGGATTAGAGCTTGGAACTGACAGAATGATAAGGAGGCTGCAAGTTGGTCATGGATCTGAAAATAGGAAGAAAAAACCAATTGGTGATGACAGATTAGCCAGTGCAAAAGCAGTATCCCAACCAAAGTAATGAAATTGGTTATCAGTTGTTTCAAGAGGCCTTCTGCATGGCTGTAACTGTGTCATGGCTGCAAACAAGTTTGCCTGCCAGAGAGATTAAATTTCACTAATGTTAAATTTTTTTTTTAAATATAAGTAGAAATAATAGTGTAAATGAATATTTGAAAGATTGAAGTACATCTGTCAAATTGCAGTGCAAGGATGGTTGATTATTTTGTATGTTATCTTCTTTCAGAAGCTTTGAAACGTAATTTATCATGGGAGAGTAATTAGAAAATGTATGCCTATGTGGTGGTTTTGTGTATAATGATGGTAATTTAGCGAACAGAAATTGTTAGTGCTTTGTGGTCTTTGAGTTATTTGGAAGATTAATGGCAATTTTAGATATGTATTCAAGTAATATTTACTGGTAGAAAGTTACTGAGTAATGACAGCTAGTAAATGTTATCTTGTCTTGTTCAACAAGAAATCTTTATACCAGCCCTTGGTCTCTAACTCTTCAGAAGACTCTGTTCCTTTATATTTTTTTCAGTCAAGCATTCCTCACCCTTATTGTCTCATTGTTCTACATGTTGTGTCACATTCTTGCCCACAAACTACTTGTTTGTGTGTGGCTTTTCTATTTAACTTTGGTTTTTTAGGAGTCGTATAACACTTTATCCTTGTGTTTCCATTTGGAGGACTTTTGCCATCTTTAAGTCCCTGTTTTACAGAAAGGAAGAAAAAAAAAATAGTAGTGTTTTTCCAATTCAGTTAATGCTCCTTCACATACCAATTTTTATATCAAACCAGCACAATTAAAATGTTAACTTTTTGTAGGCAGGAGGCATGTCATTAAGGAATCATAAAATAAACCAGAAGTTTGCATAAATCACCTAAAAGTCTACAACTGTTCAATCGACCATTAAATGCCAGGGGATTGTGCCTTGCCTTCTGCAGACCGCACAGATTATTTGTTACCCTAGGTGCATAAAGAAATATTATCATAATGATGTTAGATGAGCTTCGTCTTGTAGATAAGGAAAACTTCACCATGCTGGGTTTCAGGAACAAAACAAAGTCTCATAATTCCTTCTTTGGATGAAATATGATTTAAATTAAAAAGCATGATTGAATGAGATACTTTCGCAGCAAATGTTATCTGAGCCAACTCAGGGTTGATAGTTTTGAACTTTTTTATGTTAATTTAATTGTTTTATTATCAGAGGGAGTGAAAATAAACAGCTATGTCTAAACAAAAATAAACGTGCTGTTCTGGAACATACGCTAATGCAATATCTTTTCTCTGAAAATGAAAATGCTGAGGATTAGATGTGTTGTAAGAAAATACAACAATTATGCAATGGGCAAATATGGGGTAATCTGCGATACAGCCTTACATTTTGAAACATATGCACTAACTCTGCTTCCAAAGTGTTTGTCATTAGTTACAACCATTAAAACCAAAAATATGTCCAAGCCTTTTAGTTCCCCATGTGCATTCTTGAATACTACATTCGTTGTATTTGCCTAATGAGAGTGGTTTTTATTTATTTTTTTAAAGACAAGGGTTTTGAGTTAGTTCAAGAATTAATCAGATCTGGTACCCTTAATTAAAAATGTAATATGTTGCTAATTGCTTTTATTATCTATATTGCAGGCAGAGGCTGATGTTTCTACTTGGTGTGGGCAGTCTGCAGCTCTTCGTTCAAAGCAATTGGACTGGGCCTCCTGTTCAGTTAAAGCTTCAGGACTTTTTGCCACATGCATTGTTACAGAAATTCTGTGAGGTATACTTGGATTTTAATAAGCTGTCCTTTTATAGTCACTGCTTTTCACAAATAACCATGATATAGATGTGTCAGAGAAGGTGCATCTGTGAGGTGCAGTGCTAGGATGAATTGCTTTGATCATGGATACTACTGTCTGCTATTGCAAGCATCTTCAGCTATATCAGTTTTATAAGCAGTGTCCTAAAACTAGTTATTCTGTTTCTGGGCTTAAGAGATTTCCCACTGGAGATGTTGGCTTTGGGTGGGGAAGATATGTTTATTATATGGGAACGTTTACTTGAAGAGCATTTGCTGTCAATAAATGTTTTATTTACTTATTTTGGGATGTGTTCTTAGCTGGATCAAAGAGAGATATTCATAAATGGCTTAGAAATTTTCCGACCTTAGGATAAGGTAGAAGCTGCGTGTCTTGTAAATAGCAGAATATCCAGCAGGTGCTAAATGTAGATTGGGATGCTCAGTATCCTGTTAGGCTCATGGATGATGCCAAGTGAATTGTAGTAGTATTAGTGCAAGAAAGCTAACTCATATAGAGCTTTTGGAAGAGGAGGGGAATGTAGGAGATAAAACTGACAGTATTCAGTTTCATTTACTTTGGCATCTGTTTATGTATATAATCAAAACCATAACTCTTTTTAGTGAGATGCATATATTGTTTCTCATGGCAGTACCATGACTCATGACTCTCCTGCACCTGCGGCTCAGCACAGCTTACTGAGTGTTAATTTTTCTCTCGTAATTAAAGCTATGGTAAAATACTGATTACTACAGTGTCAGGGAAGAACATATCACTAGTCTCTACAAATGCTAAATCTACATGAGTTAGAATTTAGAATTTCACTATGTAACTTTTTTTAATAGACCTTCCATTTTTTTCAGGCTTTCAGACTATAATGATCTTTTCCTATGTCAAGGTTAAATTATGTCTTCGTGTTTCTTTTAGCCTGCTCTAAGTAATATCACTAACGATCAGCCTTACAGTGTCTCGTTTATTTCAGGAATATTTTCAGAACTGTTGTTTTCAGAACACTGTATTGGATTAGTCTTAACTTTATGTTTACAGGCTCTATAACTGCTGCCATTTCTATCCTTCGAGAGTTTCACCTCTGGGTCAGTGGAGTAGTTTCATTTCTGCTCCCAGATAACTTCTGAATGCATCATTAATTTCTTATGAGTGCATTAAGACTGCATGAAACTATAATTAATTTCAGTGAAGAACAAATAAAATAGCCTCTTTTAGATGAGTTGCTGGTAGGGGCCTCTTGGATGTCTTCCATGAACAATATTCGTGAATATGTGTACATTATTTCCCATCTGCCAAATGGATTCCAGCTTCTCTGTAAATTACTGTTACATTCATGTACTCTGTTAGGATTTCTTTTTATGTCCTGCAGAACTGGCTTGTGCTTTTCTCTTTTGAGTTCACACATAAAAGTAGTTCATTAATTTCTAAACAGAAAACCAGATAGAATTTTAGTTGTTAGGTGTCTTTCAGTTTTCTAAAATAACTTTGAGGCTTGACCACACCAGCTAGTAGTCTGACTGATACTACCTTGAATTTTTTATAAGTGGATTGTGTTAAAGGAAGACTTAAAAAACACTGTTTTTCAGTTAAAATGGATTAGCAGTTCTGGCTCTGAATGTGCTGGGATTAGACTAAAACGTTTTTAATGAGCTAAGTGCTTACAGTAAGTGGGATATAGTAGTGGGCTCCTTGTGTCTTAAAGAATATCACTGTCCCTTTGCATGTAAGGGAACAAAACATCCAGAACTGTTGAAGTTGGAGCATATTTATTCTGCCTTAAGTTTCGGAGTTTCTGCGTATTAGGTCATAGGGTTACCTTTAGTATTTTCAGTATATGAACTGGACAAAACTTTGTAGTAGGATGAATTAAGACCACCAATGACTGTACACATGTTGTAAGGACAAGCTGCTTTAACTGTTTGTTGTCTGATTTCTTATGCACAAATAGGATGCATTTGGTAACAGTGAGAAGCTCCATCTGGAAGAAGATCCCAATGTGCTAATAGATAACACATGTAAATAACTGGTAGGAATTCTCCAAATACATATATCAACAATTTCTCCTGGCATTTTTGTAACTTCCAGGTTGATTCCAAATAATGAAGTTTTGAATACATTTGAATAATTCTTTTTTCCTTATACTTATATTACTGCTTCTTTTTTTCATTATTTGATTCTTTTGCTGGAAGAGACTGAAATATTACCACGCTTCTATTGATATTGATAGCAGCGGTCATAATTCATATAAAAAATACCAATGTGCTGTGTAGTACTACTGTCTCAAATCCAATGTGATTCCTTAGACTTGTTAATTCAATCTGTTGGGAATTCCTTTTTCCAGACCAAGATGCTTGGCTTCTATTAGCGTAAGCTAGCCAGAAAGAAGGAATTGAGTTTTTGTCTGACTGATGTGCTGTTTGAATGCCAGTGACCAGCAAGATACAGGCTTTGAAGATTTTGCAAATTTCTCCCTCTTGTGGGGAGTATAAGGATGGATGGCAAAGGCTGAATGTGGAGGCAGAGTCTGGTAAACAGAGATGATCTGCTAAAATAGCCTACAGTCTTCCCCTGCATTCCCTTGTTATAAATACAGAAAAGAAGGAAGATTCTTAATGCAGCCTCGTGAAAAATACTCCCTTAAAAATGGAGCAAAGTCAGCCTCATAGGGAATATGAACAAGAGCATTCTTAACTAAGTGCTTCTACCTGTCGCACTCTCAGGGAACAATTGCTTATGCTAGCTCACCTTTATTATCTTCAGAATGCAACTCAGCTCTACGTGTGTTACCTTGTTGCTGGTTTGGATTGTGGAACTGGAGATAGCCTCCACTGTAATATTACCTCCTTTGTAGAAAGTTGGAGAGAGAAGCAGTTACAAACAAAACCGATGTCCCCATCCCCTAAAGTCTAGAGTCAAGAGTGAATTCTGTTCGAAAGGACCAAATCTTTGGCTGGTAACCTCAGTACAGCCTCCATTATTCTGGAAGATATATCACCTTAGCTTTGCCAAGTAACAAATTGTTGTGCAGTAGTCTTCGTACCGTTAAAAATCTGAGAAGCCCAGTGTATAGGCTTAGTAGCCACATACAGACACATTCCTTATTTTATAGTACCTCCCCCCTCTCCATTTTTAAATTAAACCTCCCCAAGCCTTTAGTCTGGCTTTTTCTACCTCTGTTTATGTCTGTAACTTATCCCAAGACTGAGAAAGAGCTGCTGAAATGTTAGGAAGGCCAATTCAGGACAGTTCCTGGTACAAAAGTAAAAGCATACCAAATGCTCACTCTAGTCACTGTCATTAGCAAGAAACTAAAATTCTCATACTCACTGTTCTCAGAGCTATTGAACCTGAATGGTTAGAAGCATTTTTCTGATTATCATCATCGTTAGTCAGGTGGTAGCAGTTGTGCTGGGAAATACTTTAGAAATACTGTGAAAAATGAAATAGCCAAGAGCACTGTCCAGCTTGCAGTTGATTTAGGACTTTAGTAGTAGTTACTTAATAGCCATTAAGATACTGTTTGGAAGTTGAATACATAACCAGCTGTGTTTCATAGATTAAAAATAGGTATTTAGAGTGAATTGAGCTTAATTTGTCTGTATTTAGTCCAGAGGTGGTAGAATAGAACCACTTGCAGGTCCAAAAGAAACTGGATGATTACCTGGGAGATTTCTCAGCATATGTTTGTAAACTAATTATGTAGTATATGTTTCTGTGCTTTAAAAAAATTATTCCTGAATAAAATAGTTACAAATTTTGTAACAAGTCTGGTGAAGAATAGAAAGACTCAACAATCTAACCTAGGTTTAATAGGTCACGAACATTGTGTTAGCAAGTCTTGGGTTGTGGCCATTTTGAGATATGTAAATTTTTTGAGTTATACGAGATAGGCTTGACATTTTGAATATTTAAGTGCTTAAACACAAGAAGACAAGCTCAAAATCTCTTTTTACTCTTAGTCAATGTTTTAGGGATTTTTGTGGACTTGATTCCTAAGTTTTCAGCCCTTGAAACTGTGAAAGCTTAAATGTCTACCTCTTTTACATAGCTGTTCTCTCGTCTTAAAGACTAGGGCAGTAAATTCTGTTGCTAGAATTCTGCACTGATCATATGGTCTTAGAGTAGAAGCTAGAAGAATGAATGTTGATTTAGGCTTTCTTGGCTATAGCAAAAGAATGTCTGCTTTCCTGTATGGGATTTACTTCATAGAAAAGAATATGTATTTGTTAAAATAGAAGATAGCAGTTGTTTGGCTCATGAGACGTCTTGGCTTATTGTCAAGGCTGTGACATATCATCATCTTTCCCTTCTCCCTCCCTTATTAAATTACTTATAATGTTTCATTAGCTGGACTGAGCTCTCCAGTGAAAGGACTTGAAATGTGAATTTGAGATTAATTGGTTGCTACAGTGCTTAAACAAGTGTAGATTACTATAGCATGGCAAGGCTGGTTTAGAAAATGGTTCTATAACAAAGCTTATTGCTTCCTTGCTTTCCCACTGAATATTTTAAGTGTGGTCTACTTCAATTATAAAAAGAATCAAAAGGGAGCAAGCAGGGAAAAAAGTTTACATTAAACTGAAAATTATATTAAACTGTCCTATTATGTGTGCATGTATTTTAAAAATGAATCTTTGGAAGTACTAAATGATGACTTTCCATCTCAAAATCAGAGCAGAGATGTTGGTAAGGCTGTTCATTTCTGAAGGAGGTAGGAGGGATCTGGTATACTTCCACCTGGCAGTTTCTTTGCTTTATTCTCAGGTGGTTTGTCAGACTATTGTAAATTTGTTCTCCATGGTGGGATTGAAATGGCTGCAGTGATGTCATGCAAGAATCCACTTCGAGTAAATAATTTAAAGTCCCAAGTCATTGTCTACAAAGTAAAAGTATTTTCAGTGTTAATGCAAGATAAATAACTAGCAAACCTAAGCAAATCAGAAAAAAAGCCAGAAGGTTACTCTGTTATTAGAAAGTGAACTAGGGGGAATAATGTGGCTTAACAACTTTTTCATCAATGTTACCTGTTGGTAAAGGTATGGGAGAGAGTTTCAAATAACTTAGGAATTGAATTATTGGTTTAGTTTTAAAAGCGGAAATGTGATTCAAATAACTTCATTCCTGGTTGAGTAGATTGAAAAAGAATCTTTCTTGGGCAAGTGACTTCAATGAAAGCTGTCATTTAACCTTCTTTTTCCCTTCCATTTCCTTTTATTGCCCCCTTTCATACCAACTGAAAACAAAAGCCCTACTTTTTTTTTAGTTTGCAAAGGAAACTTGCCATATAAGAACCAGGAATAAACTGATGAACTGACATCTCCCTGAGTCTGAAGATAAACTGCTTGAATGCTTTCATTGCATTAAAAAGAAGAATTGACAACTGTCAGATGACAGTCACCACTGAGAGACAGATTCCCTGGATAGCCTATCTCAAGCCCATTAAGTATAAGAATTACTGTAGGGAACGTCATACAGGACAGCATCCAAAGCAGGGAGAGGTTGTGGGTTTTTTTTAATCAGACAAAGAATGGTTTTAATATCTCTGTCCTAATGCCACTCCAATGGGAAGCTCCCTCTGGGGATAGAAAAGGATAACACATATTGACGTTACTGGAGGAATAGCTAGTGTATTTAAGTGCTGTAGGATTAATTTCATTAAAAAATATTTTATTTCTGTGATTACAAATTGAATGGCATGGATTTACCAGCAACTTTTCTTCTTAGATCATGGGAAGGATTACATTTACTGGAATGTGTTGGGGGGGAGGATAGTGTTGACTCAACATATGCATTTCAGGTGGGAGGAAATCAGAGTTTTTCAGACAAGAAACAAGGCAGAATTCACCATGACTTGGTGAAAGGTTGAGACTCCAAGAGATGGTGATTTTTTTAAATGTTTTGAGCAGACTTTTTCCTTAAATACATGAATAGTTACTTTTGCTAATTCTATATTACATGATTTGTTTACAAAGTTGTGTTTTCTGAAACTTGTCATTTTTTTCATTCTTCTTTCAGCCAAAAATGCTGCATGCAGCTATTCTGAAGATGCTGGTTCTAGATGGTGAATCAGTCTATACCTTGACTTCTAATCCTATTTTGCTGCTTATAGCCAGGATAATTCTTGTTAATTCAAGACAGAAGCTTCCGTCAATTCAGGTAAGAAATATGTGACTAATAATTATGACTACTAGCTGCTCATTAATTGGTTCTCTCATTCTTTTCTTCATACCTCATTGAATCAGTATAACTTCCATTTCTTTTGCTGTGTTTCCGTCTAAGGAACAGTTCAGACAGAGTGCTTACAATTAAACACAATTATCTTTTTCTTAAAGATAAGCTATTTTCTCATTGTTTTCCCTAAAGGAGAAGAAACCAAAAAAATGAGAAAATGTAATAGGAAGCAACTTTTTTAAGACACATACTTTGTGACGTTATTTGAGGGGAGGTGAGGGGAGGCTCCTATAATGCAGCATACATATACTATGTCCATTTTAACAAGCTGCGAGATACTGTTAAATATTACTGTATGATTTCATAGCCATGAGTTCTAGATGCGAAGGAAGTCCTTGCTTTTGTTTGTCATTGTCCTGTTCCTCTTCTGCAGGCACCAAATCTCTTCGTGAGAGAGTTTTTGTCTCTACCTCCTTTGTAGGTTAGCAGCAGGCTGGTTGATAGCAGCACTCTCTGGAACTGGGAGGTTTTTAACAGCAGCAACTTCTCTTTATTGCATTCCAGTTGAACAGAATTTGGCTGGAGATCAAAATGCCACATGGTCCCTCTTTATGCTTGGCTGACAACATCCATTCCCAGCTGGGTCTTTGTATGAGTGATGAATTAAACTGTGTGGGAGATGCTGGCTGTACTGTGTTTCTGGAAGCCAAGCTCTTCCATCGTTTTCCCTGTTATTCACAGATGAGTGCTGTTGAATTTCAGCAATTGGGTCAGTCAGGGAGGCAGAAAATGTACCTGGTATAGAGAATTCCCTTGCTGCCTCCCCTCAGACTGACATAATGGGGGTTGCCTTCTACCCAGTGGAGGGTCAATTACTTGTGATTACATCAAGTTTGGATAGTAGTTCAAAGGCAACAACTGATCAAAACTACTTTCATCAACAGGTCTATGTAGTAATTAAAACTTGCGATTCTTTCTTACTTCAGCTCAATTCAAAGGAAGTCGCTTAATACTTTTGCTGCTTTAAGATTAGTGTAAATAAATTTAAAACCGGGTAAGGTATGCCGAAAAATATTATCTAAAGCATTAATAAAGCCTTGTTTTATTCAAAAATGCTATTGTGCATGGAAGGTTAAATGTTTAAAAATCATCTCAAAATTCTGAACTTGGCTCCCAAAAAACTAACATTGCTGATAGAATATTGTGCAGAGCTCAGCCAACTTACCTGAAACTTCATAAATATGTTCTCTCTGATTGTAACATTTCTGAATGGCAAGCATCAGGCCTCAGGAAATTGTATCATTAAGCTAGATACGCCGTTGTGTGGGAAAATGAATACTTCATTACATAAAGCTAAACTGAATTAATTTGAAATATCTAAATTAAATTGCCTTTAGGTTTCTGAATCAGTGATGAAAAGTTGAGATTTGACCTTTTCCACAGCCTGTTGTTTGTGTGCTTTTACTCTGTTCAGCTTGATATCAAAAGTCATCTTTCATTGCTTTTTGAAATAGATGCCATTATTCTTTTTGATGGTTCCTTTCTAGGGACATTACAGTCAACTACATGTGATTGGTTTAGATGTTTATGCTTGAATACTGTACAGCCTTTAGGTCAGTCTGATGTAAGCATACCTGTATAAAAAGTTCGAAAGATAGGTGCCTCTCAGAAGCAATCAAACAGCTGTTCCATAGAAAATGATTGATGCGCTAACAGTAGCAGAATAAATAGTAATCATTAGAGTCTGTGTATGCCCTACATTCACAGATGATAATCTTCAGTATAATTTTGAGAATGGAATATTATATTATTGGTTAGCTTTTCTATGCATTTCCTGTTGGTGCAGCTAGAAAGGGATAAGATAAGCTGGGGAACTTACGTTTTGTGTACACAGCTTTCTAAAATCAGGGATTTCTTGAGCTGTGAGCTCTGCTATAGAACAGTTAAATACTTCAGTAAGGTATTTGCCCTTCTGAAATTCCACATACAAACATTAATACTTTCAAT
Organism: Psophia crepitans; assembly: GCA_013399095.1. Lineage (NCBI taxonomy): Eukaryota > Metazoa > Chordata > Aves > Gruiformes > Psophiidae > Psophia > Psophia crepitans. The sequence continues at coordinate 141,364 of VWZZ01002573.1, read as the reverse complement.
TGTGATTGTAAGGTGTTCTGATGAGCAGTTCTGATCCTCTTCTACCTCTCTTGGTCTCCTTTCTACCCCTGCCTGAAGAAATAAAGGTTAAACAGAACAGGAAAAATTGCATAGAATGGCAACACTGGATGATCAGAAATGCTGAATGGCTTCCGTACTAAAAAGTAACTAAATAGTCTAGGACTCTTTGGGCTGGAAAGATTACTGAAGAGTGAGGTCATGGCTGTCTATTAAAATTATAAATGTGACACAAAAGAAGATAAGCAGGAAACAGGTTTTTTTGCGTGTGAGTGTGTGTCTTTCTTTTACAAGAACCAGGAGGTATGAAATACAAGTAGCAAATGGTTGCTCCAAAATAAGCACACACAACTATTTCTTTTATCCTCTGTTCAGAGTTCCTTACCAGATTGTGGTCCTAAAGATTTGCAAGGTCCAAAGTGCAGCTAGAGAAATTAACAGAGGAAGAGCCCATCAAACTCTTAGAGCACTGTAGAGCTGCTTGAATATGTTCATCTTTGTGCTTGGTTAGTGCTCACTTTTTATAGAAAACGGGTATCTTGGATGGGTTTACATTTATTTTTTTTAAATTAGAATTGAATAGATTAGAAAATCTGTATTTCAAAGCCACTTACCCTGTTTCTTTTTTTAAAAAGGATCTATACCTGTTATTAACTTGACATATCCATATTTTCTTTCAGACATTATCTTGGTGGACTCTAAGATGTGTGAATATTCACCAGCAGTTGTTAGAGGAGAGATCACCTGAGCTATTTACTCTTGCCCAGACCTGTATAAAACAAGGTATGTTTCAAATTACTCAATTTATTGGCCTACAGCATCAGTTCTAAGATATCATGGGGAAAGGGAATTGGTAGGCACGACTGTCGCAACATGATGCTTATCAGCCACTTACATAATTGCAGAGAGTAGAGAGGGAACAGAATTGACTTAAAATGACATGGACTTGTATAGCACATGCTATTTTCCGTCCTCGAAGATGAAAATGAGAGTATGCGGTTGTAGACAAAGGTTTTCTTCGCCTGTGCTTAGCACTGTTAATTTACCACAAGCTCGCTTGAAGCCATTCTGTACAGTTTTCATTTTGTATTTGACTGAGCTCATTTGGTTTTGAAAAGGGAATGCCCTTGTTCTTCTGTGTCTTCATGGGGGAGATAAACTTCTCTTTTCCTTCTTTCTCTATCCTCACCTAGGTTCTGAGACTTATTACTTCTCTACATTATATAGCGAAAATAGACAACATTAAAACTGAGTTATGCATTATATATTGATATTTACAAAAGTAAAATATAAGAAGTTAAAATGTCAAATGTAATTGTATGAGGTTTTTTTCTGAGAGGAATAAACTCTTCTGTCATTTGCTACAGCAACTGATAAAGCTGGAAAAAGGACACAAGCTTTTATATACATCTGCTCCTCAGCAGTTAGTTAGCTAAAGATTCTTCATTTAATTTCACAAACGTGAAATTTCCAAACAATTGCACTGAAGAAATTTTCTATTGCGTTAGAGATGAGTTGTTATGTACGTTTGATTTTGTCAAAGGCAACAATCTTAAATGCCAAAGTTTCAAGTCTCCCCTCTCCTACCACACCTTAGTGGAGTGTTTTGGGGTTTTTTTTTGTACTGAACCATATGTAGGTTCAGGCCATGCAAATTATATGTAAAATACAAAGCGGGTTTTGGTCCTTGAAGAACTTCCAAATAGGTAACAGCAGTGTTAGTATGGTGACGAAATTGAGCAGAGGAGGATGTTATTGGATTCTCTACAGTGAAGAAGCAACTGACTTAATGCTCTTACTGGATGCAAAAGGACTGGAGTGCAAGGGGTCTGTTGTAAGTGATATGAACTACGATTTTTGTGTGGGTTTTTTTATACTTTATTAGATAATTTTGACCTAACTTCTAGAGTTATCTTGCACATGTATGGGAATCTTAAGATTAAATTCTACTTGTTCCTTAGTCTGTACCTTTAAAATTTCTAGGTCTTGGAAAGTTGAAAGTGTTGCTGATTTAAAATTTATTTTTTAAAAATTAAATTAAAGTTTCCTGACTAGATGATACTGCATAGAGGTATAGTAGTTTGTGCAACCCTGATCTGTGTAGAGGATGCTGTTGTATATGCACTGATACTAAATAAGTACTAAGATGTCTGTTTTTAGAGAAGATGATATAAAGTACGCTTGAACCTGTAGTGAGTTTTTCCAGGCAGTTTTCCTTGCCTCTAACAGTTTAATTACTTTATAATTGAAGCCATCTGGTATTCCAAACCAATTACCTTCATATTTTATAAAATAAATACTTAATAAACCTCTTAAATAGTCTTTGATTAGGGCTTGAAAAAAACACTTGTTTTTTTCTGTATCACCTTGAGTAGAAAATTCTGTCTTAATTAGTAGAGAAAAAGACCTTCAAATTCAGGAGAAATTCTTCTCTATTTAAAATATGTTGGTGTCAAGTGTAAGGTCAGCATCATCACCTGAACAGAAAACAGCTGCAGTGATTCCCAGCTGTTCTGAAGCAGCTGTTGTGCAAAAACAACAGGGCTCAGTGCAGTTTCCCATCCATTTGGTCCTGTGCCAAACATGGTATGGGATGCCAGAGGGATGTCTTAAGTTTGGAACGTCAGTGCCTCTGTGCAGCTGCATCAATACTAGTAATGATGTGAAGCTTTCCACAAAGGTCCATGAAGTCTCAATGGCCTAAACTTACCAAATTTTGGGATTAGCACTGTAAGTGAATGATACTTAAATAGGGAGTGGTAAAACCACTTCTCAATGTGTCACTTCAGTTCATTGTAGTAGTATGTATGGTTTTAGCACAACTGTTTTTATATTCAGATCACTGAAACTTGTTAGCTGTGGAAAATCAAGATGTATGCTTACAGACCATAAACTTTTCTTTTTCTTTGAAATTCAAAATCATTCAATTAGAAAGTTGTGGTTTTGTGCAGTTTCCACATGTGTACCTGCACATTCAGTACCTTGTAGGCTTTGTTGCACTGATAACAGCCCTTCAGGATTTAGTGGCTCAAACTATCCTAAAGAGTCAATGCAAATCTATGTTTATATCTGTATAAAACTCTGCATTTTTGAGTGCTTTTAATAATACCTCATAGAAAACCCATTTCAATTTTTCCTTGTGTAAATGGGATTTTTGATCTTTGGGAAACCATCAGGGTGGCATTGTGTATATATGGAGTGTGAAAATCAGGTGAAGATGGCAGATGTCCCAAATCATTTACTGACTTTTTTTTTCATGACTCTTTTTACAAAAAAAAAAAAGAGCTTTTGTTAGAAGGGCAGATGTTTTCTAGTTCTGTGGGCATTATTCTCTTTTTTTAAGAAGACAGTGTGTTTAATGATAAACATGGACAAAAACATTAAAACCTCAGATCATTTCTTAATGAAGAGTATACATTACTTATACCCAATTCAGCTTTGGTCTAAAATGTAAACAAAGATTAAACTTTTGTTTGTTTTAATAGTAATCCTTTGATATAAAACTTGAAGAATGCTTTAAATAGTGCATATCTTTTATATGCTGACTGGATTTTAAATGTGTGGAAGTGTAAAGAACAACAGGTCTTCTTTAGGCATAACAGACTTTCTCTCCTGGTATTTTAAATGTATTTTAAAAATATTGTTCTGGACTGCATCCCGATAGCTTTCTTTTTCTTCATTTACAGTGACAGAAGCAGAAACTTTGTTCACGGGTGGTGAAAGCTGGCACTTAGCAGTTCAGTTCCATCTTGAGTGTGCCTATACATTTTTGTATTACTATGAGTATAAAAAAGCTAAACAGTGTTTCAATATGGCTAAGGACATAACAAAACTGCAGATTAATCTTACAGGTAAGTTTTGATTGTACACTCTATGAGGATGGTTGGTTGCACCAAATTAACCTATGGCGTCTTGGGGTTTTTTTTGCGTATCCAAGTAGAAGAGAACTGTATTTTGAAAAATCTTGACTTTCAGCAGGTAGGACTTATTTGTCTTCTAAGAATTAGCATTGCTTGGAAAAGGAAAGAAATACGCTGTCTAGTTACAATGTATCTGAGCAGCTGTGTCGTTACAATCCCTCTTTCTCATGTTTCATATCAAATTCTAGGTCAAGTTGTCTCCGTTATGGAACTCCTGAAACTAATTGATGTCATGATGAATAATTTCTGTTTGTTTGGAGACGCTTAAAAAGAGCTCTGCATGATTTGATCCAGTCTTTCACCTTTTATGCCACTAGCCTAGATCTACTCCATGTAAATAGCATTTAAAAGTCACTTTCAGGACTGTTGTTATCACAGGAAGTAAGCAGAAAAGTCAAATTTCTGATGAACAGAAATATAAAGCCTCCATAGTGATCGAATCCTTAATAATTATCCTTTCAAAACCTATTCTTTGGAATCAGGCAGATCAGATTGCTACATTTGCAACTTCATTAAAAATTATGTGTGTAGGTATGGGACTGTTTGGTCTAGCTGGGCCAGCTAGGTAATCAAAGTGACATAAAATGCACACCTTTTCTGTGTCAGAACTTTTCATTGTGCCTGAGCAGAAATGCCAAAATGCTTATGTAGGTTTTTCCTATATGCTTATTATTGGAAACCACTAAGGAACTGAAACTTGCAGCCTCCTTACATGTTACACCACTGTATGTCACAAGGCTAGCTGTTCCTTTATATTTAGATTGGAGCTGCAGCTGCCCCTGCTCATGTCTGAAGTCAGTTTAATATTTTAATTAAAAACAAACAAACAAAAAAACCCCACAAAACCAAACTACTTTTGTGTCACTCCATACTAATTTCTTCAAAGCTTTTAAAGATTACTTTTAAATCTGTAATGAAAATCTTATAGCATAATGTTTTTGCATAACTAGGAGTTGATTATATTCAATGAAATCTATGTAAAACATAGGAGTAATTTCCATATTTTTGTTTGAAGGAATTCATGCATTTCAATTGAACCTACCCTTTTCTCCTATGTGCAACATGTACTGTATGTGTGATGTGTTCCATGTGTGGCATGTACTGCAAACTTGATATTATAAGGTAGTTTTATTTAAAATTAACCTAATTTTTTCTTGTTTTATATTAAAAACATCAGTGCCTGTGATGATACTCAAGCTATAAAAATTTAATTAAGTAAGAACAACTAAAATCAGTGGCAGGTGGCTATTCACTGATATTCCTCAACTTACAGCTACATGTTGGATTTTTTTTTTTCCCATTAAAGGAGATCTTTAGATTTTGGATGAATGATTTCCCTAAATCTAACATGGGAAAAAAAACTTTTGGGAGAGGGCGAGCGGAGTGGAATTATTTGTATTTTTGATTACTTTACCAAGAAGTTATGCAAGTCCCAGAGAGAGCTTGTGGTGATATAGTCTCCTGGAAAAATGTTGTGAAACTCTGAAAAGTTATGTGGTTTATCTCCATAAATCTATTAGAATAGTAATGAAGGATGTCTAACCTGAAGGCAACTGAACTGAACATGTGGGAATTGCTGGCATTCTAGACAAATTCATTTGACATGCATGTTTGGGCTAAATGGAAGGAATTAGTTACATCACCAAAACAGACTTTGCTTTAATGTAAAAATCCAACCTCTAGCAAAGACATTTTTAAGGCTTTTGGAAGGAATTTACTTTTTAGGAAGGGATTTTAAGAGGTTTTTATTTTTTAATGGTTGTAATCCATACTAGCTGAACATTTTATTACAGCATGGAAATGTATGCTGCTCTTAAACAGAGAACTTAGAACCGATATTTTCCAAAGTTATTTTAGAAATGTGATAATAAATCATACTTCTTTTGGCTTGTGTACATTTTTAATTGCCATTAGTCCAGGTCTCTGCTGTATTTCATCACTTATTAAAAAGCATGCTTATGGCTCTCACAATGAGTCACAACCATCAATAACTCCAGAAAACAATTTCCAGTAAAGATGATGACTATGGTCCTTCTTGCATTTAAATTTACTAAAATGAAGGGTGATAATTCAAAATAAATTTAAGATCTACAGATCCGAAGAATTAATAATGCTGAACCCTGAGATTTGCATATTGTCTGCTTATTGTTTTCATGCCCAGTAACACATCCCTGGGAAGTTTTAATATGGAAAGGAAAGTCAAGTCTCTGTGTAGATTCCCTCTCTCTTGTGAGGATATATGGTAGTATAAAGCAAGCACGTTTTTGCCCCAGCTTAAACATGTGCTAGATATTTTCCAAACAAAAATTGTTTTGTCCCAGTAATAGCAAGGAATTCTTTGCTTAAAAAAATGCGGTGAGGCGAGCGTGCATCTCAGAGCATAAACAAATCACAGTTTCTGGTGGTAGCAAATACATTTATTGACAACCAGTATAACTTTGCTATTATTCAGCTGTTCAAGTAGTAAGACATAATAGGAAGTGAATTACAGCATAATGATTTTCAGGCATAATTAAAATTGAGAATTGAGTGCTACCATGTAAAATTAGTATGAATCACTACCCAGTATTTCTGTCTCTCCTCTGCAGCGTGCCTTATGTTTGTTTTTTTAAGGTGATTTTTTTTAGAACCTTTTTAATTTCTTCATAAACTCTTAACACAGGGCTTTCCCATTAAAAGGGATAATTGGCAGAAAAGGAGAAATCCAGTTTAATTTCTAGCTTCCCTACTGTTCTTTTTCCACCTCCAGGAAGAAAAGGGGGTGGCTCGTATTTCAGTGCCTGTGCCAGTTTATTCTTACTGACAATGGCCTCATCCTCAGATCTTTGTCACATGAGCAATCGTCTTTACCTCAGATTGCGTCCTGCAAAATTTTCAAAATGATAATGAAATTAAGAACTTTACTTGATCTTAATTGGTTCTGCAAAAGCAACAGTGGATCTGCATTCAGTCCTCTATTTCTGTTATTTGACTTTCACAGTTCACGTTACCTGACCATTGTATTATAGTATAAAATTTGGAAGTTTGCTTGCTTATTATTAGACTAATTTTTAGCTCTGATTTCGCTGTGGTTAGGATTCTGTTATTTTAAGTTACCATCCTGAAGTTGTTCTATGATTTCTCTGATGGCAGCTTGCAAATAGGTTGCTAACAGACTAAGAATAGATGTTTTCCTTTTTGATTTGGTATAAATGTCAATTGCCACCCTAAAAACTAGTAAAATTTGTCTGGGGCTCTAATAAAGAACTGAAGAAACAACACTGAGAGGACTTTCACATTGTGCATTCTGAATATTCATTGATTCAGTAGACAGCTGTCACTGGTTTGCTGTTTCCCACTCTCCCATGTTATAATATCTTATATGCCGCATTATGGTAATGTCATGCCTGTGACCCTTCTTCATAGATCTAAGTCTTCAAGTGAAGATTTGAAATATGTAAAATGATGGCTTGTAAGATATTACAGGATTTTCATTTGCCTAAATGTCTCCATGTTGTCGTTAACTTTTAGTGGGCAAGTTGAACAATTGTTTGTGGTTTATTGCTAGGGAAAGAGTAGGGAACTGATGAAACTTGATGACTGAGTTTTCAAGAGACAATACAGTAGGTTATAGGGAATTTACCTAAAAGTGGCTTTGCAGGACCTATCTACCTATGTTTGTCTGTACAAAATTTGTATTTCTTTGTATGTTATAATTATCGGTGAGAAGGCATGTATTTGACTACAGAGATATCAAGCAGAGTTAAACTACTTCTAAATTTTATAGCTTGATTCTCAATGTGTTGCCCTTCATTCTGCTTTTTTTTAGAGCAACTTACTAGTTTATGGGATTACTGTTTTTTAGTGTTCGTTAGTGTAAACTTTTCTTAATTTTTTGTAGGTGCTTTGGGGAAGAGAACACGATTTCAGGAAAAATATGTTGCACAGCTTATTTTGGATGTCCAAAGAACAGATGAATTCCTCCTTCCTCACAGTGAACTAAGTCCAGCTCCGACACCTCTAGAAAACCTAACAATGGTATGTATTTGGGAAGAATTACTTTTAATTTCTTAAAATGAAAATGTTCTGAAGCTTTTCGTGGGTGCCTGCAAGGGTAAAATGTGTGGTGCCCAGTGGGAAACTACTTAGTATTTTTGAAAGTTTCTGAAAAAGACGTGGGGCAGTTGTTTGCTAGTATTAGAGGACATGGGTTAAAACAACATGTGAGTGTCTGCAAGACAGATGTGGCTAGTAAATTAAAAACATATTTACGAATATAATCCTCTACAGTTTATGTGTTAATTTCTATTAACTAAGAGTGATGGAGTTACAAAAACATGTGAGACAGATTTTCAAAACAGCCTGCAAGGCATCACAGAAATGCACAGATTCCTATGTGACAGACATGTTTAGTAACAGTGTGAAGATAAAAAATTGATCGAGGTATTCCTACTGGCATGAATTATTGGTCCTACTGATGTTAAGGGTATGCATGATGATTTCAGTTATAAATAGCTCAACAGCCACTGGATAGTTGGGGGATGGCATTTTTTGTTCATGAGGAGAAGTTCTGGTTGAGATTTAAAGTTATATGAGTTTGCTAAAGAAGCCAGAGATAAATGGAGTCATTATGGTCCCAGTTTTATTCTTCAGGTTGGAAAGCCTTTATTAAAAAAAAGGTTATGACTTGAGAGACTTCCATGTCAAGCAGGTATCCAAAGCAAAAAATTTGACATTTGTTTCTACATTGAGTGCACAAATATGTTAGGAGACTATCCTAACTTTTTGTGTGTGTCCATTAGCATGTCCTTAGTGGTGTATTTGATTTGATGAAAAGAGATTGACTGCATATATGTCACAACTTGTGCTTATGATAGAACTACATATAGCAACCCATTTAAGGATAGTGAGAGCTTGGGGGAGGCCACTTGATGAGTGTCAGACTTAGTTATAGACATCAAGTACAACTTACCTAGAACTAAATGATAGGATACATAGTTCTTGGAGAGTCCCTAACTGGGATATTGTGACTGTTTTTCTCCAGTTATTTGCAACTTTCTGAAGATTTGCCTTTGTAGTCTATATCTGATGAGAACTTCAGTTCGGAATAAAGGCGTTGTAGAATCACAGAATCACCAAATGGTTTGGGTTGGAAGGGACCTCAAAGATCATCTAGTTTCAGGCCCCCTGCCATGGGCGGGGACACCCTACACTAGACCAGGTTGCCCAAAGCCCCATCCAACCTGGCCTTGAACACTGCTAGGGAGGGGGCATCCACAACCTCTCTGGGCAACCTGTACCAGTGCCTCACCACACTCACAGTGAAAAATTTGTTCCTAATATCTCATCTAAATCTGCCCTCTTTCATCTTAAGGCCATTACTCCTTCATCTGTCAGTACATGCCCTTTTAAACAGTCCTTGCGTTTACCAGGACAAAGTGTCTGGAGGTGCTGGCTCAGTGGGGTTTTTCAATCTGTTTCTTTAATGTGAAAAACTCCTTTGATGAGAGAGGGGAAAAGAAAAATAAAAAAAGAGGAGGACCACTTCCCTGTGTGAGGAATTTAGCTGTACTGGCAAAAGGTGTGTTTTGCGTAGTTGCACTTTCCTGATATGTAAAAAGAAATCCATACATTCTTAGAGGTCCATGGTCACTAGCCTGAAAACCTGCATGTTAGGAAAGCATTTAATATTATCTGTTTCAGCTTGTCTGTATGTATGTGTATTTATATATGTATATAAAATAAAGGAGAAAATTGTTGATAATACTGTGGGCAACAATTTGGAAAGGAAAATCCCTTTCAGCCTTTATTTAAGTAGAAAGTCAGTATTAATGTAACCTTGAAGTTGCTCTGAATGCTGTTCCTCCTATGTGACAATCAGTATACTTCTAGCAAAAGTGGTTTGGATAATAATTCTTTCTACTTGCATAGTTAGTTATTCTACCGTAATCATGGCAAATTACTTTCCATTGTCTCATTTTCTGATATCTGTATTATTCTTTTTCGAACAAGTGTATATTTTTCATTTTTTGAAGGTGTGAATTTCTCTGCAACTGTTTCTGTCTATTTTAAAATATTTTTTCCTCCTCCAACAGAATTATGATTTAAATGATGATACAGTGCTTAATGAGATAAAATTAGCAGATGCTGATCAGTACCAGGTACCTGATTTGTGTGCAGAAGAACTTGCTGTAATCCTTGGCATATGGTAAGTCAGTTCATGGTTACCTAAAAAAATTACTGCTTGAACCATTGTGATAATGAAATAATGAAGTGGTGAGTTGATGGGCCTTTTTTTCTTTCCTTATCGTATAATCTCAATAAAATACTGAAAGATTTGCATTATACATGGATAATGTTTTCAGTTATCTCAGAGTGAACATTAGTGTCCAATTCAGAATTTCAGCAGTGTTTCATTAATTGCTATATTGTTCTTTTATCCTGAAAAACTTCTTGTTCTTCATGCCTCAGATTAGTCATGTTTCAAATGTCAGGTGGCATTAGCTACTCTATGGCAATGACACATTTTGGTAAATTTTGAAAACATATTTCAGTCTGCAATGGTGAGCTTCCTGTGAGTGTTAACCATGTCTTTCAAGCAAAACGCTGCTTTGCTATTCAATGCAATGGGAATACTTGTATAAATTCAGAGCGTCCATTGCTTGTTACAAGCTGTGGTACAAAGTCCTCGTGGTTTTGTTTTTTTCTCTTCCTGGTTTTCCGAAATTATATGACGTAGGGGTTTTGGAAATGGCACAGACAAGCAAAAAGCAGCTTGAGATTTGAGGATCATAAGCTGCCTGCTAATGAATATCTTCTAATAGAAAAATACCTTTTTCTATGATATAGCAGTCATTTAGCTGATAATAGTTATCGCACAATTTCTTTGTGTGTGATGTATTTCAGAAGTAGTATTATGTCCAAGTAAACACGGTGACTGTGATGCAGTATTCATCATTCATACCTCTCAAACCACTTTTCTGACCTGTGTGTTGTAAGATGATGGAATCTGTGGTACTGCTGAAGTATCTTGCCCAAGCCAGAACGTGGCCAGGAGCCCAACTGTGAGTGAATCCTAGTTCCCGAATCTCAGACCATGGTTTCCTCTGTGGGGGCACATGGATGTTATAAGGTCTGTCTTTGTGATAGGGTGACAGCAATAACAGGCCCGCGAAAGGCTAGTGAGGCAATTCAGTGGCATAAGCTGACAACCCAGAATTTGGCATAGTTCTTTATGGCGTGGGGCTTCTTGCATGCTTTGTAGCACGTTATACTATTTCTCTCCCCACTTACTAAAATTTTCAGTTATTTTTCCCCTTCTTGTCCCATAAAATGCAGTGGAAATCATTAGTGGAGAGCAAATTGTTTCCTTTCATATGCCCATTTCTCAGACTGCAGCTTTTTGAAGGGGTAGACTCTTGCTTGGCTATGTACATGAAGTTAAATGTGAAGTCGGGTATCTGTGGCTTCAACTATGGCCTTTAACCATTCAACCCCTCCACTGTAATCAGGAATTCATGAGTGGAACATGTACTGTGGCTTCGTATTTTCTTTATTCCCCAAGACTTAAACTTGTTTTCTTTTCAAGATGACATCTAGATCCAGTTTGAGGACAAAGTGAAGTGAACAGTGGGTTGACATATATTCTTGGCCCAGTCATTTTCAGTCTTTCACACTGACTCAAATCAAGGCAAAGCCTTCCCCTTTGTGAGAAGCATTTTCGTGCACACTTCATTTTTTAACAGAGTATTGTCTTATATTCAAATTATACCATCCCTTCTGCTTCCACCCTTCTGAAAGAAATTTTAATTTGCCTATTGGTCTTTCTTGTTTTTCTCTTTTGTGGTTTGTTTGTTGGTTTTTTGTTGGTTTTTTAATGAAAGGATAGAATTTGATTTTTGCATTGGCTGGCTACACAGTAGGTTTCTTGATTGCAGTGTGTCACATTGAAACCACCCCTGTCATGCTCCAAATAGTGGCTAGAAACCATCTTGACTGCCAGCTGTGTGTGCATTATAAACCAAGCAACATCTCTTGCAGTATGCTTAAGCCAGTTTGTAAATAACATGCATGATCCTGAATCAGTTACATGTTTTTTAAAACCTCTCTCTGTTACACTGATGTAAGGAAAGAAGTAGCAACGTAAACTGTACCCAGCCAGTTCTCTCTGGCATCTGTAGTTTGAGACAGCTTCCTTTAAAGTGTTCGACTACTCTAGTTCTTCTCCGCAAATTCTTTTTCTTCCAAATACTAATCAATCTGCAAAACTAAATCTGAAAGAAAACTTACGATAATGAAGCTGTAGCTAAAGCAAAGTGAGCATGTGTGGGAAACTGCCCCAGTCTGCCTCACTTACACAAAGGTTTCCTATTCCATTGTATCTGGATTTTGTAGTATCTGATAGAAGGGAAGTGTCTAGCAGTGTCTACAGATTATCTCACTGCAGTACTGCAACCTAAAGGAAATACTGAAAGAAACTCCTAGAAGTGCAGAAGCATCACTTGGCTAGAACTTTTTTGATATTTTTTATGAAAATAACTGGTCACGATTATACACAATTTATTTTACAGTTAAGCCTTAAGAACTGTGGCCACAACTTTCTATAGAGCCTCAAACCAAACTTTCAGAGGAAAAGGATATTAAAGTTTCAGTTTAAAAAGATATATATTAAAAACCCCAAGAGTGGGTCAATGTATGATTTAAATAATGTGTTGTTATACTATAGATGCCAAAATGATGAGAAACTAAGAAGGAAGTATGTTTCCATTGTCACTTAGAAATAGCCCAAATTAGATTGCTGTTAGAATAGACACCAGCAACTGTGTGTCAGTAGCTTGGGAAGAGCTTCTCATCACTCGGTTCACCATTTTTTAACAGGGGAAAGCTTTTAGAAATTAGATAAGGCTATAAAAAATTCTGAGAAACCAGTCCAATGGATGGTTATTTCTTAAATCTTTTGCTGTCTCTCAAGTATCAAGTTGGGTCAAAGTAGTGTGTTATATGGGAGGTACCTCAGCTCAGCCAAAGACTAGGCACCAGTCTTCAACTGGTTATAAAAGCATAAGGAAGCTTACCTTGTATTATACAGTAGTTCATTGGATAATATATTATACAGTTTACATAGCTGTAGAAGCGTACTTGAAACAGTTGCATAAGCACTAAATAGCATTAGGGCTAAAAGATTTTTTTAAACAGAATTACCAAATGTGAACTTTTGAATCAATTGAGTAATTAGGAAAAAAAAATAATAATCCCAATATACATGGGGGCAATGGAAACATCATGGGAAACTTGGGTAGGTGAAACAGGAAAACATTTAGCTACTTGAAATCTGAGAATCTAATCTTAGCTGACTGTTCTTTAGTCAATGGAGAAATCAGCACCTGCAGAGCATGATTAATTTTCACTTCAGGCACTTATTTTACAGTGGATTGAATCACTCTCTACGTTTAGCTGTATTTTTGCGTGGACTCTGAAGGAAGCATAGACAGTGAAATTAAAGGGCTAAATTTTACATGCTTAAAGTTAGGTAAGAGGGATCATGTGCTTGTTAAGATTTTATATATATATATATATATATATATATGGTCATGCTATATTGCTTGCATCAGAAGTACAAGGCAACAGCAGGTAAACAACTGGTTTCATGTGTTTTTATAAGAGAGAGCATTTTCTCTTGCAAGCCGTTGAGATAGAAAAGGTTACGTTAAACTGCCTGTGGAAGGCCAGTGCTTACATATGTTGTCCTATGAAAGTAAAAGCTAAGAGATAAAATCTTGAACAGCGTTAAAGGTGGTGAAGGTTTTTCTTTTAAATACTTCTTTGCACTCTGGCCCATCTCTAAAAACATGTCATGTAAGTNTAAGGAAGCTTACCTTGTATTATACAGTAGTTCATTGGATAATATATTATACAGTTTACATAGCTGTAGAAGCGTACTTGAAACAGTTGCATAAGCACTAAATAGCATTAGGGCTAAAAGATTTTTTTAAACAGAATTACCAAATGTGAACTTTTGAATCAATTGAGTAATTAGGAAAAAAAAATAATAATCCCAATATACATGGGGGCAATGGAAACATCATGGGAAACTTGGGTAGGTGAAACAGGAAAACATTTAGCTACTTGAAATCTGAGAATCTAATCTTAGCTGACTGTTCTTTAGTCAATGGAGAAATCAGCACCTGCAGAGCATGATTAATTTTCACTTCAGGCACTTATTTTACAGTGGATTGAATCACTCTCTACGTTTAGCTGTATTTTTGCGTGGACTCTGAAGGAAGCATAGACAGTGAAATTAAAGGGCTAAATTTTACATGCTTAAAGTTAGGTAAGAGGGATCATGTGCTTGTTAAGATTTTATATATATATATATATATATATATATATGGTCATGCTATATTGCTTGCATCAGAAGTACAAGGCAACAGCAGGTAAACAACTGGTTTCATGTGTTTTTATAAGAGAGAGCATTTTCTCTTGCAAGCCGTTGAGATAGAAAAGGTTACGTTAAACTGCCTGTGGAAGGCCAGTGCTTACATATGTTGTCCTATGAAAGTAAAAGCTAAGAGATAAAATCTTGAACAGCGTTAAAGGTGGTGAAGGTTTTTCTTTTAAATACTTCTTTGCACTCTGGCCCATCTCTAAAAACATGTCATGTAAGTGTAAATTTTTTATTATTTTTTTTTTAAAAACAAACCAATTACAGGTGCCAAACAGTATAGTGATCTCATCATGGTCAGCTTATGGCTGTTTAAAATCATTGCCACAAAATAGATTGCCGTGCATCAGCACATACAGCTGTGTGAAGAGATTCCACTGGGGAAATTAACTTCCTGTCTTGCTATTCAAAATGCTCACATGAAAAACATTAGTCACTTGAAATACCTTCGTGAAACTTTGAAAGCGCTTGTAAAGTGATCAATTTGTTGGCTTTGGCTCGTTTTCATTCACAAAATTAACACAGCTGGTAAAACTGCGTAGAAATACAGCAAATACTCATAAAACGCCTATTTGGAAAGTCTGACCTATCTATTCTTCATCATCCATCTCATGCTAGTTAACTGTAGTTTTAAGCAGTTACCTGAGGAAATTGAATTTGCATTGCCTGCACTTGCAGGGAGGGGAACATGCCAGGAAACATAAGTAAACAAAAACTTGGCAGTTGTTTTCATCCATCTCACTTTATAGTCTGTCTTCAAGAGTGACTGTGAGAAGATACCTAAGGATGAATAACAACAGGGCAAACATGTTGCCTCCTTCTCCCAAATACTTTCTCAGCCTCTGAATGGTGATTTCCTGAGCCTAATTGACCTTGTTTGCATGGCAGCCCTCAATGGATCTCTCCAATATTTGTTGTCTTCCATTGAGCCTGTGTAAATTTCTTGCATTGGTAGCATCCTTTGGCAGAGGTGTCTGTCTACATATTTTTTCTGCTGTTCAGAAAAAACCACCTCCATGTAGTTTTGTTTGCCTGTGGCTTCATTTGGTGACTTAACTCTCTTATTTCCTAACAATTTTGAAAACCTCTGTGATGTCCCTCTTTGGTTAGTCCTAGCCTAATCAGACATTTCTTTTGCAGTAGTTGTTACACATTTGTAAGGCATAAACCACCATTATTCATCATCATAAAACAACAATCGTTCTAGCTGCCTATTGCTGAAATTTTTCCAATACTGAATTACTGCTTTTGAAACGAAAGGTCCAGAACAGAACGCACTGTTCATGGGTGGACAAAGGCTTTATGTCATATTTTATGTAGCCTTTATGTTACTGATTCGTATACTTTATGTAGTATGCCCTACTATGTTATTCTCTATTATTTTCCTAATTAATTGCTCACATTTTGATTTGCCTTTTTTAACAGCTGCCTAGTACCGAGCTAATGTTTTCACACTGCTGCAGTGCTATAGAGTTGCTTCTGAATAGAAATGGTCAATCAGAGCCTATCATTTTTTTGTGAAAGGCTGTGTTTTCTATTGTGCGTTGCACCGCATTTGTATTTTATTGCCCTTTTGCTCTATGCTGTAAGGTCCTTCTGCAGCTTCTTATTGTCTATTCACATCCTTACTTCAAAGAATGTCGTATCATTTGTAAGTTTTATCACCTCACTATACATTCTCCTCTTCCAATTTATTTGTTAATATTATAGCACACGGATCACAGCACAAAACTTACACAGGATTACACTGGTGACTTTCTCCATTGGGATGGCTGACTATTTGTCTCATACCATTTCCTATCAGTTACTGACCTTTGCCAAGACATTCCCACTTATATCGTGTGAATGCTCAGTTGCTTTGAAAGTCCTTCTTGGTGAGGGACTGCTCAAAAAAAAATCTTACAGACATCCAGGTTGATTTCATCAACCAGCTTGTATATGTTGTCCTCACACTGGTTAAACCTTCCAAAAGCCCCCAACAGGTTTGTAGTGCAGCAATTCCTTTTACAGAAGCCTGGCTGACTCTCCACACACACACTGTATTTGTCGGGTATCTCTCGTCCTTCAGTTCATTAGAAAGCCTCTCTTCACTTACCTACAACAAATGATATGCTTACAAGCCGGTAGTTACACTGATCCCCTGATACTAATTTTAAAGCTGGCATCTTTTTTGTTATTACCTTATCTTCAGGCACTTGAGGTAGTTTTAAATGAGGACTTAGACACTGCTTACAATGTCTCAGCTGTTTCCTTCCAAAACTAATTTTAAACTTTTTTTCTGAATACTGTTTGGTCATGTTAACGTCTTAGCATTCAGCCTCTTTGTATGTAATCTGTTTTGCAACATTCTAATTTGAGAGAGATTCTTTTCTCCTGTAATTCTCTCCCTAATCTCAAAAGGTGCTCTGGTGGGAAGTTTACTGTGTTGTTCTACAATAAATGCTAATGAAATTAATTTATATAGCTTCTCTACAATAGCTTTTGTGCTAGGGCTGTCATTTTGGTTCTGTGGACTCTCACAGTTTTTGTTCCTGCTGTTTTGGCAGAAGGATTTAGCACTGACTTTTGACTCTTTTGGTTAGTTGCTCCTGAAACATTTTTTTGACTCCATAATTGTTATTTTTAGAGATATTTCATTATTATTATTATTTAATATTCCAGGTTTTGATCCTTTCTGTAATCTGCATTTTAGTACAACTTCAGCTATTTGAAGAACACTGTTTTTTTTAATAACTTTTAACAATGTTCTTTAATATTTGTTAACTTTCTGAGTCAGTTCTTGAAACAGAAGTATTTAGTCATGATCCAAAAAGAGATACTTTGGAACGATTGCTATTAATTTCACTGTTACAAAGATTATAGCTAATTAAATCTCAAACTGTTATAATTAGTTAGTTAAACTGGATACTTTACCCATTAGGCTGCCAATATAGGTCTGATGAAAGAATTGGTTATAAGTTGTAAGCGATTGGCAATTAGCTTTTGCTGATTTACTAGAAAATACTTTTTTCTGCTACAGAGTAGATCTTACTGTATGGTTCTTATTTATCTATCTAAAGAATGTTTATCTCTCTGTTTTCTTCCTCTCCTATTTCATTCAATTTGCAAAGGCAGGATTCAAGAGTGGACAGAAAACACCTTGCAAAGCTGAATGTGTTGATTACTGACTGGTTTTCATATTGTTATGAAAAGATGCTTAATCATAGATCCTACAGCAACAAATCCTAAATTTCACTCTGATTTCAACTCCTGAAATTCTCTGGGGTGAACTGCTTAACCTGTCCCGGAAATCAGAACAAATACATAGCATAGGAGTGAAATGTTCGTCAAGTACTCTGGCAAGAACTAACAGTCATTCAAAGTGCTTAAAACCAAGCTGCAATGCTACTCTAGATTCAGATTTAAAATATAGCTTTAAATTTTGTTTTATTCAGTATGGAAAATTATTAAAGCAATAAGCAATTTAACTTTTCTCTTTCAAGCTCTGCGTTACTGTACTTATGTGTCATAAAGCATTGTACATGGATGTGACAGAAATGGAGATTAGAAATCTATTTTAGCACTAGTAGAACTGCATCTATATGCTTCAAAAAGCTGTGACAAAAATCTCTCTAGACTAAGGAGAGGATTAATCCTCTCTCTGCTTGAATCAATATACCTTTTCGATGCTGAAAAATAAGTTCCAATTTTGTCAACACTTAACCGTCCCTTGGTTTACCCATGCTTTTCAAAAGCTATAGTCATGTCACTGACATTCTGGTTGCCTAGCTGCTGTGGTGTTCTTATAATATTTGATGTTTTCTTGCTGCCTTTTTTGCATCCCCCAATAAAGAAGCTTGTTATTTTTCACCTGAAGTTACATTCATATTAGTGACTAGTGTTTAGTGACTTTAGCTGACTATCTCAAGGTGACTATAAGTATTTCTGCTAGAAGCTGACATCAGACAAGGAAAGGACTAACTGAAGCAGAGAAATTCTTTATTACTTTCCCATTTTCTCAAGGAAGGAAAATATCAGTGATATATATGACAAATTTTGAAAGTTTTAGACAACACTGCTAGGAAACAAAGTCCACTAATTATCTTGTGGGTTGGTTTTTTTGTGGGAAGATGGGGAAAAAATGCATTACTGTAATAGTTACTAAACTCCTCTTTTTTTTTTTTCAATTTGTCTCTTCACCAGAATTCAGAACCACACAAGTTAAATCAGGAAGGAGGAATAATAGTTAGCTTTATTGCTAACTATTTCTGCCTTATTGGCAGACTCCAACTTTAATGACCATAACAAGAATAAAAAGTGATGTCAAGGTCTTTGCTTCCTTTTCAAAGCCCTTTCTCATCAGTACTCAACCAAAAGCGTAGTTGGTATTTCATTGTGGCCACACTCATACAGCTTGCTCAAGCTGGTGGTATTATGAAACATCAGCATAAATGGTATGAAGCATGTGTGGAACCTCCATCATGGGAGGTCTTTAGGAATAGACTGGATAAGTATTTATCTGAAGTTAGAGGTTTGTAGAGCAAGAAGAACAGTTGGAAGATCTCTCAAGTTTCTTCCAGTGCAGAAATTGTTTTCTTTCAACTACTCTGGTCATGTTTGTCCCTACAATAAAGTATAAGTCTGTTTTAAGAAAATTCTGGTCAGTAATGCCATTTCTCTCTCACCCAGCCACCCAATTTGCTTTATTATTAACTTCTATAGCAATTTTAGATGTTAGCATTTTAATAAATTGAGAGAGCAGCTACCATATGTCACTCACTTCCTGTGATAGCTCTTTTTAAAAAATAAAATGAAAAAAAACAAACAAACAAACAACCTGCACACACTGATGGTTTTGTTTACTTTGGGGTTTTGTAGTTGTATGTCATCATTGCCATTGTCCCCACTCCCCAGAAATTGTGGAGGAAGTCTGATAAGAAAGCATCAAGAAAAGCACTAGGAAAGAGTAGATCCCCTAAGTTACAAAAGAGAGGAAAACAAATCTTATCTCCTAACAGAAGTAGGAAATTGAATCTCGGAAGTGGGTGTAATTATGCTTTTGCTCTGTCTCTCAGCCTACCTGTATTTGGCTGCAGTCCTTTGAATAAATGCCATTTGCATTGGCAGAGTAGAATGTTTCAAACTCATCCCTTAATTTCCTGAATGTTTCATCTGTACTCCTTCCTAGGCTGGTTTGATGAATATTGGTGGTACCTAAAGAATAGCTATTTTAGAAATGCTAAAGCAGTGCTCTCCAGAGACAACTTCCCTTCCTGTCTGTGGTTTTTTGTTTGTTTGGGGATGTGTGTGTGTGTGTTTGGTTTTGGTTTTTTTTTTTCCTTTTTTGTGTTCCTCCATATAATGAGAGTTGGGATGTCTAAGAGTCTCTTGCTACCACGAAGGAGGCTTAGCACTCTGCTACACAGATGATTCTATTTCTTTTTGTGGGCATGCAGAGATAAAGAGAGAAGAATGCTTCAATGGCATCGATTTTTCTTTTTCCTATCTTGAGTGCTTTACTGCTTATTCTTAGAATTCTTTTAGCATGTCTTAATACTTCATCATGTCTTTTCGTTAGAGGAAAAAGCAAAACAATGAGGGACCCTGGCCTTTTTTCACAGCTGACAGATAAGCAAGTGGTGGGAGAGATAATATCTTTATACTATATTGCTTTTTACTTTTATGTTTCAAATGCATTCTTGCTATGCTTTGGTAGAATTTACTAAAAGAAAATTGATGTGTTTTACCTTTTCTGTCTTGACCATTTTAGATTAGAAGCACTAGAAGGCAGAGGAGTGTTTGCTACTGAAAAACAGATTCTTACTTCGTTTGGAGTATTCATAGGATCATGCAATGGTTTGGGTTGGAAGGGACCACAAGGATCATCTAGTTCCAACCCCCTGCAATGGACAGGGACACCCTCCAATAGACCAGGTTGCCCAAAGCCCCATCCAACCTGGCCTTGAACACTGCCAGGGATGGGGCCTCCACAGCTTCTCTGGGCAACCTGTTCCAGTGCCTCACCACCCTCACAGGGAAGAATTTCTTTCTAATGCCCAATCTAAATCCCCCCTCTTTTAGTTTATACCCATTACCCCTTGTCCTGCCACTGCACTCCCTGGTAAACAGCCCCTTGCCAGCTTTCTTGTAGGTCCCCTTTAGGTATTGGAAGGCTGCAATTGGGCCTCCCCGGAGCCTTCTCTTCTCCAGGCTGAACAACCCCAACTCCCTCAGCCTGTCCTCTTAGGAGAGNTCTGGGCTGCCAGTGCACACTACCAGCTCATGTTGAGTTTTTCATCAACCAGCACCCCCAAGTCCTTCTCCTCAGGGCTGCTCTCAATCCACTCTCCACCCAGCTTGTAGTTGTGCTTGGGATTGTGCCGACCCACGTGCAGGACCTTGCACTTGGCCGTGTTGAACTTCATGCAGTTTGCACGGGCCCACCTCTAAAGCCTGTCAGGGTCCCTCTGGATGGCATCCCTTCCCTCCAGCATGTCGACCACACTACACAGCTTGGTGTCGTTGGGAAGCTTACTGAGGGTGCACTCAATCCTACTGTCCATGTCGCCGACAAAGATGTTAAACAGTGCCAGTCCCAGTACCGCCCCCTGAGGAATGCCACTCGTCACCGATGTCCGCTTGGACGTTGAGCCATTGACCACAACTCTCTGAGTGCGGCCATCCAGCCAATTCCTTATCCAGTGAGTGGTCCATCCATCAGATCCATGTCTCTCCAATTTAGAGACAGGGATGTCATGCAGCACAGTGTCAAAAGCTTTGCACAAGTCCAGGTAAATGATGTCGGTTGCCCTTCTCTTGTTCACTGGCGCTGTGACCTATCATAGAAGGCCACCAGATTTGTCAGACATGATTTTCCCTTTGTGAAGCCGTGTTGACTGTCATCAATCACCTCCTTACTTTCCATGTGCCTGAGCATAGTTTGCGGGAGAATCTGCTCCACGATCTTGCGCGGCACAGGGATGAGGCTGACCGACCTATAGTTCCCTGGGTCTTCCTTCTTTCCCTTCTTGAAAATGGAGGTTATTATTTCCCCTTTTCCAGTCGGTGGGAACTTCACCGGACTGCCACGACTTCTCAAATACGATGGACAGTGGTTTGGCCACTTCATCCACCAGTTCCCTCAGGAACCATGGATGCACCTCGTCAGGTCCCATGGACTTGTGCACCTTAGTCACTCTGTAAATAAATCGTGGTTTACTGCATTTCTCAAACTGTTTTCTCTGTGCTGTCTCCTTTCAACTCATCTTATGTATAGTCTCATTAAGTTTACTCGGATATGAAGACAGTGTAAACTCATTAGACAGCCACATTTTTTTTTATTTGTTCCTCAGAGCCTATGGTATGTCCTGGACAGAGCATAAATATGATGTTTATTATTCTTCAGGAAGAAAAGTGAAACTATTTTTTTGTCTTTTATTTTTTTTTACTAAGATTAGGCAGGGGGAAAAACCTTACCAAAAAACCAAAACCAACCAAGAAAAGAAAAACAAAACCTTCTGTATTCTACATGAGGCAGTTGGAATAGGATGTCAAGACAGATCAGTGTCATAACTGGTAACATGCACAATGTAGATAAAAAAAATTTTAAGTACAATGTAAAAAAAGTCAGCTTATTTCTAGCTTTCAGTAAAAAATAGATCGTGTTCTTCCTTTTCTTAACAAATTGTAAACTAAGTATGATTAAAAGAAAATTAAGTTGTTGAGGGTGGAAGGGAACCTCTAGAAATCATCTAGTCCAATCCTGCTGCTAGAGCAGGATCACCTAGAGTGTGCTGTACCATCTGTGTCACTTTTTGCTGAACTTGCTCCAGTATGTCCACATCTCTCTTGAACGGAGGAGCCCAGAGCTGGTGACAGCACTCCAGATGTGATTTCACCGGTGCTGAGTGGAGGGGAAGGATCACCTCCCTTGACATGCTGGCAGCACTCTGTAATGTGGCCTAGGAAGCTTTGGATGACTTTGCCATAAGGGCACGTTACTGGCTTATGTTCAACTTTTACCAGGACCTTTTCTGCCAAGTTCATTACCAGTACCCCAGGCTGTACTGGTGCACAGGGCTATTCCTCCCCAAGTGCAGGACTTTGCATCATGTCCCATCATCAAGGTCATTAATGAAGATTAATTTGGTCCCTGGGATACAACACTAGTCACTGGCCTCCAGCTGGACTTCATGCTGCTCGTCATAATCCTTTGAGACTGGCAGTGCACCACACTGTGCTTTTATCAGGTCCATATTTCATCAGTTTGTCTGTGAGGATGTTATGGAAGACAGTGTCAAGTGTATTTTCAAAGTCAAGATGAAGTCCAGCAATCTAGTCATCATGAAAGGCTATCTTAATCAAGCGTAATTTCTTCTACCTAAATACATGCAGACTACTCTGTCACCTTCTTGTCCTTCATATCACAGATTGGTTGAGGTCATAACGGATTGCTGGAGATATCTCATCCAACCCAAGGTCAGGACTTGGCATTTCCCTTTGCAGAACTGGATAATGTTCCTGTCAGCCTGTTTCTTCAGCTTGTCAAGATTGCTTTGGATGGCAGCAAAACCTGCTAACATATCAGCTGCTCCTCCCAATCTTGTGCCATCAGCAAACTGAGCGTATACTCTGCCCCATCACCCAGATGAACAGTATGGAACTCTCTATTGACTCCTGAACTGCACCACTCATTATTGGCTTCAACTAGACTTTGTATTGCTCATCACAACCCTCTGGGCCTACCTGTTCAGCCAGTTTTCAGTCCACATCACTGTCTGTTCATAAGTTTCTTCATGAGGATCTTACGGGAGACAGCGCTGAAAGCCTTCCTGAAGTTCAGATAGACAGTGTCCACTGCTCTCCCCAAATCTACCAAGCTGGTCATTTCATCATAGGAAGTTATCAAGTTGGTCAAGCATGAAGGTATCTCATGTATTATATTTGTAAATGTTGGTGGGCCATTGCTAAGGAGTACATCCACTCATGTAGAGTTGTAAGTGCAATTTCTTTATCATCTTGGTAAACATGTCCAATTGTGAATAAAATAATTTTAGTTCTTATTTCTGTGTACTCTTCTGGTGTTCCCCCTTTGTGTACCACAAGCTAGTGGTAATGCCAGTTAGTGAGAGATGGACCCCTGTAGTCATGTTCCTTGAGTGACTAGGAGGCTGTGTGTTTGGGATTACCCCTCGGGACTTTTTGAGTGTTAGTGGGTTTTTTCTTTGCAGAATCTGTGTTCAATTAGTCATAGAATTTTAACTGAAAACAGACCTCTGTAAAAAAAAAACCAACAAAGAATGGATTTAAAAGTGTTCAGGATTTGTAAAATTATTATTCCCATAAGCTTAAACTGAGCAAGACATTTCAATTTAGAATGGTCTTGGAAAGGCACTACTGAAATATCTTTGTCACCAAAATGATTCTTTTTTTTTTCTGTGACCGCTCCTAGGGTCTACAAACCATACTCCCGTTTGTCATTGTAGCAGTTTTCCAGAATGTCTTTTAGATTTCTGCAAGTTATAAAAACATGTTCTGCATAGTGGTATTCTGAAGATTAAATCAGCATTGGTGTTTTGTTTTGTTTTTTTCCTCTACAGTATAGACTTCCAAAAGAACAATCCAATACACAAATTAACTGAAGAGGAACTTCTGGCTTTTACTTCAGTAAGTAATTTATCTGGACGTAAACGTGTTTTCACTTCATATTTAAGTACCAAGCAGTAACTTGTCAATCACGTTAATCATGAAACTGTTTGTAAACCAAATTTGGCTTAGTACTCAGTCATCTCATCACCTTTCTCTTATTTAAAGAAATTAAAGCGAAGTTCAAGTTCCACCCAGTTTTGAGCCATCCTATTCAGGATAAGCGTGACATCTAAAAATCTAATTTCAGCTAAAAACATGCACAAAACATTTTTTATGTGTTTGAAGGTGGGTTTTTTTAAATGGTATGAATTATAATGTGATATTAAACTATATATTTTTACAGTAAACTCTTCCTCTGGCACTAGTGCTGAAAGTGCCCTTCTTTGACCAGTGTTTAAGTGGAGTTCAAAAGGAATTCCAGCTTTATTCTGTCAGATTGATTCAGTTTATGTGTCAGATGTTCTGCTTAGATGTTTCTTCTGAGTTTAGTGACGATTTGCTGCAGAACAATTCTGTAACTTCCAAACAAAAGCCTTGAAAATTCTAACTCTGTATTTTTTCAATGTAATTTTTTTTTTTTTTTTACTTGGGACAAAGCAGAATTTGCTTCTTTCATCTTTTCTGGTTTTGTGTGCTTTTCAACAGTAGTTTATATGGGAGGATCATGGGGAGGAGGAAAGGCCAGTGGTTATATTGCCTTTTTTGCTTAATTTCCACAATGTTAGACTTCAGCTGTGGTGCAGTAAAGCTTGCTCTGCTGCCCAGCCTTTTCCTAGACCCTTCTGCCACAGTAGTGCCATCTGAAAAAGTAAATCCTTAGTAAGAGTTTGCAGATAGGATCTCAGCAAATATCCCTTTGATTTCAGTTGAGCTAGAATTTTATCACTGACGCTTGTAGTTATGTGATAGCTCTATGGACAGTACTCTTAAGGTTAACTATGGTAATGCTTCTTGGGGTTTTGTTGTGATGGTGAAAGGAAGTTCAATGTGTAAAAAGAAAACCCTACTCTTTTTATTAGGTAGATAAATGTAAAATAAGTTGTTTTTAAAGTAGTGTTTGTTTAGATCCCTGTGCTAATAAGACCTAATGTAGTGTAAGATCTGCATGAGGGAGTTGAATGAAGCACTGTAAAACAGCTTGGTTTACGTAGGTTTTCTATTTGTTCTACAATGATCATAGTGCTTTCTCATGATATATTCGTAGTTTCTGAAGTATTTTGTTTTGAACGACAGGTTTGTTTTATTTTTCTTAAAAGGTGGGAATAGAGAGCAGAAAAAATTGAAATGTAGAAAAAAATGAGACTGTTCACTCTCACTTCATATTGTAGTAATTGAAGTACCCAGTAAGAATATTGAATCATGATAACCATTAAAGGGGAGGGAAAATCTTACAGAAACAATAAATATGTGAAAGGAAATGCAAACCTAGAAAAGTCTGTGGGAATTCAAAAAACGTGGTGAACAGAGTACTGCGAACTCTTTTCTAAAATGGCGAAACTATGACAGTATATTTTTTTGCAAAAATAATTGTTAATGCAAATGTATGAAATTTCAAGGTGCAAGTATAATTTCATTAAAGCAAACCCTGCCATTTTTATTGTTAATATATTTTAAATTGAGGGTTTTCTGTGAAAACTCAGAATTTTGCTTTTCATTTTATTTCCTGTGAGACTCCCTGGACTGCTTTTCTATACTCCCTGCTTCAGTCTTCCCACTACCCACTATTGTTGCCATAATTCTTGGGTGGAAAAGCAGCCATTATATATCTGAATCTTGAAATGACTTCTTCACTTATTCTATCCTTTTAATATTAAATGGAGTGATATTGTGGTAACAGAACATCTTTAACAAGATTGGTCCTACTCCCGTAATGGTGTGCTTTCCAGAATAATGACACTAGGATTGGGGTTTACTTGTTTTAACCCTTGAGTTTTCAAACATTTAAACACTTCAGGTTTTACAGGAGAGGAGAAAAGGTCAAGGTAGGACATACATTAGGCAAGAAAGATGATCATCTTTACTGTCATCTTTTATCTGCTGTTGCGTGAGAGGTCGTATTACCTGTTATCAGAGATGTAAGAGATCTGCTGGGTGACCAGAATCATAACGATTATCATAATGATCAGAAAATTAAACTGCATTTTTCTGCCATCTAGTGGCTGATTCCTCAAAAACCACAGGAGAGCTGATGAACTTGCTTCTTAAATATTTATTGCAGTGATTGGGGGAAATTATGTTTTCATTTATTTATTTACCTTTTTATAGAGCTTCTAAGTCAGCGACAGCTCGCTTCATGCTTACAAGATGAGCAGCCACTATTCGGATAGCTCTCCAGAGAAACACGGCTGAAAGATGTGTAGGCTCCCCTATTACTTTGTGCTCTGAGTAGCAAAAAAAAAGGGTCTATAGCGATAAAAGAACAGGAATGTACCCCTCTCTTATGCAGAATTCAGTGGACAGCAATGACTTAAATAAGTAACTGGTAGCCTAAAAATTAGAGGAAATAGTAAATTTCAGTATCAGAATAGTGTTCTTTTAAACTTGTGCTTGATGTTTTCCAGTTAACTGGATGTAGGGACATCGGTCTTTCCATTATTTTCTTTTTTGATCTTGACCTGTGCTCCCAAGTCACAGACCAGAACAAGTATATATTGTAACATTACCATCCCAAATCTTTCTTGGAAAGTGAAAGCAGGAATCAGATGTTAGCTTCTATCATTTCTTTTCAATAAAGGCATCTTTTGTGGAGTTTACACCTGAGCCTAAAGTTGTGGGTAGTCACTGTCACTGCAGAATTTAATCATAAAATCTCTGAGCTTTTCTGTCTCTTAGCTCTGAGTCACCGCGGCAAGCAAATCCATCACTGTGCTCCCTGGCAGTAAGGATGTTCTGTGTGAATGTTAACATAGCCTTGTTTCTTACAGTGTCTGTTAGCTGAGTAAATAACTGGCACTGCAAATGTTATCGCTTGTATTTAAGGTATTTACCGAGCTTTGGTACTACCTGGTGAAACAGGTGAATGAGCGCTATATCAATGCTGCTCTAGTAATTTCTTTAGCATCATTTAAACTGCTGTGTGTATGTGTGTGTGTGTGAGCAGGCATCTTCTCAGCCTACATGTGGATTCCTAAATCTGCAGGCTGGTTAGATGGTTGTCATGCATTCATCTGATATCTGCTGAGATTTGTTTCCTGAAGAAAGGAGGGTATTTCAAGCTATCTGAGGAAACTTTAGAAATTGTAAGGAATTTTTAATAGATCAGTGAACTGTTGAGAGATCCTCTTGCTTTGGACATTGCAAAACAGATGCATGTGACCTGCAATTTTTCTTGAGCAGAGAGAATTAAGGTCCAGGTAGTATGAGAGGGAAAGGGTGATGAAAATGAACTTAAGTAGATTATGTGATCCTGCCTCATACTGGGTGTAGTTTTGCAAACAGGCATTCTAAACTTCCTTTTATATCTGTAGAAGTTGAAAATTATTAGTTCTCTAAGATATATTTGTACATACAGACAGACACACATGTGTATATATATAAATTAAAGAGCATAGCATACAGTCCTAAAAATAACACTGTCACTATTAGTCACTGCTTGGTGACTGCAGGCAAATACCGAAGGATTGCTGCTTTTCACTTACTGAAGTTGCTTGGGAATAGTTGCCATCCTAAAAGTACTAACTTTTGTGTTGAAGAATTACTTTTAATACTGCTAATTATTGAAGCAAGGTTTGGAGGTGTATCAAATCCTGTATGCTTGTGTATGTAGTCTCATTGGCTGGGATTGCTCCTCTTAGTACAATAATTTGGACTTCAGTGCTTGAGGTGTTCTAATCAAATCTGTTCACCTATCATCAGCACAATATTTCAACTTCTAAGCTGTTGATTTGATTTTCTTTTTTCTCTTAATTTTCTTTTTTTTCCCTGCGTAGAGTTAAATTGTTGATTTGATATCATTATATGAGAAGTAACGTAGCTTACATGCACTTAAGAATAAACACAAAATTAAACATTCAATTTTAAAGGGAATTAAATATTCTTTTTCTCACACATAATGGTTTAGGGAGACAGTTAAAATGCTTTTAATTACTTCTATTATGGTAAGCACTTGGACTCCGAAGAAATCTAAGATCTTATTTAGTAATCAAATACCACACAAGCTGCATCAGACACACATGCATGTGATATTTGGCAAACTTTCTGTTTGAGCTACCTGAATATTGCATTTAAAAGCCATTTATAAGAGAGGAAAAGAGGGACAGTAGTAAAACCTGCTGCTTCTCTCGTAGAATTACTGGTTTCTTCCTTACAATAAACTTTTCCCCAGAGCTTTCTGTATAGGAAGTAGGAAGTGTATGATGCAAGAAACCAAAGAACTAACTCAGTACTGCTTCCACATTGAGGTTTTGTAGCTTAGTTTACTCCGGCTCCCCAAGTTAGTTTTACAATGCCTAAATATGCTTCCTTATCCCATCTTTCTTTTCAGCAGATTGTTTTTAATGTAAAAATACAAATGTGAAGTCGGTTGGGTTTTATATTGGGCAGCAGATTTTTCCTAGAAGTTCACATGTACATCACTGATCTCTGTATATCCGTGGCCCAAATACTTCTTTAGAAAAAAAAAAAACAAAACATACTTTTTGTAAATGAATAAAAGTAAGGTCTTTAAATCACATCTATTAAATATTTTCTGTTTGTATTATTTTGAATAGGTAATGCAGTTAAGACAATATACCAAAGAAGAGATTAAATGAACAACACTCTTATATAAATGCACAGGATATTTCAGTATTTTTTTAAAGAACTTTTTAAAAATTACATTTAAAGCTTTATAGAAGATGTCCATCACATAAACATAAACTTTAGAATAGGAAACGAAAAAGTGTTTCTGAAATGGTAAAGAGTTCCAGGAACATATGAAAGCTGTATGTAAGAACTGGTGAATTCCTTTGTTTTAATTCTAAGGTTATGCAGCTTTTGCAGGGAAATAGGGGAAGGATTAAGTAGTGGATGGCATTACATTTATCTCTTACAAAAGAGAAAAATGGTTTTTAAAAAAACAACAAACCAAAACACTAATAAGATCAGACTCTGCAATACAAGTTCTTGCAGCTTTATAGAAAGCTTATACTGTATTATAGTTTACATACTGAGGAGGCACTTCAGTGTTTCATAGTTTGATATGACATTCCAACAGAATACCCAGGATTAAGGAGTTGCAGCTGGTCCTTAACATTACCCCTTCCATCTGTCCTAGCCCTCGCTTTGTCCAGGAGAAATGGGCTTTGCGGTAAATGTGATGAGCACTTAGCCCAGTGTGGGAGAATATGACTTTTTTCCCTTATTAGTGTCTTATGATCAAGGGGCTTTGAGTTGTAGCGACATATTAACCTATAGGGGGCTGAGGGGAAAAAGCAATCAGAAACTGTGGAAGAGAATCTTCTTGCTTTGTGCTTCCCACATCTTAGCCCCATATTTATATCCTCTGGAATCCATAGAAGATGAGAAGGGAAAGAAAAGGGACCGTGGAAAATTTAGTTGCATTGGTTTGTTATACTCCCGAGACTTCTATCATTTATGGAGACTAGAGCAGTTGGTTTCTTTATTAAGTGGTGAAAACTGGAAAAAGGAAGCTGTGGCAGCTCTTCTGTCTATCGACACTTTGAACAGGTGAGGATATCTTTCTTAAAGCAGGGAGGGAAGTGTAGTAGCTGTTATTTTGCTCACAGTACAAAATGGAAAAATTATTCACCATCTTCGAACAAAAATACCTGATCATTCTGAAATTTTTCCAGTAAAACCATGAAGGATACCAAGGTCTGATCAAGGACTTAAAGGTTGTGGAGAGAGTCTGGCAAAATCCAGCGAATACTGTGTATTCCAGAGATGGACCAGATTGGAATGCTTCATGTCCTTTGTTTTTCCACTGTGTTGAGCTACTGATTCCATACAAGACTGTTTTTACTAAGGAGTTTGCAAATGGTTAGACGCATATTTATTTTTTTTCAGAGGTGGGCATTTATTGAGTGCAATAGAAACTGATGATGTTTGGTAACTTCAATCACAGCAAAGAATTACAGTGCACCTTGAGTTGAATGTATGTGTGTGTATGCATATATGAATACTTTTTCTGCTTTTCACTGTAGGAAGGGAGCGTTGGGAGGACGGAGTGGAGGGTGGAAATGGGAATGCTTTGTTTTTCTCATCTTTTGTATGGCATTTGTGATATTAATGTGAAACTAGGGAGCAATCAAATCACAGCATATGATATTTTTAATGTTAAGCCTTCCTATCAAAATCTCTATAAAACTAACATGCCAATTTGGTTTCTGAAGAGAAGCTGTTTATACAGCTTAAATAAAAGCAGTGCATTTTTCTCTGCTGAGAAAATGGCTGCAGTTTTCTTTATGTTTTATAACCAGCAAGAGTATTGAAAAGCTCATTAAGAGTGCCATGTGTCTCTACTGCTGTAACTTTCATGGCTTTATAAAAAGTCTCTTTCACTTCTTTTGTAAGCGGTGTTGCCCATTTTGAATAGCCTCTGTTGGTTACAAGATTTTAGCGCTGCAAAGACATTCTCTCAGCAAAGCTCTAGTATTAGTAAGACTATTTTTAAGTAAATGGATTCAAAGCTATTCTATTCTTTTTATTTTGTTTCTTTTTTTTCTTCTTAGCACTTTTATTCAGAAAGTCTGAATCATTTTCCAGGAATGTCAGGATCTAAACACTTTGCTGCTAATTTACTGCGCGTATGATTTCTGGCCCATCAGACATTACTGGGAAATCAGACTGAGTACTGCAAAAGAGAATCTGCCTCTTTTTGCTTGAGTATCATGTGCAAAGACTCAACTAGATTTCTTGGAAGCTCATTTACAAAGTGCCTGGTACTTATGTTTACAATGTATTGTGGATAGGAGATTAACCTCGTGGTGTGAGTTATTTTTGCTGCTGTTGCATTGTATGCATTATGATGTTTTGTTAAAGTAACTGGGTGCTGTAGTACATGTGTTGCAGGGCAGGGGGGAAGCTCACATTCCATTCCAAAATGGGGATTAAGTAACAGTCTGTTTGAAGCTGTTTTATTTTACAGAATATCAGATTTCAACATAATTAATACTTCTATCTCCTTCAACTTTGTTCTCCTCTGTGATCTACATTCTTCCCTGAGTCCATGGGATCCACAGCTCTGCTTGCATCATATCTTACAGGAGATGATTCCTGATTTATTGTGTGCCTTTCTGAGCACGAAGAAATTTGGGATAGCCTTTCCTTTCTAGAATAGTTTGCTCTTCTGTATAATCTGTACACAATTACTCAAGCAGTAGATTTTAGTGGTCTCACTGAAACCACAGTGGTAAGAGAACATGAAAATCATGTTTAAATATTAATAGATTATTTGCTTGTCGAAAGATTTTAGAAGTTAAGCAGGCAAATTTGATGACAGTTAGTAACATTTTTTCCCACAGCAGCCTTTTTTCTCCCCCTCCTCCTTCCTTTTTATCTATCAGCAGCTCACTTATTTTTTTTCTAGCAACCTCTCTGACAGCCAGTTGACATGTTGCAGGCTTCCCTTCCCCCTTTTGTGTCCTTTACCAGTTACAATTTTTATAATTTTCTTCAGCAAGAAAGCTTTCGTTGCAACAAGAAGATGAAGTCAAGCCCTCTATTCAACAAAATGCTTTCTGAGGTATCATCTGAAGGAAATAAAGACTTTCTCACTACTCTGTATAGAGCTTGATATTCCCTTTTTGACAATATTCTGATGATCAGTTCAATTCTTATGTTATCAGTACTATCAGTCACTTTTTTTAGTGATTTATATTCCACTGATTTGCCTGTTTTCCTGGGGAGGGGACAGATGAACTAAGCAAGGGGGAAATCCAAGTCTTCCTTTTTTCAAAGTAAACTATGTTTTTGTTCTTTTACTGTATGTGAGGAAGAATTATTCTTAAGGTTTATTTAGCTGTCCTAATGTCTTGCCCTCATCTCCTCTGCCTAGTTTTAGTATTGTCCCTTCATTTGTTTTTTGGTGGGTTTTTTCTTCCTAACCCAACATTTCAAATATAACTCTAATCTTGCTTGCTCTGTAACATCTGAAAAAATGAAGGTTGTTGAATTCTTGTTTGCAAGTCAACTTGCTGCTGTCTCAAGTCACTTATATTTTCTCTGATCCTATCATATCTGTAGTTTGGACTGGAAGTAGAACATTTCTCATATCAGCACTCCTACCATTCTTTCTGGTCTATAATGAAGATGAAATGTTGAAAAATTAACAGAAGTTTTTTGACTTACTACACAATTTAGGATAGGTTTGATTAGGATGCCATAGTCCTGGATTACAGTCATGATGTATTTTTTTTCTTCAACTTCCCCATCCCTCCCCCCAAGGTATCTAAAGTGTGCGAATCTGATACTCTTGAATTCATTTGTCATCACTAAAATGTCACTGGTTGTTTTTTAAAGAAAAACAGGTGCAGTCACTTCTAGCTATTCTTCTGTTCTAGCTACTTTGGGGGAAAATATAAGATGAAGTTGATGAGAAAGAAATCTCTCACCTTGCTTCTGCATTAATTTCTTTCTCAATTCCCCCAAAACTATAGATGAAAAACATGGAATGTCTCCAATGCTTTTTCTGTCTCCTCCCCCATCTTTGGTCTTTTTAATCCTGAAGTTTCAGGTAGCCAAGCTACTGGAAGGGATTTCTAACTGGTATTTTCTTCTGGTGATTTATTGATCATCAACTGAAGATTTTTGTGGGAAAAATTACGTTTAATGAAGTTCCAAGTCTACAAGCCACAGGCTTTTGGAAGGAGACGTAAAGGGGAAAGATTCAGGGGTTTTCTACCCCTTTTGGAAAAATTTTCCTAAACAACCTATTATAGCTTAGATTCAGCAAAGTATCCATTTACATGCTTAGCTATCCTCATGTGGGTAAACCCCAGTCTGTTCAGCAGTGATCTTGGATATGTTTTTGCACAGTGTGCTGCCCCTGTGTAAGAAGTTAGATGGCTTTAGTATGTTGTGGAAAAGCATGGTGCCATCTGTGTTATAGAAGAACAAATGTTAAGCAGCTCCGATTCTCGTATTTCTGCAATATTTCCTTTCCTGCCTTTTATTAAAAGCAGCAAGTTTAAAGTGGAATTTTCAAGTGCTGTTGACCAGAAATTAAGATGTTAAGATTAAATTAGTTTGTGAAACATTTAAATCTGCATGGAGGTTGCATACACATTTATTTTATTTGTGTTTACGAAATGCTTGAATTCCAGTACTGATCACATACTAAAAAGTACATTATGACTAGGGGCAGCGGGGGGGTCGGGTGAGCACATACTCTTGCCAGCAGATCCCATCACTCAGCTTTTTTTGTCTTTTCTTCCACAAATACATTTTTACTGGGCTAACGTACATACTGAAAAGTGAAGTGTTATTTTTAATAATTATTTTTAAAATCAAGTATCAAAAAAAATTTTGCAAGTTAATTTGCACGAAGTGTTGGTGACCCTTATGAAAACTAGTTTCCAGTTGTGCGAATACATGAATAGGAGAGGTTCATCTTCTGTTTATGTAGGTTAGCTCATTGCATCGGGAAATAGGAACAATGCCAGCTCATTTAGTGGACTGTTCATGCAATGAATACCATAAATGAGTCTCATGATTACTGTCAGAAAATTCAGACATTTTTTCTGTGTATTATTTATATGCTTAGCATATATGATAATATGGTATGGCATAAATACTTAGGACATGTTTGGATTGGCTGCATTAATCATGACAAGCAGAGCTGTTAGTTATGAAGACTATTCAAATAAATGCCAATAAAACACTTAAAAGCATCATGTTCTATTTGTTTCAATTTGCAAAAATGTTTTAAAAATATTTGAACTATTTAATGTTTTTCTATATGTGAAGCTGAGATTTGAGGCCTTTTCTGAACTGAAATAAAAATCATGACACTAGATACTAGTTGGTGTATTCTGATGTATTTGCAAAGATTTTACTACCTTGTCTATATTATCCTTAAGCATGTCATGCATTAATTAAATTGGAGCTTGGGCTTTTTTTCTGGAAAGACTTCATGTTTTGCATCAGTTTTTTCTTCAGTACATTTGTCAGAATATGTTGGCCAACACCTTCTATGATGACTTCTATCTAGTCTAGACAAAAGATGAGAAAGAAATTACTTTTACAGGTTTCTATAAATAAACTGTGAAAGATTTTTCTGCGCTGCAAAATGAGATGGTTGATTTTAAAATTACAACATTTGGAGAAGGACAGCATATGTGTTTGCATTCCCCCAAATTAGTATCATGTCTGGCTTGTTTTTTATCATTGGCTAAAACTCAGTATGTTTTGTGTGCTTATCTGTTTAATATATGTCAGTGAAACCCTTTTAGTTTTAGAATAAAGGAATGAAATATGTTTAGAAGTTTGTTTCTCTCTTGTTTCAAATACCTCGCATAGTTCAAAGCTGTTTAATACCTTAGTAGTAAGATTCAGAAAGCAAGCAGGTCATTTAGTTGCTGGGAAAAGGCCATGTGTCTCATCCTACAGCTTATTGTGTAAGAACTGCAGTGTGTGTATGTATTTGTCTGTATATTCTGTATCTTTCCCTTATGTAGTACTAGGCAAATGTATGTTTATGTGTCTGTTGAATCTCTAACAGAGATGGGAAAGTGCCAAGCTTGGAGCTGTATAACTAAAAAGATTGCCTCTTGTTTGTCGAAGGAAAATATTTTGTAGCTTCTTCAGACTAGATATAAGAAGAATTTTTTTACGAAGAGGGACCAGGCGAGTTTGTCCAGATTGGTGATAAATGCCCCATCCCTGAAAACATCCAAGGTCAGGCTGGACAAGGCTCTGAGCAACCTGATCTAG
The DNA here is from genome assembly GCA_013399095.1 of Psophia crepitans. NCBI lineage: Eukaryota > Metazoa > Chordata > Aves > Gruiformes > Psophiidae > Psophia > Psophia crepitans. Next base: position 106,507 of record VWZZ01002573.1, on the reverse strand, counting down.
TTGAAGATGTCCCTGTGCACTTGCAGGGTGGTTGGGCTAGGTGACCTTTAAAGGTCCCTTCCAACCCAGACTACTCTATGATTCTTCATCCAATTTTCACAGTTATTTTAATAACTGCTGTTGTTTATATGCCTAATACAACTGGACAGGTGCTAGACTGTTGCGTTTGAATCTTAATCCATTACAACTCATGCTTTTAACGTCTTTCATGTCTGAGCACATCCCAGACATTGCCTTTGGTCTCCAATATAGCCTCTCTCTACATGACTGTCAGATTTAGGAACATTTTGCTCACCGAGACAAGATTTTCCTTCATGCTCCCCAGCAGTCTCTCATTTTTTTTCAGTATTAGTCACTTGTGCCTATGTCAGCTTCCCTTTTTGCTTGCTCATCCATGTCATATTCCCCTCAGCCCTTCTTTGTCAGCTCTTGCCTCCTGTTTATCTGACTTTCACTCTTGCTCTTATCCTCCCTAATTCCTTTCTTTCTCACATATTTCTGAATATTTTTATTCCTTTCCTTCCGTGCTGCTTAAGGAGTTAGCCTTCTCTGAGGACCATTGTGTCTTCAGTCTCTGAAAGGAAAGTGGCTGCTGTGTTTTGCTCGTGGAGACTAAGAGTTTCCAAATAAGCTTTAAAGCCGTGCTGCTGTTGACCTCCAGCAGTTTGATCCTATTCCCTATATGGGAACAACAGATCTTTTAGGATACAGAATACTTCTGCTGGTAAAGCCAGGAACTGGAAGAAAGGAGAAATCAAATATTTTTTAATGGACATTGAGACTTGTTAATATACTCTTTCCTGGAAAACTGTTGAGACCATCCTAGAACTCTCACTGAAATGGTCATCCCCAGACTTTGACCCTACCCACATAGCCCACCAAATAGTAATTGAGGCATGCCTCTTGCCTTCAACACGCTACACTTATTTGTGAACACCAAGTATTGCAATATGTTGACTGCTGAACAGTAGAGACCGTTGTGAGCAGAATTTCTGTGGTGGCTACTGGGATTCAAAACAGGGGAAACCCAGGTATGACACACTCCCTGTAGAGTCCAGTCTGGCATTGTGTGGATTTTCCTCTGCGATGCCTCACCGTTCTCCTGACAGCTGTTCTTACAGACTGAAGGTTGTGAAGATGTTTTATAGAAATTCTGTACTTTGTTCTGATGTGGCTTTAATATTAAAGTCAGTGGCAGCTGTGTTATAAATCACTGGTTTAGGCATGTAATTCTTCCTACTTTTTTTTTTTTTGGCTGTTCCTGTTACAGAAAAAAAATGTGATGGCTGATTTTGACTAGTTAACATCATTATAGGATGAGTTCACAAATGGCTTTTTTTATAATGTAAAAACTGTATGCAACTGTTAAAGTATTCTTTTTGTGCCGTTCACTAATCTTAAAGTTTTGAAATTAGGAAAACTCTTTAATTGGTTCTTTGCAAGAAGGTAATTTTATGCCTTTTTCTGAGGATATGAAGGGAGCTTTTAAGACTCCATTGTGTTGTATAATTTTTATGATTGTTCTCCAAATCTGTCTGAGAAACAGCATTTTTGCTACCCTACATTCTCTTCCTGCAAAAGATACTCAGTTTAGGTATTTTAAGGATAATTATTGTAAATGGATATTTGTCCTGAAGTTATCATTGCAAAAGTAAAGATAAAAGTTCCTGTTAGAGTAAGAATCTCTGCTGCATCAGATAGCAGCAGTATATAAAGCAGTATTCTTCCAGAGGCTGTTGATAGATCAAGTAAACAGGAAGCATCACTGCCAGCGTGTGGAAAAAGACATAATGATGGAAAAAACAGTAGTGAGCTCATAAATGCAAGTAGGCAGGCAAAGCAGAGCCGACAAATCCCACCACCCTGCGGCAGGTGCCTAAGGATACGGGATCTGTCAAGTCTAAGGGATTTTTCCAGTGGTCTGGAGTGCTGTAAACATTGAGTTTGCCCTCAACAGTTCAAACAAGCAAAGAAGCAGGAAAAAAAGAAGTGGGAACCTTAATGCATAGTCTTACCTGGATTTTGCTGAGTAAGAAGTACTGTTAATAATAATACATACTTAGAAAGGGTTGACCCACCTAAAGAAAGCATTGACAAATCATGGTTCTTGTCTGTAGCCATAGGCAACAGTACCAGAAAGATAAAAAGTCATAATTGTCTCCCTGAAGAATAAATATCTATCAGCAGAGGACAAGTTAACCTATAGCACTGTCTGTTCCAAAAACTCTCCTTGTCAGAGGAGAGGCAATGCTGAGGGTGGGGTTAGAACAGGACAGAGGATTTAAGAGCCACTATTGTGGTAGTTTCCAAGGGAATACTCAGCTGGGGCAGGACGTGTTTCTTTTCCCACATGACTGGTCTGAATGAAACAAGTTAAAAACTATTCTCCTTTGGCACTGATTTTCTATCTTTTACCCTTTGTTCAGTCATTTGCTTTGTCTTGAGTCTAAACAGATTACAAGTCCTTAGCATGTACCATTGCATATAGTCCTGAAACTATCTATCTTCAAAATGTGATATCCAGCCATTCTCAAACCAAATTCCCTGTGCAAAGACCAATTTCTTCAATGTGCTTTTCTGTTTTTCAGGATATTATCAAAAGAGCATGTGATGTGTTCAGAACCTGAGAATAAGCAGTTAAAATGAGAAATTCACTGTTGTTTAATACCTAGGGAAATCCTTATCATTGGTACCAAAGAGTTAAGTCTAGTCTTCTGAATCCAAAAACCTGATTTATTGCTGTTGAAATTGGGCCTTAGGAAATAAATGCAGTACTGTGATGTGGTGTGGAAGTCTGTACTTACGCTGTTTCAGGAGTAAGTCCAAGCCACAGACCTGAACAAGACAATGCTACTACAGTCAAATCTGGCTGAAGTTGTTTTCAGCATAACACAGAATAAGTGATATGTTTGGCACAACAGAGCGGGTGTCAGTGTTATGGCTGGACTCCATTCGAAGTGAAAATAGGAGCCATATCTTATGTGGTTTACCCGTCGCTAGTCATTGAAAGCAGATTCCTTTAAATAAAACACTATCTTCTTTCTTCATGACATTTCCTTTTCTTCTCTAGTTTCTTCCTTCTAAAAAAAATTAATAGAGAACCTCCGAGGAAAACTTACTTCTGAACTTAAATTGTCTCTTGAAAAGAAAAAGACACAACCCAAAAACTAGCTTAAGCAACAGCATGATTTTTTTTTTAAACTCTTAAAAGAGGATAAAATATGTATACATCTTAGTACCATGGCAGAACATGAAGTTCTTAGAAACTTGCTAAAAGCAGCCCATCGATGCCTGTTAATGTGGAAGAAAATTTAGATAATTCTGGACACCCAGGATAGATCTGCAGTGTGGAGGTATAAGTAGAACTGAACAAATAATTTGTCACTCAGATAATACCTTTGTGCTGTTGATAGAAAGTAGAAAATCCTAAGGGGAAAAAAAAAAGCATTAAAGCATTTTCATAGCAGAACCTAATTTGAGTTTATTTTTCCAGTGTGTCTAAAATGACTTTGAATTGTGATTTCCCCCCCTTCCATAAGTCTCTGAAACTTACGTACCTGTGTGCATGCAAGTTAAATAAGACTGTATTACACAGAATCAAAAAATCACGTTTATAGCTCACTATAAGTGTCTCCCTACTTTTTGTTTTATTTTTGTTACATGAAAGCTAATGTGAGCTTGCTTTTCTGAGTCTGTCATATTTAATTCCGTACAACGCTTTCTTTAAGTCTTCTGTTTCCACTGAAAATTCTTCAGTAAGCATGAATCTTTGTACTCCTCTCACGTAGCTTCTTCTGTGGAACACGAGCCTTCCCTTGCAGGGGAATGTTTCTCTAGTGCTCGTTTTGTTTGACTTTTTCTCTGTGAAGTGTATAATGTAGGGGACACTGGGCTGCCATTTCAGTTTTATCTGCAGAGCTACATTGACAGCTAGCTGGAAGGACAATCATTACATGCTTGTGTTTCTTCTACTTCTGACTAGAGACCAGATTCCGGTATACCTATGTCTCCATCAAATGACCCCCTTTAATTTCAGTTTCTTAATACAGACAATATTTGCATGTTTCTGAATCTCAGGGTTATGGAGTGAGACAGGAAATTTTCCAAGAAAAACTGTAGAAATATCCAACTTAAGAGAAAGCTCAGGAAATTCTTAATGTGGTGTATTCAGAAAAAGTAAAGACTATAGCAGGAAGAAGAAGAAACAGATATGGACTGAGCTTTGGACACGAACATTATTCTAACAAGTGCTTAACCATTTCCCTGTAGACTGTTGAAAAGTGTACGTGGGGAGAGGGAGAGAAAGTTGTTTTGATTGGTGTTCTCTCTGCATGTGAGGAAGTGTACATGGAAGCAGAAAGAGGGAAAAAGAAGCATGCAGCCTTTTACAGAACAACATATTTGTATCTGTTAGTAAAAGCAGCAGATGTAGACCTTTCGCATGTGTCTTTTCATTCCCCGTCCTTCAAAAACAAAATAAAATTCACTGCAAAGGAGAGCTGGCCTAGAGAGGACTTCAGGTTTCAAATGAGACGGTCATGGAGAATGGAAGGGGAAGTTGGATGCTCTTGTAACTAATGATACTTACAGGAACCAAGACCAGAGGTAAGGCAGCCTCATTTTACCTGAATGCTACCTATGTTACCTTTGCTAGAGAAAACAAGATGAAGAAGCAAGCTGTGAAACCTGAGGATATTTTCTTTTGGGAAGTCATCCTTTTTCCCCATCAGGTCTTCTAGCCATATTGTCAGCTGAGTATGCTGAGTCTGAGTATTGATTGAACAAAGGAAAAGGATGCTGGTGAACATGGGGTAATGTTACTCTGTTGCTGAGAAGCAGCTGTGTTGGGTTTTTTTTCAACAAATAACCTTCTTTTAAGGGTAGGTAGAACAGATAGCTGAAGCAAGATATTGAAGTGTCTTGATATTTCTAATGAGGATAGTAACTCAGTATCTTAGAGCAGATAATTGTAGTCTTCGCAGTGTTTTGGCAGAGCTGAACTTTTGAAAGTAACAGATACGTTTATTTTGCAAAAAATTCACTCATGATTCTTTTTGCAGTAATCCTTTCCATTATCTTCAGTGAAAAGAGACAATGTCCTTTTAATGCAAATTATTCTTGATTTTCTTTGGCTGACTGGCCATCTACAGAAATTTGATTGTCTGTCTTTAGAGGAAATTAAGAAGAATTGCACACAATGGGGTGGTTTGTTCTCTTTAAAGAGACAGTTCCCTTTAGTAATGGGAGTACTGATTCCTATTCCTTTACATCAATTGCTAGCATACCAACTAGTATAATACTGAAAATGATTAAATCTATGCAAACACCTATATGTTTCTCATGTTGGTCCTTCCCTTGAGTTAAACTGTAGCAGGATACAAGGTACACCTTAGCTTTTTTTCACTTTAAAATCTGTGGTCTATAGAGAAAGGCTGGTTTAGAGGGTATCTTTTCCACTGCCTGGATGGAACTGTCATTTCAGAAGTGTCTGCAGCCCCACGTCAAACTCAAGGGAACTAGATGAGATTTGAGACCAGAAGATATAATAAAATTATTGAGAACTTTACTAGAGGATTCATTGGCAATAAGCATCTCAGTTGGGATCTAACTGATGTGCGTAAGCCAGGAACCTAGTTTCCTTCACAAAGTCAAGGGAGACTAAGGCTTTCTCAGGGAGCCCCTAAGGTTGATGCTTGTTCAAAATGGTCTTGCTGGGGAACTTTCCTATCATAACTGCCTGTGTAAAAAGACCCGGGGGGACTGACTTCCAAGCTTTCCTGCCGGGTATTTTATTCCTTGAAGTCCTGAGTACTACAGAAATGGCACAAAAGCCAACACAATTTTCAAGCTGACCTAGCATAAATAATTGCCCAGAAGCTGTTCTTTGCAAGGCAGATATCAGAAAGAGTAAGAATTACTGCTTAAAACCAGTGCCATGAAGGGGAAATACATTTAGCGTGATAAGCAGGATGGAATATGAGGATTCTTTTGGATGGATGTTATCAAGAGCTACCCATTTGCTACCAAACACTGAGTGAGCGGAGTAAAAAAACAACTGTGGAAAATACAGTTAAAGTGAAATGACGTTAGCCTTCTTGTATACACTAGTGGAATATTTTGTAAGTCTTGTGAGAAGAAAATTTATTCCAGGCTTCCCTTTTAGCTTTTGAGTTGATAAGCCAGCTACTGAGTAACTCTCATATTGTATTTAATGTACCTTCAGATGTGATAAGTTCCAGATACAACAAATTCCAGAAAGAGTCAGTCAGTTGCAACCTGAGATTAAGTGAGATACTTAAGAACTTTAAATTGCATTTAGGTAAGTGCAATGTGATTGCTGCTATATTGAGTCTAGCATTCATTTCTAAATCAGCCTAGTATAGTCTAAATAATTAACTGTTTAACTAAGAGGTTTTTAACATCTTTTGCTTTATAAAGTGTGGACGGACTGAAAGGAAACTTGTAACAACTCGTCATAGCTGCAAATGAGGAAAAGGAACTGTCCATTCTCTGTGTGTGTGTACATATATATTTCTCTTTAAAACTCTCAGAATTACTGTTTTATTTCAAATGCATTCACTTATCCAAGACTGAAATTATGTATGTGAAAGAATCTCAAACACACTGAAGTATAAAAAACTCCAAAACTATCAGATCGTGTCATCTTGTTTTAGCAGTCAAATTCAACAAAAGGTACTCTGTATTTACAATGATGTAATGTTACAGCTTGAGCGCCGAGGCTACCAGACAAGACTAGACAAAGTGAATTTTAAAAATACTGTTCTAATTAAATTAGTCCCTTGATGCAGATCACTGATCATGTTTTGGCCTTGCTCTTGACTTTTTAACACCAAGAGATATTTCTAACGGCTGCGGCGAAGAGCTTTAAGCCCAGCTCTGCTCATGATCAGCTAACACCTGTTGCGGTGAAAAGCTATTTTAGTTGTACAGGCCTAGGATTAGTTTTATAGACCAAAATAAACCCTTGTCATACAGTTGAGTGAATAGCTTTAAACTTTGAAAAAAATATGCTGAATGTGTGGTCTAAACCTACTGAAATATATATGGAATATTAAAGCAGTACTGGAAAATGGCACTGTGCACATGCTGATGTCTCAGCCAGTGCAGGAAAGTAAATCTTCTCCTCTGTCACTTTAATACTTTCATGATTTCTGCCTGTCTCTGTGGTTTACCTAACTGAGAGTCAGAAACAATTTGTTTTAAAAGAAGGTAGTATTTAAATCATGATAATTTAAAGAGACCTTAAAAAAAAATCACAGGCAATTGTATGATTGGACTCTGTAACGTGCGATCTTGATGTAACGATTCTTTAAAATCAATGAAAGAACTAATAAAGAAAATATGGAACTTCTGCTAATGCATGTCATACAGGCTCAAGTATTGTATAATTTTTTGTTTTCTTGTTACAGTGCAAAGGTCTTGGCTTAATAGTCTAAAGGTGTCGTGTAGAATTTGTATTAGTTACTGTTAGGCAAGACCTAACCAAGTAATACCATATTTTCCCCATGCAATACTGAAGAAGAAATACTAACACAGAACTTGGAATAATGCCTGAAATATAATTCATTTTAAGCGTATAATACAAGTTGTGATGTTTGCTAAGAAAACGTAAATTATCCTTGTCTCGATACTTTTGCCCTAAGATTCTGTGATCAGCTAGCGGTTTGTAACTCCAAGGACTTTTCATATTGTTGGGTATTTAAAAAAAAAAAAAAATCGTTGTCAAAGCCATATGGAAAAAGATGCTGTCAGTTGCTAGCTAAAATTACTCTCTGTTTAAGAGGAAAAAACTGGAAATTTTGAAAGCAGTTGCTTTTGCATTGATATATATACACTTTTAATTTGCGGGATAAGTTGGTAATATTTTGATTTTTCCAGTCCAAATCATCCTTAGAGTGACTTTAAATGTGGGATAGGACAGATGTCAGTGTTTAGTGCAAGTGTGAAGTGAAACAGATGCATCCAGCCATATACAGCACAGGTTTTGATAATTGTTAAAGCATATCAGCAGGGCCTTTGATGTTTGTTTGATGTCTGAGCAATTCTTTTGACCCTGAGAAGGAGAAACGTATGTGGAGTAGAATACACACTCATGTGAGTATTCCCTCTGTTTAGATCTTTAAANTTTTTTAAAAAGTTAAAAAAAAAAAAAAAAAAAAAAAAAAACACAAAAAAAAAAAAAAAAAAAAAAAAGAAAAAAAAACCCCGAAGAAAGAGCAATCTACTAAGCCTATTGGCTAGTCCATGCTAGGACCTAGATTTACTGGATAAATTGCAGACTATCTTGTCTTCTCTGCCTGCTAACAACAAAATATATCGACTGTCATAAAATTTATGGAAGCCTTGCATTCTCAAGGTATGAAAATACTGTTTGCCTTGTTCATGTCCCTTATGTTGTTCGTGTTGCTCTCTAAGAACATAATTATGCCAAAGAGGATTAGAATTTGTCAAGTTATAACAAGAATCATTTGGAGTGAAGTGCTAATGTAATTCTTCCTGGTCCTTAAAAAATAGAAAGGTGTTCATAGCTAATAAAATGTGACTGCAGAATATACAGCCTTACATCTTCTAATTGCTTGTGCCTAAAGCAGTCCTACTGTTTCTAGAGATTAGTGGTTTATTTATCTGAAGGTTTGCTGTCTGAACAGATGCTCCCAACTTGTTTTTTCAGATTAGTAGGTTTTATCCAACTATTGACACATGCCATCAAGTATCAAATATTTCTTGCGGATAATGCTTGGGAAGGTGAAGAATTTATTGGTGCTCAAATTACCACCCTGTTTAGTAGTGTAAATTCCAAAATTATTATTTGGGAATGTTGTCTGCATGCCAGTGGTTATAAATGACAGAAGCTGCGATGAGAAGATGATCTGAAATCATTTGCTTGGGCGTCATATTTGTCTTTTCCCAAGTTAACCACTGTTGTTTGTTCAGAACTACCTTGTAGTTATGATGTTTTATATAAATTGAGAATTGCAGTGCAGAATCCATTAGTATAACTTCTCAGGTACAAGCAGTGAAGTCAGTAGACTTGGTGTATTGTGTTTTGTTGCCACCTTTCCCAATTCTCACTGTCCAAGAGGAATTCCTATTTTTTATGTCAGATTATGTTTCAATTTTGAACCTAAAGTCAAGTCATCATAAATCAAGGTGATACTCTCAGAGAAACAGAAAATATTCTCTATTACATATATATATATATATAAAGTATATAGGAACAGGAGTTGTTTCCATCTGAACTTCAGATCATCTAATTCAGTAAACTAATGGTTTATGAAGAGACCAGAGGAGCTCACTTGTTAGTATTAAAAGAACCATAACCTCTCCAGAATTGTAGTGTTTAATCTTTGGGATCAATTAGATGGGGGTTTACAGATACACATTTTAGTTTGAGGGTTCAATTTTAACCCAATTATACAATAATAATACCTTTAGAGATTTGCGTACAATAAGTGTATATCATTATATATAACAATACAAACAATATGTAATGATAAAGTGGTTTTGTGTGTAATACCATGATGGGAAGTAAAAAGAGGAAAAACCTTGGGATAGTGTTGAACTGAGGAGAGTGGTCAATCAAAGACAAAAACCTGTTTATTCCGATCATTATTCAATGCTCTGGAATTCTAAGTGCATTTTTTATTTTATTGGCAATTTTATCTCTGAGAATACAGAGCATGTGTACCATGATAATTATGAAATACAAACTTTAAATATTGATAAACGGAGATAGCAGTTCCTTTAGGTGGTTGCTGAACAACTTTTTTGCATTAAAATGTTTATATTCACCAGATCAGCAGCATTCTGTTGCTTAAGGACATTCCTTTGACATACATATTTAAATCAGCTTGAACATAAAATACTTTTTGTCCAGTTAAATATGTAGCTTACCTTTTGCCTATTTAAAAAACAGTAATGTATTTTAGTTGTGTATTTATGTGAATTATGAGGGTTTGTGGAGGTGCATAGTTGCTGCAGTTTCCTCTTAATTTCTGGTCACTGAAGGATTAGTAAATTATTGAGTGTTGTGATAAGAATCAAAACACTACCAGGAGGCATTTAAGGTCTGTGAAACCTCAGTGTTATGTGTTTGCTGGTGATGGTATCTAATCAGATCTTCTTTTCATTCTTATTTATTTATAAACCTTTGGGATGGACATGTACAGCAGAAGTGGTATGTATGCTGGATTTAAACAGAGAAGCTAAGCTACTTGGCCTGTTTCAGCAAACAGGGAACTTTTACATGTTATACACCAAGGAGAAAAGCAAAAAGTGGTCGTATTGTTGCCATGCCATGGTTCTACTGCTTATTTCTAACTAGAAAGTTAGTGTTTCTTTTTATCCTTTTGATAGTTATGCTTTTCTGTACCATATTTTAAAAAAAAAAGCACTGGTATTGGAAACCACTCAGTCACAAATGTACTTTCTTTTACCTTACAGAGTTTTAACAGAATTACTGTTTAAAGTTACAAATCCCATTTCAACCAGAACCTGCCAGTACTCCTGGAAACCATCTGTGTTCGAGCTCAATTAATAGAGCAGTTGATATTCTAAGGATATTTCTGAAAACGTGTTCTTTTTGCTTCTCCATGGATCTTGGCTTGCATTAATCTTTCTTAGGCAATTAGAAATAGTTTTCTGAAGTTCATCTAACTACTTTTTGGGCTAAAATTTCCTGTGCATGTTTTTTTTTCAGAATTGCAGGGAGTATCTTTTATAAAATAATAGTCTGTTGAAAATATATAGATTAAATTTAAAGAAAATTTTTCACAATAATGTGGCATCGTTAAGGTTTTTCCGTAAGCCAATTATTTTAAATTCTGTTTCATATTACCTTTTTTGTCACCAGATCAGTGCTAGGAGAAACTTCCAAAAAAATTTAACAAGTGTCATTTGAACTTTTTTTTAATAAAAGCTTGCTTTAGTTACACAGAAATTTAAGCTTCAGATTGTTTGGATGAGACTGTGGAAAACAAAATGAAATTCTCCCTAATCTCATACAAGTTTTATTCTCTTGTGTCTTAGGATTGAGTTCCATAGAACTTCTTAATTCAAAGATTCCGTTGCTTTATGCTTCAAAACAAATTAAACACCTGTAAAGCAGCTTTCAGTGTTGTGTCCTTCACCAGAGATTAACAGATATGTCTGCAGAGGAACTGCAGGAAGCAGGAATTTTGCCAGTTCATGCCTCAGTCACATGCCTCCAACTAGTTTTCTTCAGGTACTCACCTGACTCCTGTGCATAGTACAGATGTTGAAAAGAAGCCACAGTATTTTCTCATCTTTCAGGGAAGCATAGAATGAGTTATAAGGTTGCCATTTTGCCTTTGGTTATATTGAAGAAATAAGGGGTGTATGTTCATTATCTATAATCTGCATGTATTCATTAGTCATCATATAATGATATACTCGGTTATATGAAGCAAGACTAATGATAAATAGACATGGATTAATCCACATAAGTAATCTGGAAATCTTAATTATGTTTGGCTTTTTGGTAAAGCAAACAACAAAGCTGCTGAAATATGTTAATTGAAATTGGTAATGAGAAGAAACTAGAAAGGGATTTTTATCTTTTTTCAGTTCTTTCTAAATCCCTTCCGGTGTTTTCTATTTGTTTGTTTGTTTGTAACTTAAAATATGTTAGCAAATACCTGAGTGAATCTAAACTGAAGGTCATTTCTTTGGAGGGGGATGATGGAGGAACAGAGCAATCCTCAGGGTGCCTCATATCTGTGCCTTCAAGTAAGTAATTTCACCACATCCTGGCAATTTGGCCAATAAGCAGGATATTTTTGGTTCCACAGTGGACTGACATGCAAATTCTTGGGAATTCCACAACTGGTTGCAATTAAAAGTGCTCAGAGTTTGAAATTCTGCTTTCAAATAATAGCTCCATCATAGCAGTCATAGTGGTTTGCTAGACTACTGAGAGTTTATCAGTGAGCAAGGTACTGGAATACAAGAATGGGCTTACTTAAAGCATAGATTTTATAATAAGGACAAGTCAGAAAGTATTCAAATTATTTAGAACTGCAGTTAACAAAGATCATCTTTACCTGTTCCAGCTTCTCTAGAGTGTCTAATAAGCCCATGTAAGCTCTTCTTGATGTCAGAAAGAATTCCTATAGGAACTCCTTTTTTAAATAGCAGATGGAGTAATGCAGAAGAATTGTTCTGAACAACATATACCTTTTATAAGTCATGGCTGACAGATACAGGCTTACTCACCTGCCCTTCAGAAGACACTGTTTTGGTGTGGGTTGTTGGTAGGACATGTTACAGTATTGTGTAACGTTCCTCTGTGTGTCCCAGCTTTCCCAGGGTTCTTTGGTTAACTTGTCTGGTTTATCTTGAATACATTACATTCTTGATTTTAAGCTTCAGGCTGCTTTTTCTGTGGGTAGTTTCCTACCAAATGTTGTAACTTCCTAAATAATATATTAAATAAATACTAATATACAGATATATCTGTATGTATGAAATACTGATGGCACAAGCTTCCTGAAGATTCTTGCTAGCTTGTTCTGAATTTTGTATAGATGTTGCAAATTGTGCAACCATTCTTTCTCTGTTTCTCTAACAGAAAGTTATTAGAGTGATCATCACACCTAGGTTAAATTCTGAGTAATGATGAGGCTGAATCACTCATTAATGGTACCTGAGAGTTAGCCTGGGGCTGGCAGAATTCACGTGGCTGGGATTGATCTGGGTGTAATTAGTAATGTGCACCTATCTCACAATTCAGGTATTACTTGCCCTTTTGTTCTTACATAGTAACAGGGATATTATAAGGGTATTGTACAATGACAGACCACTTTGTTATTAAGACTTTGAGGATCACCTTGTTTCGTTCCAATGTCATAGAACGATGAAATATTGAGTGAAATATTCTGGTTTGTGTAATATTTTGGTAATCACCTTTTTACACTATGATTTGATGGGAGAGGATGATACAAAGGGTTCTTGTTTATAGGAAAAAATGTGGGGAAGAATTGGAGAAATGAGTTTTCCCATGTGAAAGCATTCCATTTGGTGCAGAAAATGTTGCATAACCTTATTTTCTTTCTGTTCTTCTCACCCCATCTAATTTTCCTGTTTTTATTTTATTGTTCTTTCCCTAAAGTAAGAACAAAGATGACTTGTGAAGATTCTCAATTTTGTTTTCATTTTATAATTATTTTGTTACTTTTTTTAGCTGCCTTTGGTACAGTACAGTACAACAAACTTTCACATATGTTGACAAAACTTGCATAATCTTGATTTAGTTTTTTTCTAGTTTTCAGATGTTTTATTTTAACCTATATTAACCTAGTCTTATTAATAGAGTCTAGTTTATCTTCAGGTGAAAATACAAAGCTTTCTGACTTACAAAAAAATATTTATTGTCTTGAATATGTGTAGATTTTGGGTAGAAGATTAAAGCTTCTAGTTATGGATGCATGTTCTGAAATTATTCTTTACAGCTCTTGTGTATAAACATTTGTGTCCTTTATACATGTATTATTTTGTATTCGTGGTGTTTAAACATTACAATTAGGCAATGAAAAGGTGAACATTGGCGTTCTGGCACAGGACTGAGCTCAGTACAAGTATAAAAAAATAGGCCTGCTTGTCATTGTCCTGTGCGGCTACAGTGCTTTTTTGTATCAATAAAACTGTTAGAGAATCTAAATTTTTCTTCTGTAATTGTACAGCAGGTATACCTTACATTTTGTTTTATGAATACCTTTAAAAAGCAGGGGTGTTAGTCAAGATAAGACTGTCTTTGCTCCTGCAGAGAAAGGAAACGTAGTTATCTCTGCTTCTCTTGCACTGGGTTCCTCTCTGCTTCTCCTCCCTCCCCATACGACTTTATACGCACCTCATACAGCATGATTGCTTAAATCAGTGCCTAGGCAGTGGTGCAGGAGCTGTGTGTACACAGAGGCAGAAGAGAGGCTTTCCTGAGCTGCTGGTTCTCTTGCAGAGCTGGAAAGTGTGGGCACAGAGGCTTGGTGCTATGTCCTGTTTCTGCCAGTTGCCAAGGTGAACCAGAGCGAGAGGACAAGTACTGTGCTGCTGGACAAGGGCTGTAATTGGACCTGAAAATATCTTTAGGAGCATTATTAGTCAAACCCTTTAGTTTTCATTATCCTTTTGGGTGATATTGTGTTCATTTGAAAAAGAAGTGCCACTTTGTAAGCACTTTGTGCTTACACTCTACCACTTTGTAAGCAGAGAAAAAAATTCCCTTTAAGTAAAAAAATGAAATTACAAAATATCAGTAGTGGAGAAAATGGGGGGAAGAGTCACCTTTCTCACAAAAAAAGTGTTTAAGCTAAAGCAAGCCTTGTTGAAGTGCTTGCCCTAACAATCCTTAAGTTTTGTTGTTGGGTTTTTTTTCCAGCAGCCCCCCGAAATGGCCACTGAAGAATAAATTCAGAAACCAGGGTCAACTGTTAGGAATGCTTTGCTTGTGTCCTGTAGTGGAGGGTTTGTCTTAAGACTGAACAGAAATAGGTAGTAGACTGAACTTCTCATGATGAGACAGGAGAGAGATGAACTCTCAGAGGTAGGATTTGGAACAGTTAACAGAGGTACTGATCATAATTTGTAAAAGGGCACTTGAAAGTGTACAGAATATAGAATGTTGCGATTGTGTTCCCCTAATACTTCCAGGTCCTCAGCACAGAGAGGATGGTATAGAAGTCTTTGGGTACTTCGTAATGTAATACTGAGTACAAGTCATGAAAGGATCAGTGCAGAGATTGTTGGTCACAAGAGGAAAGATCAGCTGATGTTGAAGTGTTTGGTGGCTGTACATGCACTCATACTGCTTTCATTTATGCTTTCATTTGTTGTCATCTCTCTTCCCATTGTAGTTTTGCTTAGAGAAAATTTATTTTAGCTTCTTTCTTTCTGCTTCCTTTCCTGTGAAAACACTAGGGAAAAGAAAAACAGATAGATTACAATATGACAGAAATTTGTCAGGCATTTCGCACAAACCACCAGCAAAGTATACTTTTTAATGCTTTGGGAGATCTGTGACAGGAAAAAATAAAACCACTGGGGCTTTTCCTCCAGTCTACAAGTATCTACAGACAAATTTATTTTCTCAGAGAACCTGGATCGTATTTGTAGTGTCAATAAAATTAGCAAGGAAGTTTTCCTGCTGTCTTCCTTTTCAAAGTGAATATCTAACAGAAAAATCGTATACTGTGCCTGCAACTATACTGGAAAGAATCCAGGAGGTCTAAAAATTATTAAGGGATATCAAAGTTTTATTGGGTACATATCTCCTATTTCCTGAAAATCAGTGATTAAAGACTGGCACCAAGTTCCTGGCATCAGGGCAGGGTGTTCCAAGTGATCGCCTACCTTGTCTTTGGGAAAGCTTTTTGCCTAGATTATTCTGTATTCCCTATACATCTACTACACATCAAAAAACCTTCCTGTTATTCTCAAGTCATGGCAAATTCTAAGTTAATTAATATTCTTCAGATTCGTAGCAATTTCAGCCTATTTAATATGGAGTTACTGTTAACACAGGCATCAGAGCACCTTGCATATGAAGAAAGGCCAAGAGAGAACTGATTTTGTTCAGACTTAAGCAGCAGGATCCCTGCTGCTGTCTACAACTATCCAGTATGCAGGTGCGGAGAAGGCTGAGCCAGACTGCTCAGTATCAAATTCTTTATTTTTCTCTCATTCTGAGCAGCCATTTTAATTTGTGCAGTTTTCTGTTGCACCATATGGGTGCATGTACACACAGTGCTGCAGTAGCTGAGATGGAGAAAATAGTTCTGATGGCTGCCTTTTATATTGAAAATAGATTAAGATAATCTGTACAGCCTTCGGTTAATCAAATAAGTACTACAACCATGTATTTGACTTTCGGAATAGGAAACAGCATTCATACTTGAGAACACTGTTTAAAATTTTACTGTCTTCAGTGTCTTTTAAAATGAATTAATGAAAAAATGTTCTTTACAGTGCTTGCTCTCTCAGCCAAAGTTCTGGGCCATTCAGACATCAGCATTACTTCTTCGGACCAAGCTTGAGAAAGGAAGTACTCGCAGAATGGAACGAGCAATGAAGCAGACTCAGGTAAGACATCTGAGCTGCTTTGTTATACATAGGGGTTCTTTATATATCAAATGGAAATAGACAGGAATTAGAAGGTTCTGCAGTTCCTCTTTGTGAACTGTACAGTGAGATGGTTTTCTTATGTGTCTTAGGTGCATAAACCACAAATCCTCTCATGTCTACCAGTCTTGAGATAAAGTCTTACATGTACAAGTAATAAATGGTCACTTTCTCTCAAAAACATCACAAGTTTTGGAAGATTGAAATTAAAATCTGTTTTCTGACCTCTAATTTCTGGCTTCTGATCTGATGAGGTTTTTATGTAGAAGTTCATTAATGTAAAGCTGCTGCTATCGTATTTTTAATAGTTTTTACTCAAGTAAATAATTAGTAGAAAACACTGAAACTTGTAAGTAGTCATTGCTGTTGTGAGAACAAGAAAACACATTCGTGAATAAAGCAGCACTTTTGATTTACCATTTTGATGTATACTGATTAGTGTTTTTATTGCAAGTCTGAGACAGTGATTAATCTTGCTCCAAACAGACATGAGTTTTCAAATAGAAAAAAGAAATTTTAAAATTCTGAAATGTCAGCTAATAAGATTTATTTAAAAATATTTTTTTCAAAAGAAAGGTCTGTAGGCTATATAAGGATATTTTTTTTTCCCCTTCATATTACAGTGTCATTTTTATGCTGTTAAGTCTTGTTATCACACATGAACGCAGGCATTTCTGTATGTCCATCAGGCAACAGTCCTGCTGACTAAACCATCCAGGAATGTATAAAACTTACTATTGTGGTGCTGTGTAATTAAATCCTGCAAAGCTGATGTTTCATTTACAATCATTATTGATGCATGAATCTTTGAAGGAGTGCAGCTTGGATGTGCTGCTGCATTTTTCTTTTGCTGAGGAGGACATAAGGTTGCTATAGTGGAATTTCCTGGGGTCAGTAGGAGAGTGTCAAGGAAGCCAGAGTTCCAAGTCTGGGAGATGTAGCATCTGACAGCATTCACAAAGGGATCTCAGGATCCTTGATGCCCTAAGCCATAAAACAGTTGGAGCATCTCCAACATCTTTGTCTAGCTTGATTAAACCTGAGTACTGGAAATCGTTAGACTATACAGTTTGATGGTCCCATGACGGAAATCTTCATGAAGGGATTATCGTTGCAGGTACGTTTATCTGACTTTGTGTGCTGCAGCTGCAGTAATGCGAAGGATTTGATTAGCATGCAGTGCAAGATTTTGGGAGGTGATCTCACAGTAGATGCAGAATCTGTGGTTTTAAATATTATCTTTAGTCTTAGTGTGTTCATGTTTTCTTTCATGAAGCTTTCTAGACATTTGAATATAATTACATATTTATGTTGATTTGATATGGTATCAAGCTCAGTTTCCAAAAATAGTTAAAAGTTGTTTAAGGATTCATATGTGCTGAATTAATCAAATAACTTGAATAACTTTCCATTTAAGGTTTTCATTCCTGAGTTACATCAGATGAGAATTTTTTAATATCATGGTTTCTAACAGCTCTAAGAAGGAATCAGAGAACATAGGGTGAATGGTATTCTCATACATAACACAAGGTTTTTTAATATATCATCTTCATGGAGATGCCAAAGAGCTAGCAAGTTCTGCAGCTAATTTAGCATTAGAAAACGGCTTTAAAAACATAGAATTTTCATACAAATGTTTTTTGTGGGGGTGTTTTGTTTGTTTTACAATTTCAAGTTTACTAGTTCAGATTGCTATAGAAAGGTTAGGTATTGAAGGTCAAGGGAAGAGGTGGGTGTAAATATGATTAGAATCCCCCCTATTGTTTGCAATACTTTTTAAAAAGTAATTATTAAAATTCTTGTAAGACAGCTTGAATAAGAAGTGGTAAACTGAATCCACTAAGTTACTTTAGGGTTGTCTGAAGAGTACATGAACCATTATAGGCTTATTGATGCTGTAACTGTACTGTCCTCTTCTATAACTCTCCTTCCTTTCCCCATTTCCACACTTACCTGCTTCAATGCTGGGTCTGCAAATCCTTCTAACTGGCTGATAAGCATCTTTTTAGATGAATATCACTGGGCAGGCATACACTGCTTTTCAGCCTTAAAGCAAGCCAGGCTACATTGTTGGTTTGTCAGAGAAAGTGGTTTTTTGGCTACATTTTTTTGTGGGCCTGGCTATGTTTACTTAAGTTATTTTAATTATTTGAAAATAATTGCAGCTATTTTTGAAATGAGGTTATATTGGTTGAATTTAGCTGCCACGCTCCAAGTATTAAATGTATCCCTACTTTACGTTAAACAGTTTTTATGAAATTATTTTGTAAGTACTTTTTTCTAATTGGAAAGCTTCAGAAGCAATTGGAGAATTATAATTTTCAAAACCTTTTTCTGATTAGTTTGAAAATCTGAACTACAGATACTGTAGTCTTTGGAACAGTTTTTTAAATGATCATTCTGAGTACTCTGGAACGTACTTCAGCTAGTAGCTAACTGGAAGTGAGGAGGAGAGATATTTTTTTTTCTTAACTTTTTCTGGATGCTACTGATTGTCCAGTTTTTGCCCAAGTGATGTTTGGATCCAGAAAAAAATGGTTAAAGATTTTTAAAGCCAGTACGTTTCTCATACATTTTTGTAAGACAAGGAAACAGCATTTGAGAGCTAAACCAGTTATTTTACATTCCACTAGAATATTTAATCATGACCAGTATAACATATATTAAAATCTGGATCCAGGTATTGCCAACCAAAATGTGTCTCTGGATACAGTATGTTTTTAATAAGGCTGGGTGTTCAGGTTTTTTCCATGTGGGTGTAGGTGAAGAAGGGTGAGAAGTGCTAGGGCCGGAAGGAAAGAGAGGGAGGGAAAAAAACAGGAAGAAAAAGGGATAATTTTTTGATAAATCCATCTCCACATAACCAGAAACCTGCCATTTCTACATCAGTTTTGGGATCTTCACCTACCTTCTATTGTAAGAAAGTAATTCAGAAACTGTTAATAGTGGAAAATGGGTTGGAGTAAGCTGTTAAACCACAAATCATTGCTGAAAGTGCAGCCAGAGCTCAAGTAAGAGGATGAGGGGAGAAAAAAGAAATTTTGAGTGGTCTAGGAGCTAGGAAGAAAAGAGAAAAGGGAGGGTGAATTAGGAAAAAGAACAAAACAAACCCAAACAAACCAGTTTAAAGCGCATAAAGGATAGCATCCCAGTTTAGTTTCTTGATAAATAAAATAAGTGTACTCTTCCATTTCAGTGGCTTTTAAAATATTTTTAAGAATGAAGCAAAATGAATGAAAATGCCACGCTTTATGCAAAGGATACTGGGGTACAAGTGAGAGCATCATTACTGCTGGATCACGCTGGCAGCGAAAGAGGTGAAGCTGCCCTGTGCCTGGTACACCAGTAGCCTGCTGGGGCTCGTCCTACAGTGACTCGTTACTTCCCTGCAGCTTGAGCTGGGTGCTTACACTGGCTCCCTCTACGCTTCCAGCATTTATCAGCGTGTTATGTGCCCCTTCTCTGATTGTGTTTTCTGCTGCTCTCCGCACCTGGTGATAGCGTGCCTGTAAGCTAATCGCTTGGTTTTTCTAACACGCAGTACGAAATACATGGTATTTCATACTGTTCTCTCTTGCTTGCTTTTCTTGGCAGCAAAGGAATTTGCCTGTTAGGGGGAGACAAATGTGTCTTGAAAGGGTGTTTTTAATAAGACTTCAGGAGAGCTGGGAGCAGACTAGCAATATTACAGGCTAATCATTATGTCAAAGATTGAAAGGTCACATGAGATCTTGTTTTATATCCTTAGTCATACACAGATGTATGTGGTTGGGAATTCTGTGTCAACTGCCCTGTAATTTTCACTTAAATAATACTTCAGAGTGTCATTTTCTCCAGCAACTAATGTTTATCTGTGTGTATAAAAAAGGGAAATTATTTTTTTTGTTTAAATTGTTCTTACTATAGAAACTTTCTGGTTGGTGTTCAATTCTGAAGAGTTTCTGTACATCTGTAGAAAGAAAAGGCTGGTATAGATCTAACAGAACTGGCGTCTTGAGCTCTATGAGCCTGAATGCAACTTTGCTGTTTCATTATTTTCAGACTGATGGTCTTTAAATGGTTATGCAGAAAGTTATGTCATTTATCATAGAGACATAATCCTTCTTATTTTCAAAACTAAACTGTCACCTCCTTGCCAGCTCGCTCCCTGTGCTTTGCTTTATTTGGCGGTTGTTCTACATCGGACAAATTCAACATTTGAGGAAAGAATTCAAAAAGGAGAGGGGAGCAGTTGTCTTCCCACTAGGCTGATGTAGAGAGGTTTGAGGCTTTTCCAGCTTCTTTTGCTTCTCAAGTCATATGTCTTTCTGATCATGCCTCTGAAGCCCGTGGTTGGAGCAATATAGAGGGTCTTTTAGTATGACCAAGGCAGTGACGGCAATTGTCTGTTTAGCTAAACTATTTGATCACTCTGCTAGGAGTTCCTATTTCTATTCTTTAACTGCCTCTTGTACCCTAGGAGTACACTAAATAAGACTGTAATAGTTTCTTTTACTTGTTTATGGAATGGGAGGGGGAAGGAAGGAGAAGAAAAATGAATGTCTAATAAATTTGTTTCATGTGAAGTTGAAAGTTTTAACAGAAAGTTACTGGCATGTGTGAGCTGCACTTGTGAACTGAGAGAGATTTAAGTCACTTCCTTCAGGAGGGTAGTAAGTGGAAGACAGGCCTCTTGTATCCTGTAGAGATCTTACACTGACATCCCAATAGTTCTCAACTGTTATGAATTGTATTTATTATTAGAACACATGTTCCAAAAAGGGTTTAGAAGGAAGAGAAAAGCCAGGTGTCTTATAAAACCTTTCCTTAATGAATTCTAGGCAATATCACAAGGTCTCCAGAACCCTAGAAATAAACCTTATTACTTTAGAAAGCAATCGCAAGAGTGACCTCCTGGTGATAGGATTTCAGTCTCAAGACACACACATTTCCAGAACGTATTTCATTTGGCTTAAGCAGATGACAGATTTGACAAAAGATGTTACATAACACAAGTGATTCTGGGGTTACACTGAACTCATTAGCACACTTCAACATCATTAACATAGTGGTGCTTGGCTCCCTCTGTTTTTCTTCCACTATGCAATTAGGGGTTTTGTTGGGAAAATAGAAATCAGAGATCCAGTCTGCCAAGAGTTATTCAGGAATAACTGAAGTGTTTTTGTGCCACTAGCGAAAATATAGAATAATTTTCCAGGTAATGATTTCTGCCTAGAAGTTTTCTACTGCACTGTTGTATTTGCCAGTTTGGATCAACGCTATTAGCTGGTGTTGGGAAAAGAATGAAGCCGTTCTTTCTGTGCTGAAGTTTCTTCATATTTTCTCAGCTAGTACTTTTAAAGTACAAACCTTTGTGCTCATTTGAGAATTATGTTCAACACCTGAGCTCTCCCACTTCCTGTGTCAATGCACTTTCTAAAAGCAGCTAAAAATAGTAAGCCTCCCATTTTTTCCCAAATATTTCCCATGGAATCTTACCAACAAATTCCAGGACACAACGTGCACATCTTTTTGCCTAAGGTTTGCCCTGGAAGGCGTAAGCATTATAAGCTGGACTTCAAAGAACTAAACAATTAAAATAATTAAGTTCCACCTGTAATCAGACCAGATGTAAGGCACAGAGGACACATTGTTCCTGCCCATTGCTAATTGAATAGATGAAGTTTTACAGCTGTATGTCATCAGTATCATTGCAAATCTGGAAATAGGTATCCCAAGGTGAGCTAACAAACCTTGTTCTGAAATAGCCCAGTACTGCTAGACAGATTATATTTTTTTGAGTCGCATTGTCCACTGCATGTGCCAGGTACTGCAAACCAGACTCTCCCTGATCTCTTAAGGCAGTTGTCTGTTCCTCCTGTATTATAATTAAACTCTAACTTAACAGTGATAGCTTTTTTTCTTTTTATTTCTTTCTCCATCCTTGTCCTTACATCCTCCTTTAGTGAAAAACAGAAAGCAAAGCTGATGTAAGAAGTCTTTGGATCTATTTTTCAGCACTGACTGCAGTTGTGCCTTCCCCTAGAGCAAGCTGATTTGGGAACTATAAAAGCAGTATAACCACAACAGCTTGGAACTTACTGCAAGCTTACTGTTTTGAAGCGTACACAGTTCCTCTGCAGGTTTTGTACCCTGCACAAAGTGGTTTATAACTGCCGTTCGCTAATGACATTATCAAAGCTGACTAGCTAGGTACAAACAGGGGACTTGTATCTATATAAGATGCAGTTGTCCTCCATGGCTGAGTCTCTGCACATACAATTCGTGAGACGTGTCTACTGGCTTAGGGCAGATGTGTGCAGCTATATTGAGCTCTGACAAAAATGTTGAGTCATCTGATGGGGAAGGGGAAACCTTCAATACAAATCTCATTGGGAGAGAGACTATAACTTCTTCTCGTGTTCCTGACTTGTATAAAGATGCAGATTAAATCTAAGGTCAGCCAAATATATTTGGCATTTGAGAGTGCAGAGTGAGAGAGAGACTATGTGCTGCACTGCAAGCAAAGCTGCAAGTGTGCAAAAAAGAGGGCAGGATGCATGTATGGAAATGGGGATGTTCTTTTCCCAAATGCCAAATGAGTTAGCTGTCATGGTGCTGTCATGGTGAGTGGATACATGATATCGCTATTCTTGCTTTTACAACAGAAAATGAGTGGTCTGATTTTAAGTCCCTCCTTCACAAGTCAGCTTGTAAATCTAGCTTCTACTAGAGACTTTAGGGGAAGTTCTGCTTACAACTTCTGCTACGTTATAAAAATGACTAACATAATTGACAGGTGAAACCACCTTTTGTTTGAAAAGGAAAACATTTGAGGTGGTGCACTTGCTTGATAAAAATAATGTAATAACTATAAAATTATATTTCATATAAGTAATACTAAAATAAATGTAAAAATAAATGTAAATGGCACAAAGATAAAAAAAAATACATCAGACTTTCCTGAAGATTTTGTGTCCTCAGTAAGTCGATTTGTCCTGAGGCTTAAGTCATTAATAGGCTTTAACATTGAAACCCATATCCTAAGCACTGACACTCAGTAACTTTGTGCTCAGTATTTGTCCAGAACGGTAAGCTCATCATTCTGAAAGTCACTAATGCTGTTGTGCTGTTAGAGGCCTCATTTGTTTTACCATGCTTCTTTAGGTGGTAGTGTTTGACTATAACAAAACATTCCAAATGGCAATTGTGTAGAAGATTCTCAAAATTGCTTGGTATACGGCTTGGCTCTCAGTTTCAAATGAAAAGGAAATATTACATCAGACATTCGTGAATCCAGTTATCTTTTACTCATGACCTTGACTTCTTTTGTGCTAATTTTGATATTGAAATGCTTTATATTTCATTTGGGATTGTTGGACTCATTTCCTCTTTATGTGCTTTCCTTCTCCACCCAGCTGCCCAAGCCCTGTTATAAAGAAATTGAAGCTTTTTTTAGTAAAATGACGTTGACAACCTAAGTGAATATTTGTTTCTTAGTTGACTAGTATTGTTTTCAAAGTGAAATACAGATTTACAGGGCCTAATATAAAAAAAAATTCACATTAAGAATCTACTACATGACTCATTTTAGACAAAATACAAATATACGCAATTCCAGCACCCTAATCAATAAGTTCTGCCCCAGCATACTTCCCCTTACAACTAGCAACATCATCTTGCATCTTAAAAGTTCACCTGGAGTTATTAAAAAACTGAGTCTTATTGGTAGTCCAGTACTTCAAGTTCTTTTGCACAGATACCTTACAAATTTTTTGCCTTCCCTCTTTCCTGCCATCAGAGTGATTGTATAGGTGAAACCAGTACCTTAAAATCAAGAGGTAGTCTCTTCTTGAATAATTTTCGAATTTGAAGTCATTATATAACTTTGGATGATGATCTTGCTGAAACATGTAGGGGATACTTATGGAATAAGTTTAAAGTGAAGAATTCATTTGTTTGCTTGAGGACAAGGTAGTTACGGAGTGGGGAAGAATAAATTACCAGGACATCACAAAGAAAAAGGTCAGAGAAATGCTGTATAAACAGTATCTTTCCAGTTTTCCACCACGTCAAGTAAAAAAAAAACCAAACAACTTTAAATGTTACACCAGAGAATTAGACTGAAAAGCCTCATAGATAAAAGACCTACTGGAGGTAGTCAGTAAAACAAGCGCAATTTTGCTAAATTACGCTTACTTTTTGAAATAAGGTTAAGAACAAGTGGTAAATGTAATTTGTTTAATAGAGTAGAAAGTGTAGAATAACTGTTTAGAACTGGTAATTTAGCTGAATTGTTTAATGGTGAATACTTAATGTTAATATCTTTATGCATTCAATGTTTCTATTCATGATGCAGTCACTACCTGTAGAACAACAAAAGTCCAAGTTTAAAAGTCCAAGTGATAACACAGTTATGATATAAACTAGGGCAGAGAAAAACTGGTACATCCAATTAATGTTTAGATATTTTATTACAATATTTATTAAACTTACACTTATAATCAGTGATCTAAATTAATATACCAGCAGGACGTGCTTTGATTCTGAGGTTTAAAGACAATTGGATGGATGATCTGGTGAAAATCATTGATGCAGTACCTGGAATGAAAGTACGCTGAAGTGGTAAACCAGCCTTCAACAGCTGCCATGCAGCTGTTTTCTTCCATAGTCCAATACCTAGTTTGTTCAGAGTTGAGAAACAGCTTGGGAGCTGATAAGACAAGAAGGCATATTTTTATTGTTTGCCCTGTAAAATTAGGCCTGAAACACTGATATCTACTAATTTTAGTGTCTTGTAAAACAGTGTAGTCAGAACCTGTGCATTTCTATGATATCTATAAGAAAGGAGCAAATTGTAAATGCAAAACACATTTTGATGGTTGTCTTTTTGGTTACAAGGTCTATAATTTTCTTAATATAATAACGTACATTTGCTGTATTTGCTAATCGCACTTCCATTTCCATCTAGAAAAGGCTTAAAACAATAAGTTAACTTCTCTATTTAGGACGTGAGAAATGCCATTCATCATTCCCTGACATTTAAATTAAAAAAAACAAACAGGAATTTTATGCTAAAGTTGTCTTAAACATGTTTACGTTGGATACTCCTGGTTAAAAAAAAAATTAAAAATCAGGCTATGTATAATTGAAGGACAATCTGATTCTCACTGCTGATTAAAATTAATCTTTTAAAGGAAAATGTAAAAAAAAAGAAAAGAAAAAAAACCAAACAAACAACAAATAAACCCAAAAAATCCCTACCAAAATGATTTGCTGTCTGAAATAATACTGAAGCTTAGTAATTCAAATTGCATAAATTTATATCAGTTCTTTCTGGCTTAAATATGCATTATCTTCGATGACAGAAATCTGTATGCATGTTTTGGTTGATAAGGGCAATAGTCTATTAAAAATATGGAAACTATTTACTCCATAAAAGGGCTTTTAAAAGCCAAATTAAGACAGAATGAATTTTGCATTCTTTTCAGATGTTAGTAGTTTTCTTGAAAATATATGCAGAGCAAGTATAAAATGTCCTGATGGTGATAGTTTTGCAATTATAACTGAGTTTATTACAGGTAAGAAATTAAATCAGTTAAAATAAAGCAGTTTTCTGTCCTCCCACAGTTTTCTCTGAGGAATATACCGCCAATCTTCCCGTGCAAAGCCTGCCAAATGCATGAGTTTTTCAGCATGACGAGAAGGCACTAAGCACATAGGTTACTGTAGTTCAAGAAGTTCCAGGGCCATGGTGAACTGTCCCTATACTACCTACTGTAGTAGGTAGGGCCTTCTTATTTGCTGAAATGAAGCTAAGACCTACAAAAACAGTTGCTGGGAAGTAGTAGAACAACAGGGGAACAAATGTTATTGATAGAAGTGTTTGTGTCTGTGTGTTTTTTAATAGTTTGAAAGTGATCCAGCATTGTTCTGAAAAATTGTGCCATTAGAAGATGTTTAGTGCTGCTTTAACCATTGCAGGAAATGAGAAACCAGAGACTGGTTTTAGTTTTAAAAGTATTTAAAGTGAAAGAGTATGGAAATAGTGGGGCTCTAACATTTGCAAAAGTTGGAAGAGGTGATAAGTCAAAGCCACCTTAGTAAATCTCAATAATTAGTGGCCCTTGCTTTTGTCCTTATGTACTCAATAAAGAGTAAATAGTCTGTCACAGTAAGGCTTCTCTTTTCTCTTGAGACAAAACAAAATATTTTACTTCCTCAGGTCAGCATACAAGCTGTGATTTAAAGAGAAGCTAATGCATTTATTATCAAAGGAGATTTTCAGTGAGAAATCTGATAGAAGCTGAAAAGAATTACTCTCAAATTTTGAAATGGAGGCAAGAAAGGGGTTGTATAGCCGAATCAGGGTAGAGTTGTGAACATTACATTGGAAGCATTTTACTTTTATTATGTAGGTCAACACTAGGGATAATCAAGGAGAATGCTTTAAGCAATTTGTTTCTTGAACAGCAGTTAAGAGTAAGATTTCAGCAGATTGGTTTCAGCAACAAAACTGATGAAATATGAGCAATGGAGATTTGTAATTGTTGACTTAGAGGAGAGTATGGATTCACAGAAAGTGGGATGAAAGAATTTGTAAAAAGATGTTTAAACTGGTGACAAATCTTTGTGAGATAAATTTAGAAATAGTGAAGAAAAATAATGCTTGTGGAAAAGACAAAATAGAAAAGAATATGGACTATTGTGTAATTAATGAAGGAAAATACTATTTTTCTTTTTTTTTTTAGATTAAATCATTCTATCATTTACAAAAACAAGAACTAATTCAAAAAATGAAAACGTTCATGTTTTGAAATTACTTTGTATCTGTGATGCTGTGGTAGGGAGTGAGAACTGCTTCTTCTGATTTTCCATCATACCAAGGGCCTAGCTCTCCAATAAGTTACAGGAAGGCTTGGATTATTAAGAAGACACTTAATATGGTAACTGTGCATGGTTTCCAAATGTTCAGAGGTAGGAAATTTTGGGAATTCAGTATGTAAAGAATCAGTTGATTGGAAACTGTTGTACTGGAGACAAACTTTGCAATAGTGTGCGCTGGATGTAGCTTCTAGCCAGAGAACTGTTTGCTGGCCTAACTGAACTCATTTAGGTTCTATTCCAGTTATAATTATGAATTGAGGAATATATTTGGCTTCTGAACTTTCCAAACTGATTTAAGGACCATTGATTCAAATAATCATTTGGATCAGTATATGGAGGGTTCTCCGATGATATGATACTGGCTCTTTTCAGTATTTCCATTTGCTTTTGCAGTTACCCAGTTTCTTCACAGTATTGCTGTCTGAGCATTGTAAATTACAGCACTGTGGTTTTGTGATAAGACTCAGGCATTTTCACAGATGTGGAAATGTTTTTGTAAGCAATATGACCTACGGTGCCTGAACTAGATTTTAAATTGCATAAATATTATTGTTTGTAGCTGTTACGCACATTGCTGTGCTATACCTGCCCATTTTTCCAGATGTAAATCTATGCAGACATAGAAATTGCCTAGAAATAGAAATGTGCAGTAAATTATTCTACCACAGAATGCTTCGTCTCCTGCTCTATTCCATTTTCCCCGTATAAAATGCGTGCAAACAAAGGTCATTAATATGTTGCAAGTTCAGACACTTAAAAGTTATAAAATGCCAAGTTATAGTACAGTCTTAAACTATTTCAGGAGCTCTCGATCTGCACCTTGCCAAGACAGTTCCTCTGGTCAGAAGTCTGCCTTCTTCCCTTTGGTTCTCCATTGAAGGTACAAGGTGAGGGTTGGATGAATGGCCAGAGGCCCAGCAGACTCCTGGCCTCATGTTCTTCTCTCCCCTGGACAAAATGGTAGCAGGAAGTAGATGTTGGCAGCTGCTGGTAGAGGACTTGATTTGTCTGTCAGTCCTCTTCCTCTGGCCCAGGTTAGAGTGTGTCAAGTAAAAGAGGGCAGCTGAAGCAAAGTTCCTCTGGTAGCGGTGTGCTCTTTCCTGAAAATCTGCAAGAAAACTGCTTCCAGTGCAACACTGGTACCATTAGAACTTGCAGCTGATTATCCTCAGTTAAATAATTGAAGGCTATTAACAGATTAAAGGGTGTTAAGTCTTACACTGTCATTTTGTTCTACTGTCCGTGGTTTTGTTGGGAAGGATTTTTAGTATCCTGAGTCTGTGTTTAGTTGTAGTTGCTCTTCTGTGAAGTAGCAGATCTGTTCTTGTCCAGTCTCTGTCCCTCAACCTGTTCAGTGTGAGTGACCAGCACAAGTCATAAAACTCCGTCAAGCTGAATGAAAATTTTATTTTGTTTGGTTTCTTAATTGGTTATGTACCAGGCAGGCTGTGTCCAATATTGCAATATGATTGTGGAAAGAATTGTATTTTTATGGATTCCTCATCTGTTGATAAAGAACAACTGAATCTTCAGGGCAGCTTGATGAGCTTCTATTCCAATATGTCATACAATCAGGCATGGAATATTGCGAGTGTTTTCATTTTTACGGGAAATCAAACTGATTTCAAGCCAGTTGTTGCTGAAGATGCTTATTTTCCTCTTTGGTGAGCAGATCAATCATTAACAGAGAATGATAGGGAGTTTGTTTGTTTTTCCTGATGTATAGAGAGCTTTCCAGGAACATGTGAAGAACTGGATTGGATGGCTTTCAAGAAAATACACATATTGAAAACAGACTTCTTTATATGCGATTGCCTTTCTTTGGGATAGCTAAAGTTTAAACACTTCGCCTGTGTGTCATATTTCTAATGTACTTACCATCATACACTCTATGGTTGCTGGGTCAGGCTCAGCTACTGGAAGAATGTGTGTTTCCTGCCAAGTAATTTTTCAACAGAAACTACTGGGTATCAGTCAAGGTTTCACTCTATAGGGAAGCTATTCTTATGAAAAAGATTTTTTTTTTTTTTTTTTTTTAAAGGAAGGAAAACAATGGGTGTCCCAGGATGTTATCTGAGACATTCTGATTAAATTCAGGACACAGGAGTCTGAACTTTGTCTTCTCTTCATACTCCTGTCCCCTTCGCCAAATAACTAAAAATGTTCTTGAGATTTGCAGCTGAATAAGAATAGTCGAAAAACAGATTTCAGCAAAAGATTACTTTGCTGGTGTAAAAACGAAAACAAAACAAAAAAACCCAAACCCCCCAACTTGGCTATTTCTAATACTGCAAAAAGAGCTGTTAGCTATTAGAGCAGCTGAATGTCTATAGTTTCAGGCTACAGGTATCTAGCTAGATAAGACTAGACAGTATTTTTTTTCTCTTTACGGGCATCTAAGTAACAGGAAAGAATTATGCTTGGTATGATTGCTAGTAAAAAGCTGCACTGAGTTACCTGAATACATTGCATTATGTTTTGTGTTGTGTTTTTTTCCTTGAGATTTCTATTTGTGTAACAGAATACCATCTAGTCTCTATCTTTAGGTAGGAGGAAACTGAAAATGTCTACGTGCTTGCAATTAATAACATGGTCTTAAGAACTTCTCCTCTGAAATTCTTTGTCTTAACTATTTGTTGTTTACATTCTTCAGAAATGACCATCTCTAATTCCTAAATTCCAATTATTTTTTTTGCCATATATAAATGTTTCTTTTGAATTTTTATTTATAGCATGTTTACTTTTGTGATAAAGCTTGAAAGAGGATTTTTCTGCTACATACAGACAACTTTTTTTATTGCTTGTATACATATATACACACTGTTGAACAATTTAACATAAGTAAAGTGCAAATGTGTGGTGGGTAAACTCAAGTCTGCAGCAATGGAAAAAGTACAGGATGTGTCCCATAGATTATTCTTCTTGAGCAGGCTGTTCCAGCTGAAATACAGAATAGATCAAATGGGTCCTAGAGCGTCATGTATGTTTATAAGTATCATACCTAAGCTAACAATGACATAATGCATACGAAAGTTACTGAACTAAAGGGCTCCGCTTGACCGTCCCCTTCTGTTTGTGGATTTTCTGAGGAAGAGCTACGTCTCTCAAAGAATATACCTGTTATATATTACAAAACATAATTATTTGACGTAATTTCTTCAATATAACACTTTATTGTAATGCCAGATGGTGGTGGGGAGGAAAGATGACAGTACACCAGAGTAGATTGTTTCTGGCATGAGATCAGTCAGATCTTTATTAGAAGTTACAAACAGGTTCCTCCTTTGCTGAAAAATGGACACAGCCTTTGTTTTAAAAAAGTTTATTTGCTTATGCTTTTAAAGGGAGTAACAGCCTTAAATGCATCAAACTTGAAACATTTTATCAAATTTTCTAGGGATAATCTGTCTTGGAGAAAGTACTGCATTATTCTCAGGTTGATGTCAGGTGCTAACAATGAAATTAAACCTGTGTGCAGGTGCCACAGAGATGGCTGTCCTCAAAAAGCCTCTACTGGCATACTTCTCAGTATAGCATGTTAAACTTTTCAGTATTTGCTGAAGGATAGTTGACGTTGAGTTTCTTTAGCTGTTTAGGGGAAGAACAAAACAGGAGACAGCAGAGGAGAAGCCATAAAACAAACATTGCATGCTCAGTACTGTGAGTACTTATACTCTTGAGAGGTGGAACACCTTAACTGAATAATCCACAAAAAATAAGCTACTAGAAAAATACGGTGGGGTGGATAGTGCTGAATCCAGTAGAAGGCAGCCTCTTTTCTTTACAAATCAAGGAGTCTTCTGTGTCCTGTCCAGGGTGGGAGGAAAAAAACCCAGCAAAGTAGTAGTTGAGGAATTAGTCTGCTGTTTAAGAAGTGATTTTGGTAATCTGAAAGAATATGCATAGAAAATTTTTGCCTTCATTTCAGTTAAAGGAAATCAACCCTTTTTTCTTCTGTGCATAAAGCTGCTAGAAACTGGTGCCATTTTCTTGGACTTCTTTAAAAAAAGCAAATAACCTCGGACACTGAACATTGTGGTTTCTTTGAATGTAGTGATTATGCACAATCAAGTTTTCACCAAAACATTTGGCAGAGTAGTAAAAAACACCACTTTCAATGCAAACAGGCTTAGCTTTGAAAACTGGCAGCCTGAGGCCTTCTCCTTGAATTTTTCGGTTAATTCTGTTTAAAGTGCTGCTTGTTCTTACAGCTCTCAAGTTGCATAACCTCATTAGCAGTTTCCCTCTGTGAAGCATCCTGATACCTTTGCAGCTCCTGTGTTCCAGGTGCCCTGTAACCATTCATTTGCGATACAAAGTAGGCAGTCAGTGCTATACAACATTTTAAAGTTAGCCTTAACAGATTTTAAACCAGCTATTAGTACCTAGGGAGCAGTGTGATAAATAGTCCTCTAGTTGGTGTAAATATACACACCATCTGAGGTCAATCCTATTGAGCAGTAATTTTGCTGGAAGAATGACTGAAAGGGCGAGCTTGCAAAGTGAGCAAAAATGGAAGTCTTCAACGCTACAAGATTTTAATGAAACCAAGACTTATATTTGAGAGGTAAAAAGAGAGTAAGATTTTTGCCCTTTTAAGCATTGAACTTCTGCAGAGGTCTCACAGAACTTTTTCATCCTCCTGAGAATGTGAATGATGTAAAATCTCCAGTAAATAGTGCTTTTCATCTTGGCATCTTTGCACAATGTAAGAAATGGTTTTTGAGCTTCCATGAATCATAAATCATAATTTATAGTAGTGATTGCTGTAATAAATTTTCCTCAAATATTTCATGTCATAATTCCACTTTGAAAATTAGATGAATGGGGGGGTGTTCATTCTTGATGTTGAAATGCATGCTTGCTTAATAGCTTTTGTTTTGTGTTTGGATGCTTTAGTTCTTGACTGCTCAGAGATTTTCATCATTTAACAGAAATATATCATCTGTGAGCTTTTTAAAAGGATAGTTCATTATTTCCTTCGAGTAACTTAAGTTTCCAATGAACAAAGTCCTGTCTTAAATCTTAAAATGCTGTTCTGAATAATGGTTGAATGTGATAAGTCCAAATGTACTGGTTTTGCATTGTTTTTGTCTGGTGATAAAACTGGCAATCAATAAAGTAATTGCTGTTTGGTCATAATCTCCCTCATGAAGTTGAGACTAATCTCAACTATTTTCATTTTTTCCACCTTATATCCATATTTATCAACCTGAAACTATTCTCTCCCATTAAGCAAAACTCTACTGCATTGTTACATGAAAACTCTTTTGATTGCTTCATAGTTTCTGGCATTGCTTCACTGGAAGATTAAGTATTTTGACCACTGTATTCTAGAAGTCTGGGTATGTCTCATTTTGTCCCAGTGGTCTTGACTACAGGAGCTCTTGGGTTGTCAAAGAGCTGTTGAAAGAAGTTTGTTTGGATTGTAACTATAGTTTTTTGCTTTTTTTAATAGTAAGTTTACCAGAAGGGAGCAACTCAAGATCTAATCACATATCTACTAGGTACTAAAATACTTATAGTACGTTAGGAGGCTGCATAGTTTGCTAAAGATTTGTTGACAACTTCTGGATAAACTTACCCACGGAGCACACAGCTGGCAGGAGAGTTACTGGAAGAAGCACATAGCTAAGGAAACAGCTGAAATACAAAAGCAGTAGACTTGTGACATCAACTTGCTGATTGTAATACATACAGAGGTAACGGACAGATACAGAAGGGCAAGGAAAATGGAAATAGGTAGTTAGGCAGAGTGTGGAGAAGTCAGGCTGATGGGTGGAATTTTCAGGAGGAGTCTTCAGACTAGGGAGAAATTGAAGAAAAAGGACCCAAGAATCACAAGAACATCATGAAAATGTTGTATATCTGGAGTTTCCGTGTTAGGAGAGACTGAACGGTACTTTTCCGTTCACCTTGTCTGTCCACCTGGAGTTAAGGTACTGGTCGGGTAGTATGTGCTCTACCATGGCGATAGTGGGAAAGTGGAACATATGACAGTATCAGTTTCCTTTTGGCATAAACCCACGATAAGTATGTTACTTGTCCCTGTAACAAGTAGGACATCTTAGAATTAGTAGAGAAGGAGGGCAAAAGCAGGGCACGATAATGGCACAGTCTGCATGTTGATTGGTGTTAGGTGATAGAGTAACATTCTGGTTTGGGACTGTTGGGAGCATTCATGTAGAAAGGACTCTTGGGTGGACAGTCTCCGCTGGAGTCCCAGAGATATTAACCAGGAATTGATTCTGGCAGACTGACAACATCTCTAAAACGAGAAGTGGGAGAAGATTACAAAAAAAATTGTCTGATCTTCCAGCCTTCATCATAAATAATGTGGAACATGAGGTGTACCAGGATAAATCAAAAGGTATGATGGCATATAAAATGCAAACTAGGGTAGAGATGGTGGTACTGATAAGTGCATAGCAATCAGCTAGTAAAACCTAATGTTTTAAACAGGGTGTGGGCAGTGGGAAACAGCTGAATGTCTGGTTAGCAGTAGAGAGAAGGCAGGAAGACAAAGTAAGCTGCAGTTATTGATACAGCCTGTTAAACAAGCTTTTGTGCAGATGAAAGAAATAGGGTGGAAATATTGTGGCTGGAACACTAGAACATGTCAGAAAAGATAGGTGCAGTCAATTGTGTATTACTGATACGAAAACCTGCGAAGAAGTGAGGTGAAATAGCATGGATAAAACACTGTCTGTGGGTCAAGACTATTTTGAGGGAGATGTTTTATTGGGGCCAGCGATGTTAGGTTTGGATATGGACAGGCCAGTCTTTGGTGTGACTGGGGAGAGGGATCCAGATGGGATTAAATAGTTTTTGCAAAAACAAAAGTGTGAAGCTGTTTTCAAGATTTTTTTTTATGAGTATCTTGCTCTTTTCAAAAGACGTGGATTTGGGGCTCTTTTGTGTGTTTTTTTTGAGGGGGGCTTTTTTTCTCTAAATAATCTTGGATTAGGAGATCCTTCAGATGAAATGGAAGGAAAAAACTGTTTGCATATAGATATGGTTTTACATGGCAAGGGGCAATTTTTTGAGAAAGTAAACTATTTCATCTGGAATAACCAGGTTAAGAATAGAAAGAAGGATATGAAGGATGTGTCTGTCAGACACAAAAAGCTCTACCTGAAGATTATATTTTTATAAAAGGGACAAAACTTTGATGGGAAGGACTTAGAATCATAGAATATCTCATGATGGAAGGGACCCGTAAGGATCACCAAGTCCAGCTCCTTGCTCCTCACAGGAATACCGAAAACTAAACCATATGACTAAGAACTCTGACAGGCTTGGTGCCATGGCCACTTCCCTGGGGACTCTGTTCCAGTGACTGACCACCCTGTCAGTGAAGAACCTTATCCTAATCGTTGGACTCAATGATCTTAAAGGTCTTTTCCAACCTAAATGATTCTAGTGTCCAACCCGAACTTCCCCCGATGCAGCTTCGTTCCCTCTGCTGCCCAGACCAGTAAGTAAGATGAGAAATCAAATAGCATAACATCTCAAGGAAATGACATCTCAGTGACCAGAAACCATAAGGGTGTAGTATTATTTCCAGAGATAGGCTCTGGTTAAAAAAAAAAAAAAAGAAGAAGGTGTTAACTCTGTCAGCCATAGAAGAAAAGGACAGTAAAAAATGTCAAGAGGATAAAAAGATTGAAATTTAGGTAGACTCAAAATCAAAGCTGGTATTTTATCATCAGGACTAGAGTGATGTTATATATGTTGAATATAGAGGCAAAGCAAGAATGTGCAATGGGAATGAATGTATGGAATTTATACCCAAGGTGGGAAGAATCCTTTATAAACCTCAAGTACTTGAGTCATGGATATTTACCAGCTGAGTTTGATATTAAAATGATAAGACTGAGGTTGATGAGTAAAGTGATAAAAGCTCTAACGTCATCATTTCAAATTAACATGGTATACTTATCCCAAACACAAGCTAGTTATTGTAGTTCTTAATCTCTTAATGAAGATTTAAGTATGAGATGGGGAGAACGAATTGTAGTATCTGGAGCCAGCTTTTCCTGCTTTCATGTGACAGTAATGTAATCTTTGCTTGTGATATAAAAGTCCGTCAAAACCATCTTATGTTTTTTGTTGTTTCCAGACTGGATTAGTGTATTACTGTGTTTTTTGAACTTATTATCTATGGTGGCTCAAGCTCTGGGGAAAGAATGTGTTACATGGTGTGTGCAGTGGTGATTTGCTAAGCTTAATGGTTTTAAATGTTGCACATGGAAAAATTAATGTATCATTTAGAATTGTGAATTTTAGTTGGTCTCCGCAGTCACTCTATTTGAAAACTTTCAAGGCAGGAATCTGAGGCTCGGGTTAAACTAAGACACCAAGTCTTATGTCTTCTGAGTGTGTTGCAAGTATTCTGTGTATATATAGATGCATTTTTCTTTACATGGTATTTATCTTGAAGATTATTAATGAAATAGAGTGCTCTTTCGCTCATTTTATTGATGTATTGTTCTGTGATTAGATATTAGCTGTGCAATAAGGTTAGGATTCTAATTTTCTCACCACGCTACAACCCGAATTTTACTTCTTCAAGCATAATTCAAAAATGTAGAATTCAGCAATTTTTGAGTAACTGATTTTCTATACTTGACTAGTAGGCAGGACTATTAGAGCTTATTTTTTGAACATATGAGAACATAAACCATGGATTTTAATAACTTTTAAGTTCATTAGCATTTATACTTTTTTAGGGAACGTGTAATATTCATCTGTTCTACTTACACTTTCAATTTTTGTTGGAAGTCTGAACAGAGTACAGTATTTGTTTTGGGAAGGGAGAGAGTTCTACTTGCTAATAGTCATACTCTCCTACAACATGTCATTTACATTAGGCTTTTATGGTTAGAAAGTGCAGAAAAAATATGGCCACAAATTTTCCAATAAAATATGTTGCTTTTGAAAAACTGTTTTTCTTTGAATTCCAGTTTTTCTTTTGTAACAATAGAAATTTTTAAAAAAACAACCCCAAA
This sequence comes from Psophia crepitans, assembly GCA_013399095.1. Classification (NCBI taxonomy): domain Eukaryota; kingdom Metazoa; phylum Chordata; class Aves; order Gruiformes; family Psophiidae; genus Psophia; species Psophia crepitans. The sequence goes on along the minus strand of VWZZ01002573.1, from coordinate 70,478 downwards.
CCAAGAATAAATCATTTTGATTGACTTAAAACATTTTCTGCCTTCTGTCGCCTGTTCTCCTCAAAAAAATATTTTGCAAGACATATTTAGAATATTCTGGCTTTGCTCAGGCTTAGAGCAATTATTATTTTTCAATTTTCTAACTGTAGTTTACTGCTTTGTCTGGTCTTGTAAAATGATTACCCAAGAATTGGACTATTTTTCAGTTTAATTTTTGTTGCAACAGAATATAGAAAAATGTAATTCTGCATAGCATTAGAACATATCAACACAATTAAACTGCAAAATATGATTTTTTATATAATTCATAGTCAAGTAAACTCTGTAATTAAATAATATTACTTTAGAGGTTTTATTTGAATCTGACTCCTTTTGGATTGCTTGGAACTGTGTAAAGGAATGCGATTTTATTAGTCTGTCCCTTTCCTTACTACAAATATACCTCAACCATTTTCTTGGGGTAAGTTTCTGGATAGTTTCTAGGAACAGGTCTCTGGAGATCATGAATATTTTATATATAGTGTTTAAAATTAGGAGGTTAAACATGGATTTAAAACCTGCTGTGATTTTTTTTCTAGTTAAAAGAATGAAGCCACCTAATAAATCCCATAAACATCAATTGCAGTTACAAGACGCTTAGCAGTTTAAATCACATAACTGATTAATTTTACACAACTATTACTTGCATCGTTGATATAGGTTGGGTAGCCAACAGCTGGATTTAGAGAGAGAAAGAAGCAATCATATCCAATTTTTCCTTTTGTTTGGGAATCTTTGCATTCATTTTTCTATGCTGAGAAAATTCTGAGAACCTGTCTAGCTCCTTATATAAATTTTTGACTGTTATATGCAAGACTTGGATAGATGAATCATGTGAAGGCAGGTAGTTTAATCTTCCCTTCTTTATACCTCTGGCCTTAAATTTGCTAGTTTAGTGATGACTGACATTTGAAGAGAGTTTCTCCCTTATCTTAAAATTTCTAATCAATTTTCTGGCTATAGCTACCTTTAATATTTCTTTAATATTTCTCTTGCTGTTGAATTTTGATTTAAATAACTTCATAGTGGATTTTCAGAGCAAAAGTTAGCACTGAAGTTGCTGCGCTTTTGCTGTGCAGAAGTTACTGTTCTCATTCAAAGGGTTTCAGAAGAAAACATTTCAACAATCCAAAGCTCCACCAAAAGAAAAAAAAAGCCTGAAATGAATTGTACTCCAAGTCACAATAATTTATTCTGTATTAGGACTGTTTTTCCGAAAGGATGATCCATTATAATAAGTTTGTCTTTCTCTTTTAAATAAGAAATTTCATACCTAAATTGTATCAATAGTATCTTAGTGAGAAACTAGATAAAGGATTGAAATGCATTAGGCAAGGTCGCTTTAATATTTGATACACTTTTACTCTGCAAGTGTCTGGGCTTATAAGTTTGATTCTTATTCCTGTTACACAGATTTTGAAATCTGAGTTTCTTTAAAGCTTGTTTTATTCATTATTAGCTGTAATAAATAATTTTTGTATAAATGTTTATTACATTTTCTTACATGGGGTAATAAAAAGACTTGCAGGATATTATGGTGTAAGCTTACTGACATTTAGTGTTATCTTTAATATCATTTCTCCATTATGTCAAGAATGCCTAAAGTCCTGAATAGTCTGAATTTTTTTTTTCAGTCTAAGTAAATACTAAATCAGAATATACTTTGCATTTACAGGCACTTGCAGACCAATTTGAAGATGCAAATACGTCGGTATCTGAACGCATGAAGATTTTCTACTGTTGTCAGGTGCCTCCACATTGGGCCATACAGGTGTGAAGCAATCCCCTTTGAAGCTTTACTTAAAAGTCTGCGATTCTCATTATTTTTGCATGACTCCGAAGTCAAGAGAGTGTGAGACGACCTTGAGTTGAAACACTGCAGAAATAAAGATGTAACCTAACAGCACACCAGGTTTTCCTGGAAAGAAATCAAGTTCTACAGTGTTTTGCTTTCAGATGTCTTGTTCTGTCATGCACAGAAGTAACTGCTTGTAGTGCAATTCTTCTTTGCTTTCCTTTTCCTTTCAGTAACAAATGGACCAAAACCTTCAAGCTTCCAACATATCTCCTGTAAAAATAATCTTACCACTGTCTTACTATTTATTACTCTTGTACTTACACTGCTATTACTTACATCTTTCTCATCTTTTCATGATCACTGACTTTGGATTGTTTTTAGGAAGTGGATCCTATTCAAAGCAGCCAAATTAGGATTCAAAAGTACACTGATGATCCTTGAGGTCTCTTCCAACCTTAATGATTCTATGAAGAGCTCCTCGAGCTGAGAGTTTTTATTTTTGAGACATACCCCTTTTTAATGTTGCTGACAGGATTTTTTTTTCCAAAGCTACACTGTTTATCTTCAGAATAAACTCTTTCTAGAACAGAAATCTACACGTTAGAGTCTTATCTGATGATGCTGTATTTAGCAAACTTGAAACTGTTTGCATCACATACCTTCAAAGGTGTTCATGTTGTTTACTTTTAATGGTGTTTTATTCCTTTTTGATTTCTAACCTCAATGCATGTTGCTTTAGCCAATCATAGCTTCTCCTAGCATTCTCAAATTATTCCACACAACCTTTCAACGGGCACTTGCAATAAAACTCACAAATGTAGTTTTTAATTCCAGTTGTCAGTGGCACTTTTAAATCCAAGCCAATTTTCCAAGCCAAAGATAGAAATAACTAAAATAGGGATTTATGATGGAAGATGGCTGTGGTCTTCTAGTCATAGTAATGAAGAGACATTGCCTATATAAATTTCACCAAATTTGACTCTGAGTAAATTTAATAAAACATAAATAAGATTTCATTCCAAACACTGGCAAATGTAGGTTTTTTCCTAAGCGATTAATATCAAGCTAACAAATAATTACTTTGTTACAGATTTTCAGTTTGTTATGTATTTATGTCAGAGAACTGTAGCCAGTTCTTAATCTTTTGACTACCAGTCTATACCTGTATGGTGACTTCTTGGATTTGTAACAGATATTGAACCCGAGCCTATAAAGAGAGGTCCATGACATCTGCAGAGAACTTCAGGGAATCCATTCAGGATCACCAAAACCACTGCAGAAGTTCTCTGTGTGGGATCTCATAGCCTAATTAGGTGTCCTTGTGCAGAATGCTCTCATTTGTTTTTGCAAACCAAATTGTATATCTGTTACACATATTAAATAAATTGTCCTTTCTTCAAAGGTGAAAACCTGTATGTGATTTTAATCTCTTCTTAAAAAATAAATAGAAGTCCAAAGACAACTTTTCAAAGTCATGAAAACATACCCTGTTTATTTTTAAATTGAAAAGATTACTCATTTATTTTCATAAATACACTGAAATAATAACTGAATTTGAAATAACAAAGAGGCTGACTTATCTGTGAGGAAAACTCAACTAGGGAGTTGAACCTGAACTCAAATTCAGTATTGATTTGGCTAAAAACTTGACACCCTTTGGTGGTACCTGTTTGGGACAGTGATTTCTCATGAGTACCTAACAAAATTGTATTGGAGCCTTTCTCTCCATCTATGTTTACACAGGTACAGATTCCTATGGCAACGCATTGCTAGAAGAGGCTTTAACACCCTCCTTCAGCCTGTTTCCCACTGTTAGCATTCCTGACTTCCTGCTGCAGCTGGGCCATGTGCCTCATTTAAGGGGTGGAAGTTCAGCTCTGTCAATTCATCCTTGCCATGTCTGTTTCCATTTTTTTGCATTATATTGTAAACTAGTTCAGCGTAATAAAGCTACTGACATGAACGAAAGTCAAATCAAAACAATTACTGTGCCTACTGATAGGGTGGTTTTTTTGAGATGTATATATATTGTTTGAGGCCTCAGCCTGAAGTTTCAAGAGAAAATTCTATATTCTCTGCTTTTTGTTGATGTCAGAAACGCGTCTAACATCTTTTAAAAATATAAATAGTATTGACTTACCTATCTTCAATTACCTGCAATTTCTTATCTTTCCAGCGTCAGCTTGCAAACTTGCTCTTCGAGTTGGGATGCACCAGCTCTGCCTTACAGATATTTGAGGAGCTGGAAATGTGGGAAGATGCAGTGATCTGCTATGAAAGAGCAGGACAACATGGAAAGGTAAGAAAAATGGTTTTTACAGCTGAGATCTTGTCTTGAAGTATGAAAGACTGTTTGGTTTGAGCTGTCAATTCACTAGTGGCACTCACTTCTACAGAAGTATAGAATAGAATAGAATCATTAAGGTTGGAAGTGACCTCAAGGATCATCTAGTCCAACCATCCCCCCACCACCTATTACCCACTAAACCACGTCCCTAAGTACCATATCTAACCTTTCCTTAAACACCCTCAGGGATGGTGACTCCACCACCTCCCTGGGCAACCCGTTCCAATGCCCGACCCCCCTTTCAGAGAAGAATTTTCTCCTCATCTCCAACCTGCACCTTCCCTGGCGCAACTTGCAGCCATTTCCCCTTGTCCTGTCACTAGTTATCTGCGAGAAGAGGCCAACCCCCAGCTCACCACAACTCCCTTTCAGGTAGTTGTAGAGGGCAATAATCATGAGGAAAGTCTGTTTAGGAAAAATGGACACATGACATGAGTCTGTCATAACCTGTGAGTCAAAAAAAAAAAACCAACAAAAAGCCAAACGATTTGAGGTAATGACCACATGAGATAGAATTTGGTAAATGAGAAATAATTTAGGAAGCAAGAAAATTGCGATAGTGATTCTAGAAAATATTGAAGGAAAATTAACAACTATGGATGCACAGCCAGGTGTAATGTGGGCATTTCAAGAAGGCTGTAGCTGTCACTGAAGATGGGGTCTTGGAGCTTTGTCTGGAAGGCATATTAGTTTTTTTTTCCACTTAATCAAACTATTAACTAGTTTTTAAAAATGCTTTAAATAGAACAACATCAGTGCTTGATGTGTTTAATTACCTAATGTTCACATAGTCAAATTGCAGAATCAAATTTGAGACAAGAAATAGCATAAGATTAAAAGGCTTTATTTTGTTAAGTCCATGTTGATGTTTTCCTGGACTTCTCCATCATTTCTTTAAGACTGCTGCAGGTATGTGATATCAGCTCCAAACAAAGACAATTTAAAACCATCACTTAACTTTATGTAACTGTGGCAGAATTGTTTAAAAATGCTGGTAGCACGCTGTAGCAGCCCTCCTATCATTGATTATTTTGCAGTTACTATTAGAGCAATGATCGGAAGATTTTAGAAAATGATACCTGGAAGCAATGGCTACTTGTGTGTAACTTTAGCTGGATTCTTTCTGGTACGGTCTCTCACGCATAAAGATGGGAACTTATGCAATCCAGCATTGTTTTCAGAATTTATGTAGTTTTCCGAAATAGTCACTTTCAGACAGAAATACGTTTTCTCTTTTCTTCCCTTTTCTCTGTCTCTGTTTTCTATGTGGTAGCATTAAATATATGACTGTATGTGCGCCTTTATGAAAACAAAATCACAAAGACTGTGCTTAAACTAATTAAAGCCTGCAGAATGGAGAGTTATAACTTCAATTAATAGAAAAAAATGGCAGCATTTCTCATACTTACATTGTGTTTTTCCTAATGATAGTGCACCAATGCATAGATTTTGGTTATTATAAACTGCCATATATGTTTTGCTGGCACATTCTGTGTCACATTATATATGCCTTGGGGGTAGTGTGCTGATATCCTGATCTTTTCAGTACAATGGAGAAATAGAGGTCAATATTTTCCATTTCCTGGAAATGCATTCTGGCCTACTTACATTCACAAACCGCCCTTAGGGAGTTATGAAAATGGACAGGATATCTGACACAGGAAACTGCTTAGAAATGTTTGCAGAATGAGGGTTTGTGCTGTGCTTTGAAAAACAGAAAATGCTAAGTACTGAGTAACAGTAGTACTGGAAAAAAAGCCAACTTCAGATCAAAAAAGCCAGAAAATTAGAAACATTTAACTGTACACCAAAGAGAATGCCTATTCATGCTTCTCATCAGAAAGCTTTCAGAGCATGAGCTGTTTGTATTTATGAAAAATGTTTTTATGTTTTTAAACATGGTAGTTATTCTTTTTGAAATGCATGAGAATCTACTAAAGCAGTATGTTGTTTGGTGGGTTTTCATGTCAGTAAAGTACTTAGCATATAGGTCCCCAACAGAGAAAACTCTTTATTTAATGAACTTCTGCATGTTTTTGACTCACAAATGCCTTTGTATAGAAAATCTGAATTTAAGTACTGAAAAAGCTAATAAAATGGGCAGATATCAGCAATATCAGTATGTTTGACGAGTACTTACGCATCAAAGTAATACGTTCCTTCCTCCTGCCTTTGAGTTATACACTGCGAAAGAAACAGAGCATGTAGATAAGGCCATGCAAAGCCCCCCGTTGCACTTGGGAAATACATGATTCACTCAGCTATAACAGGACTCTGTAGCAGTATAAATTTTGCAGAGTAAGATGTCGCTAGCATTTAGCAAGCTTTTTTGTGGGTCGGTCACTGTTACTAGATAATGGCGCTCTCTTCACTTATTTCATGATCTGAACAAAATTAGTAGAAGCTGATATTAGTAAATGGCTTGCCCAAGGTCATGCATGAAGTTAGAGGGAGGAGACAGTGAAGAGTGAAGAGCACTCCTTTTGTCTCACTATCTCTTTCCGTGCTCATCTTATCTGCTTCTCCATGCTACCTCTCTGGTAGCCTAGCAAATAACATGCAAGCAGAAAATATCAAAGCGTGTGCTTTGAACTACAAAGGAATGAATTGTCAAATAATAAAACTGTGTAGAGTGAGGCTAATAGAGTCTTCTAGGAAACAAATAAAAAACCCAAAGCATGGGAACACATGGATGGAACGGCAAGTGGAAGTTTAGGGTTGGGAAGCCAAATGCAAGATGAATCTTGAACTTGGTTTCCAGGAGTCTCTGTAGTGAGTAATAAAAGGGCACCACCTTTTATTTAAAACAGAACCCTCTTTACTGATTGGGCATTTTTGTGAAGAGTTGCCCGTTTAATTCCCATACCAACCATGGTAGCTGAGAAAGCAAGATAACAGCCTAAATCTTTCTTGTGTTTAAATCAGCTGACTTCTGAACTGAGTATTGAATACCATCCATTCTGATGCAGAACAGTCTGTGAAAAGCAGTAGTGTGATAATTACATCTGTTCCAGACAAGCAAGGGTTATACAGCTTCATTTTTTTTCTTTTTAGGTAACTTCTAATTGCTAATTTTCTTATCAAAGGTTATTTAATTTAGATGTGGGGTGTTTTGTTATAAAGCATGTGAATTAATCATTAATATCTGTTTAATGGCTAAGAATAAATCTAGTGGTTATATTTCTTTCATGTACATTGTGTGGAAAATATTTCTTGGTAATTTTTTTTTGTTGCTGTAAAACAAGATTTGATTTTTGCAGAAGCAGGGTTCTTATCAAAGTTTAAATGTGCGTTTTTGAAAATAGTTTATGACAAAGTTAGGAGAAAGGAATGTTTTTCTTCACAAAAACCTAGGCAAAATGAGAAGTCATTAAGTATTGTCTGGTTTTGTAGACGACAAATGACAAATGTTTTGAGAATACATTTTTTTTTTAAGTTTGTAATTATTATCTGTTGTATTACCCTTTAAAGATTTAAGTAATAAAAAGGTTTGTAACATGCCAGAGTTGATCAGATAGCTAATCAGATGAAGAAAAAAATCAGACTTATGCTTATTTAATTCTCTGTTTTATCTGTGTGCTGAAATATTTATGTTGGCAATGTATTCTTGTAAGCTTAGACCAGAACATGATGGTTTTATGCTCTTAAATGTGAAAAACAATTAGCGAATGGTTGGCTTTCTAGTCTTGTGTATGATTAGTACTAGGCACTGCCACGGAACAGCAGTCTGAGCTTGGGAGTGCCCTGCAGAGCAAGAGGTAAAGCAGCAGCATGCAATGCACTTTTCACCTCGTGGCTGCTGCTTACACAGCAACACAACATTTCAGTCTTTTTTATCTGAAAGGGAAAAAAAACAACCTTACCTTTTGGTGCCTAATGTGATTCCCGCAATAATAAAGCACCCAGTTCCCTCTGCTCCAGAAAAAAATAATCTTAAAGATCTATTATAATAACATATATATTTCTTTAATCTTGTCATAGCAACTAAGGGGAAGTAAACTGCCCTTTAACCAACCTCTCTGCAAGTGCAGTTGTCTTGTTAGGCGAGGTTTTCTAGTGCTTTGACTAGGCTAATTCAAAGTTATAAGTAACAGTTTCATTGGCTTTCTTTAGAGAAAGTTCTGTAGGCACTAAAAAACACTTGTCATTAAGTTATTTTCCTAATATTCAGCCACTAATTTTCTTCATAATGGGATTCCATTTTTGCTAGTTTGAGACCCCTTTAGAATGTAAACAATACGTCCATTCTTCACATTTGTGCACTTCAAATATTTGTAGACTTTACAGTTACTTTACTTAACAAAAATTACAGTGAGTGTTAAAATTACTGTGCATTAAATATTTCAAAACAAAATCATTTTTCTAAAGGTGATTTTTCAGACAGGATCAATGAATTTTACTGATTGGAAGAAGAGGAGTGAGAGACTTTGGGTCTCTAGAGATCATCTGAAGGGCAAAGAAATCAGTTCTTACAGAAACAGGAAAAGCAGTGATAATTTAAATGCAGAGGTGAACTCAGCTTTCCTTTTAGGTAAACTAGCTATGATAGAAGAATGACTATGTTACAGTGTCAAACTTTAATGCTGTGGCAGGCTGTGTTGGCTCTTTCTTGGTTCTGATGGTTCAAATAGATCTTTTCTAATAGAAAAATTGTACTGAGCTGAATTGTGTGTGTTACATTTTTGCAGCAGGGGACTGAGGTAAGAGTTCAGTCTGAACAACAAATGATCTGTCCAGTGTATTTATCTTTTCAAAAAGCCACAGAAAGCAGGGTATCTCTTGTTTAAAAGAGAAACAATAATTTTATTGTTAGAGTGAGATAGTGACCCTGAGATAAAGAGCTTTTGAAAGTTGTCTATGAGACCCAGCTTGTGTCGTCTTTTCCATAATGCTGTATATATTCTCAATATGTTTTATCTCAAGCATTTAGATAAATTTATGGCTTCTGCATTTTATGTAAAAGAGTAGCATTTCCCAAACCAACGGTACAAAAATGAATGTGTCCTCAGACATCATAGAATGGAAATAAATATTTTCAGAACAGAGCAATTAGAGAAAAAGGAATGACAATTATTGCAAGAGTACTTATTAGGATATATAAAACATACAGATGATAAACTATTAGTGTTGCACATACATTAATGGTGCTGATACTGCATTCCTATGAAGCAGGTGTAGGTTTGATACGCAGGACTCATATTTGCTCTTGGGGCAAAATACACACCTAAGATATAAAATAAGAAGCAGGCTGCTGCTTGTTCTAATAGATGCATTTTACTTGGTATGTTAAACCAAAAGCTTTTTTTTTTTTTTTTTTTTTCCCCACAGAATGGTTTGGGTTGGAAGGACCTCAAAAATCATCTAGTTCCAACCCCCCTGCCATGGGCAGGGAGACCCTACACTAGACTGGGTTGCCCAAAGCCCCATCCAGCCTGGCCTGGAACACTTCAGGGAAGGGGCCTCCACAGCTTCTCTGGGCAACCTGTTCCAGTGCCTCACCACCCTCACAGTAAAGAATTTCTTCCTGACACCTCATCTACATCTCCCCTCCTTCAGCTTAAGGCCATCAGCCCTTGTCCCGTTTACATGCCCTTGTAAACAGCCCCTCTCCAGTTTTCCTGTAGGCCCCTTCAGGTACTGGAAGGCTACTATGTCTCCCCAGAGCCTTCTCTTCTCCAGGCTGAAGATGTTGAAGAGCTTTTTTTAAAAACAGTTTGGATCCAGATTCTCTCTAGACTTTATCTTTGATGCTGTCTTGGATAAGGATACTGTTTCCTTGCTATTCCTGCTTCTTAGTCTTCATCTGATGATTGCAAGGTGCTAAAGTGGTGTTTGTTCAGGTAGGTGATTAACTGGAGATAAATTTTCCCATTGTGTATTGATTTATCTTTCTTCTTTAACAGGCGGAAGAAATACTAAGGCGAGAGTTAGAGAAAAAGGAAACACCAGCATTATATTGTTTGCTTGGTGATGTTCTTAAAGACCATCAGTACTATGACAAGGCCTGGGAGCTCTCCAGGCACCGCAGTGCCCGCGCCCAGCGCTCCAAAGGCCTCCTCCATCTCCGCAACCGGGAATTCAGGGAATGCGTGGAGTGCTTTGAACGTTCAGTGGAGATCAACCCTATGCAGGTTGGAAAAGGATACACATATGGCTTTGTTTTAGTTGGTGTGTTCAGTTTTGAATGATGACACATTTTTTTAAAAGGCAATTCTGTGCACAGTTGTCAAAGTAACAGCTTATTACTATTAGCAAATTTTTCACCACGTACTTGGAAGCCTAGCTAAAACTGGTAGTGCAATGAAATGAAGACATCCTTTTGCATTCAGGTTCTTGCATGCAGCTAACTTTTTGCCTGTACAGCTTTTCTATTTCAAAGAGATAAAGCCATTGAAAATTAATAGTTATCATCAAATAAATCATGAAGAAGTCTCAAGCAAAATAGTTACAAGAAGAATGCTGGAGATTTTAATGAAATTATCCTTTTGCCTTCTCTGTTGGCTTTGAGTTACGAACTCTGAACTCTGCATCTCACAGAAATCTTTTTAAAGTGTTCTGGTCTGTCCTGTTCTGTAATCACTGAGAAGCATTGCATCACACTTGTGGTGGCAGTAGCTTTTACTACAATAATGCATCAAAACTGAAACCACAGGCAAAACAGTTCTCTTAATGAAGCTGGTTATTTTGACATATTCTTTGCAAGCTGTTCTGCAGACAATTTTCATAATGTTGTTTCAGTTTGTCAGCCACTATATCCCATCCCAGTAAGACCCTGTGAAAGGTCTTGAGAATGTAAAACAGCTTTGTGGTTCTTTATGTATAGCAATTGTGCTCTTCATAACCATTTCCAGGTTCATGCCAAGTAAATATTGCTCCTTCTTGCCCTCCAAAGAATACTGCTAAAGCTGCTGTTTTGAATTCCACATAACTAGCTGCACTTCTGCTTTAGAAAAATTTTAAAGGCCTCCAGGCTTTCAAATCCCAAAGCTTTTTTTTGTATTTCAGTGACATATTTTATTCCAGTGAATGAGAGTCCTGTTCTTATTCAGATACTGAACTCCAGATAACTTATAAACACCTTTAAAATGGAAACCAAAATGAACAAAAATGCTTCCTTTGGCTTTCAGTTCTCTTACCGACTCAGGAAATGCCAACGAAGTATATATTACTCAGATAGGAACTTTAGTGAAATCAAGAGGACTCCCAGATCATAGAGGGCTGCAGAAGATAGCTTGCAGAGCTCAAACCTGAGAAATATTCTGCTGAGATGCTTTTTTATTTTGTGTCCTGCCCAAAAGAAGCCTAAAATGAAAGACAATCCAAGAAAAATATGTCAGTCCATATAGGAAAGCAAAACATTTCCTCCTCTTATTGCTCAGGAAGCTCTATTTAAGCTTCAGATTAATTGTTTCAAACAGCTTGAGAAAATTGATACTGTGGATTGACATAACGCTGTCTTCTGAAGTCTGTCTGTTTTCTATCACTAGAGAAATGAATTGTTTCCTATTCCAGGATATCTTGTGGATTAAGAGCAGAGAGGACGGTGATTCTAGATGCAAAGACTTTGTTACAAGGAAAATATTCATTAATGAATTGGTCCCAGAATTGTGAATAATTTATCAGATAAACAAAGACTCCCTAATACAAAGGGAGGAAGGAGATTTTCAGGCTGCAGCAAGTGATTCCCCAAAACATCTAATGGATAAAACCATTCTCTGTCAAGCCTCTCTTAATCTTGTGTACTCTTTGGCCAACTGGTCAAATTTGGTTGAGGTCTCTGAGATAGGTCTTTGCAATATGAGCCAATCACCATGGTAGACTTTAGAGAAACCACAAAGGAATGAAAGTCTTACAGTTCAAATGTGTCTGAAACTCGTTTGCATTAGCACTGCTGCTCACAGACTTACTTGTTCTAGTACATGCCTAGTAGATGACAGATGCATTTCTCTTGCACTTTCACTGCAAGCATCTTGCAAGGCTGGACTGAGACAAATCCAGAGATCAAAGAGCTCATGCAGTCAGTTCTCCAGTGGTGATGGTCTGTGTAACAAAACTTGTGGCTTGTTAAATTAAAGATTTGTTAGTTCTTGTGCTGAACAGTGTATGGTTTTCTATATCCAGTCACTCTATGTTTTAGTTTTCCAGAAATAAGAGTGTTCACAGCACCTCTTATGTGCCCACACCATTCCTCGCCATGTCACAGTCTGCAGGAAAAGAATAATCCTTTTTTTGTGCTATGAGACTATTTGGCTCATAACTTCTCAGGCTAATTTTCTTGGGTGTGAAGCAACACAAGTGATCTCTCTCCAATCTGGGAAAAGTCACACTTTAGAAGTCAGCTTGCCATCAACTACATCTGGAATTTAAAGTTTTGGACAATGCAATGAGCGCCTTATTCTCAACAATTCTTCTTCTCATTCATCTTGTTAATAGTAAAAGTAACTTAAACAAGAGTTGAGCTAGACTCTCCTATTGGAAATTGTGATAAAAGTCTCTATACTTACTTAAAACATTATACTTAATGTGTTTAAGAACTTAAAAGGTACGTTCTGTCACTGTGTTGTGTTCAAAAGAAACTGAATTATAAGGGAGATTAATTATGAGTAATTATAAAGGTACTTGGCTAGCATCTAACTCAACTAAAGCTCTTAAAATTTTATTGTAATTACTAACTCCAAAGGCTAATTTTACTCTACAGGGTATAGATTGTTTCTAAACTAACACTGCTGTACTAAGAGCATTGTATTGAAGAGTTTACTGGATTCTGAAAAAAAAATAATCTGTATGTATTTGCCATATGCAAATAGTAGAAATTGCTTTTAAAAAGGCAAAAATTTTCTTCAGATGTATGATTTGGTTGGGTTTTTTTTTTCTTTTTAAGTAGCCAGTTATACTGTAATTAGTTTATTTTGGAATGATATTCCCACTAATATGAGAGAATTGTTTAGACTTTCTTAAAGCATTTCATAATCATTTAGACTTATTAAAGACTTGCCTGGAAATTCCTGATGGCAAGTTTTAACACGGAGTCCAAGCCTAAATTATATTCCTTTGCTGATCACTGTCTTCAGCTTTTAAAAGGATAAAAATTTACAGCTCATTTTCATGTGTTTTTCCAATCAGTACCGACATTTGAACCTCCAGCCAGCGCACTTTTTCTTATTTCCAAAAACGAACTTTAACCTAGTTCCACAAGCCTTGACAAAAGTCTTTTTTGAACTTTGGACGAAGTTTTCCTTACGCTGCCTTTCAGTCAGTCACTTTCCTCAGAGCAGTTGTTACATCAGCCAGTAGGATCAGCAGATTTTGTGCCCTCCTCAATAAAAAGGGAATTCTTACCATTCTTTCCACAAAAAATAGCTTAAGTCCATTCTTAAATATATTATTAAGTCACTATGCTTCTTATATTGTGGAAGAAATTCATGCTACCTTTCCAGATATCTAAGGCATGGTAAAATGCTATTTCATTGCTACAATAGATCAAAAGCAACGAACCTTGGCTTTCTGTTGGTTGGTTTTGGTGGTTTGTTGCTGCTTTTTTTTTTTTTTTAGAATCATGGAATGGTTTGGGTTGCAGGGGACCTCAAAAATCATCTAGTTCCACCCCCCCCTGCCATGAGCAGGGACACCCTACACTAGACCAGGTTGCCCAAAGCCCCATCCAACCTGGCCTTGAACACTACCAGGGATGGGGCATCCACAGCTTCTCTGGGCAGCCTGTCCCAGTGCCTCACCACCCTCACAGGAAAGAATTTCTTCCTGATACTTCATCTACATCTCCCCTCTTTTGGTTTAAACCCATTCCCCCTTGTCTTTTCACTACATGCCCTTGTAAACAGCCCCTGTAGAGGGCCCCAGTATCTGTAGGCCCCTTCACATACTGGAAGGCTGCGATTGGGCCTCCCCGGAGCCTTCTCTTCTCCAGGCTGAACAACCCCAGCTCCCTCCGCCTGTCCTCATAGGAGAGGTGCTTCAGCCCTCTGATCAACTTTGTGGCCCTCCTCTGGACTTCAGTTTGTTTGGGTTTTTTACACAGCTACCATGTTTTTTCATTTAACCTGTCAGACTTGTTCTTTTTGAACTTTTTCATTTATCTAACACAGCAGCTTTTGAAGTACATCCTCTTATTCTTAATAATCTCTTTTATTTTGTTTTTAACTGTTATGATTATCTAGTCTTTCTAGAGCCTTTTTCAATGACAACATGGAGTTACTCCAAGCCTTGAAATGTCATCTTTAAATGTCTCAGATCTTTTGCAGACCTTTACTGTTTTCGCTGCCACTTTTAGTTTTTAACATAGCTTTTCTGTTTTAAGTAGCTCTTAAATTTAACATCCTCTGTATTAAATGAGTTGCCTTTATTCTTGAAGGACTAGTGAATCTAGATACATTACAAAGTGTCTTTTGGATGGTAACATTTTGAACCTAATCTTTCATACTGGTCAGGATCAAGGTAAGGTACTAGCTTCTTCATAGCTAAAAAATTTAGCCTGGAATTTTATCCATTAGTGCATTTACTAAACTATGTGGAATAATTGAAATATCCCTGTATTTTCTGGGATTTCTACTTCCACAGCCTTCTGATATCCCCCAGCATGTTACATTCTCCATTTTAGTCCATTCTCCATTTTAATTTTCTATATGATTGGTGCTGAAGTTTTCTTTAACATATAGTGACATTCTTCCACCTGCATGACCTATTCCGTTTTCTGTATACTTTTTTGCCTCCATATCATAGCATCTCATGAGGCTTCTTGACTTAATTTCCAGCTCAGAGTTTTCAGCTCATTCTTGTGTGCAAAGGATGCCTTTTGGACACCTTTCCCAACCTTCTCCATCATGTCCAGTTCTCACATTTTTTCCCCATTCAATTGAAACCTTCATACATAGTAACTGCTGGGCAAAATATCTTGTTTCAAACTATTAAGAAAAGAAAACTATCATTCTTTGCAGTCATTATATGACTTTTACTGGGTACCTGCTCATATGTCTTCTCCACAGAAGTAAAGAATCATTTTACTTTCTCCTCGTGTTGTAACTGACAAGATCAAGCATCGGTAAGCCAGTTCCTGAGAGAGGTGATTGCTCACCATCAACCTCAAAAAATTGGTGGAAGTTTTAGTCAAATCAGATTCTGTAAGCTCAAGCTCAGAAGTGAGACCAAGCTGCTGTTACTTGTTAGAATTATAGAAAATGTAGTGATTGTTTCTCTCGCACCCTTTACAGAAGCACAGTTTAACTTGTATCCTGAGCTGTAGAGCTGGAGATAGCCTTCAATTTCATGCTTGATCGGTCCCATCTCTTTCCCCACTTTTCATGTCCAGAAAGTTACTGCTCTTGAAGGATGAGAAAGGGGAGTTAGTGAGGTAGCAGCCATGTGGGAGTGCTGGACTTCTGGAAACTTGAGGGATAAGGGAGGCTTAAAAAATGAGATGGTCTAAGTGTTTGTTTGCTATTAGTTTTGCCCTGTGAGGTTTGGGAAACATTGTTTTTTCCTCTTGTTCAATTTCTTTTTGAATTATGAGTTGAAGGATCACAAAAGGTGACAGGCTGACAATGCTGAAAAATAGATTTTCATGTTTCCCCCAGGCCAGATGTAATTGGCAGTTCTGTCTTCATCTGTTCATCAATATGTGCTCTGAGAATGGGCCATCCACATACACCCTCAAATGCAAAAGGATATCTTTATTGCCAAGCTTGTGCTGTTCTGTTCTTGGTATCATGAAGACTATCCACCAGGGTGCCAGATCCAACAGGGATGAATGTCATACTTTTGTATTCTGGGATCTAAGTTTTGAAGCAGGCTAACTATGAACTCTGTAACAGGTAAGTCAGGAGCAGGTTTCTTGTTACTGATTTTAAGTTGGGTCCCACAGACAGAAAAATGAGTCTGATCTGGAGAGAACTGCAGAAATATCTGCTACAGAGTTTGCAATTAGTCTGTAGAAGTAGAAACTCCTTGCATGTGTACCAACAACTTTATCCTCAACCCTGTAAAATGCTGATGTGTAAATCTTTCTTAAGGTAATGTTTTTGAGTTTAAATAGCCATTATGGTTTCCTACGGAGAACCTGAGCTGTCAGAATTGCTTGCTTCAGAAGCAGTACCCAAAAACATTAATGAGACATCTTGAAAAGTAGTAGGTTGTTGTGCAATACAAATTAGAGTTAATGTAACCTGTTTTTCCATCTTCCTGATCCCAACCTTTTTCCCTTTTTCCAAGAAAACCTATTTATGTTTCTTACCTTGGCATTTAGAATGGAGAAACAGCTGAGCTTATTGCAGTAGGTAGTACTACCTGGAATGATTTTGCAGCACATTATAAATCTGTTTTATTTTGACCTCATACATTTAAACAAAATAATGCTGTCAGAAAATGTTCTGTCATTGTACTTGAGGATGTAATACTTTTCTGAATTACAGAGCTTTTCTAAAATGTGTATTACTGCTTAACTTGCAACTCTGAGAATTAACTGTATGGCAAATCAGGAACTCGCTATTGAAGAGCTGTGAAAATGCATGTTTAATTTGCTGTAATTTATGCCTGTATCTGATATTATTTAGAATAGAATAGAATGGGCTATTTCAGTTGGAAGGCACCTACAGTGATCATCTAGTCCAACTGCCTGGCCACTTCAGGGCTGACCAAAAGTTGAAGCATGGTATTAAGGGCATTGTCCAAATGCCTCTTAAACACTGACAGGCTCTGGGTATCGACCACCTCTCTGAGGAGCCTGTTCCAGTGTGTGACCACCCTCTCAGTAAAGAAATGCTCCCTCATGTCCCATCTAAACCTCCCCTGGTGTAGCTTTGAACCATTCCCACACGTCCTGTCACTGGACAGCAAGCTCAATACAAGCCAGCAGTGTGCCCTGGCAGCCAAGAGGGCAACCCACATCTTGAGGTGCATCAAACAACATAACCAGTCCATCAAAAGAGGGGTTTATCCCACTGTACTCAGCGCTGGTGCAGCCTCACCTTGAACACTGTGTGCAATTCTGGGCCACACAATTTAAGAAGGATGTGAGGGTCCTTGAATGTGTCCAGGGGAGGGCAACAAAGCTGCTGAACAGGCTGGAAGGTATGTCCTGTGAGGAGCGGCTGAGGACTTTAGGCTTGTCTAGTTTGGAGAAAAGGAGGCTGAGGAGTGACCTCATTGCTCTCTGCAGCTTCCTGAGGAGGAAAAGTGAGGAGGAAGGTGCTGAGTTCTTGTTCTCCCTGGTTGAATCTGTATGGATGAGAGGTATTTCGTTGCAACAACTACAGGCTTACAGTGCAAGATGATTGAACTGGCAAAATTCTGTTCTCAACACAAGGCATTATTTAAGTACATTTCTATCTCAAAGCATTGCATTATAAACTAGAGAAGACTGATATTCTGACAAGTGGAAAGAGCTATAATTTTGAAGTGTTCATGTTCAGTCATTAGAAATGTTTCTTGTAAAATGTGATTTCCTTGAAATACCTTTCCTAGTGCCATTTGACCTAATTGTTGTCTTTATATAAGACAACACCTTTGTTTAACCGTATTCCTTAGAACTTTGAACCTAAAGTTTTCCTCTATTCTGCATACAGGATATTATTTATTCTAATGCAATATTATTATGATAGCTGAAAATCAGGTAAAATCAACACAGGTACTGTGTGTTTGAGCATCCAGGCAAAATTATTTCTTTTGTGCTGAAATACGTGTGTGTATATATGTAATCATCCATTTTTTTCTCTCCAGCTAGGTGTATGGTTTTCCTTGGGCTGCGCATACATTGCTTTAGAAGGCTACGAAGGTGCTGCCAAAGCATTTCAGCGCTGTGTGACGTTGGAACCAGATGTATGTACTTTGCAACAAGCGATTCAGATGGCTTATCTAAAAGCAACAAGGATGTTTTCATTATAAACAAGCAAAGCAATAATGAAAAACTTGTTTAAACCTTAGCGCTTTGAATAGATTAAACTTGTGCATGAAGGATATATTTTTGTTATGAGGCATCATAAAAATACTTGCCCAATGATCAACTTCGTCCAAGCATGTGTGTGAATGTTAAGCTACATTTGAGGAGAAATTCCTTTATGCTTGAATACATTGCTAACACAAGAGAAAAGGGAATGAGTAGATTGTGAGGAGTGCTAAAAAGAGAGATAAAATTTAAAAAAATAATTAATTAAAATGTTTAGTCCTCTAAGTAGTCAAATTCTCCTAAAAAAAAAGGTGTCAAATGAGTGGTTGTATGACAAGTAAATTTGTAACTATATAGTTCACGAGCACAGGGAGAGTGGAGCTTGTTAGCAAGTTTTTCAGGATGCACGGGGCAAGTGTGTGTACAATATTGTGGTTTAGCATGGCCGTGCATTGAGATAGCAGAGACGACAGCTGGATTACCTCTTGGGAACGCACTGGCAATACTCTTGTCAAACAGTCTGACTGCCACCATGTTGCTCGCTTAGGGTTAATGCCACCTACTTGACAGAAACTATTACTCATTCTTTTCTCTTGGGGAAAAGAATGAGAGAGCAATGAAAGGTGACAGTGTATTCTTTTTTCTTTATTAATAAAATTAAATAACTTGCTTGGAAACAAAAAACCCCACAGCAAAGTACATTCAGACAACCCTGTATCTAACTGGAATTTTTGCTTTATATATAGATATTTATTTTTTTGTTTCAGTGCAGTAGCTTTACTTCCAAGTAGATACTAAAATTGTGTTCACTTATCTGTCTGGGATCTGTACTTGACTGTATTCATATGAACAAGCCAACTGACTTCTTAGTGGGTTAAGTGGTATTTCTTTTGTGAGTAAAGGACGCTGGGCTGGCTCTTAGTTACGGAACTGAAACCTAATTTATACAATGATCTGCAGCAATGTAACGACCGTTTTTGGTAATTAAGTCTCAAAAAGATTTCTCAACATGGTTTAAATGCTTCTTAAGCCTGAGGATGGCCTTCAGTACCAGAGTACATGTAATTGCAGTATCCAGGGTCCGTTCTTCAAATCTAGACTAGTTGTCACTTTGCTGAATTCAGTGGTGCTGCTTCACGTTTACAGGAGTGTAAGGCAATGGACAGGACTCATTTCTGTAGATGGCTCTGCTGGTTTTACCAGAGGAAAGATTGTGTGAGCACTCCATAATCCTTTTCTGCTAAAGCAGTTGATAAACACTGTTGGAACTAACACTGTTAGTTTTGCCTGAGATGCATTAGGGGACATTCAGATGATTTTTTTCCACTAGCAGAGTGGTGCAGGTAAGTAGCTTCCAGCTAGTGAGAAGAGAGAAGCTGCTGGGAGCACTGACCTCACCAGCCATCCCAGCTAGATCAGAAGAGGTTGCCTGTTTACAGTTTAAACTGAAGGCAAGAGCTGACTAAGTATATTCCAACCAGAAGGAAGTTAATTGATATTTATATACCTGATTGTTGCTGTGGTCAGTAATATTTATTTATATATTTCTATTTTAATATAAATGTCAATGTAATGTTTTTACTGCCTTGTAGAAAATATGTGTTAATATGTGTGACTAGCAAAATCGATTGTATTTTACAGTAGTTTCATTTACATATTCTTATCAACTAAACATAAGTGAATAATATTTTTGCTACTTCTCCTTTTGTCGTTACAGAATGCTGAGGCCTGGAACAATTTATCAACTGCTTATATCAGATTAAAACAGAAGTAAGTATTTGAAATATATTAGAAGATACTGCTTCTAAAATAAATGAGATTTCCTTTTTTTTTGACATTGAGTTTTTTATTCTTTCAATGTGTTTACCTCATATTTTGTAACTCTTATACCTTCAGTTCTGTCTCCCAGGTTGGATCACTGATAATGTATTTCATTTTACAGGGAATAGCTTCATAAGCTTTAGAAAAGTAGCAACCTATTACCCTTGGCTGCTTGGCAACACAATTAGTGTGTTATCAACATTATTCTCATCCTAAACCCAAAACACAGCACTAACCAGCTGCTGGTAAGAAAATTAACTCTATCCCTGCCAAAACCAGGACACTGTACTCAAAATCTGATATCAGTTTATACAGTTATGCAGTCAGGAGGCAAACTAAAGAAGAGAAAAGGAATAGTATATTTACATACAATGGTAAATCAATAAACAAGGGACTTGTGGGAAATAATACCATGAATGAATTCAAGCGATGGTTTTATATGCTAATAGGAGCAGGAGGGACGAGAAAATGAAAGTTAGAATAACTACTAAAGACTAAAAAGTAATAACTATCAAGAGCTTGTTTTAACTTTTCAGTAGTTACTTTCATCTTCAGCAGTGCCTTGAGAATGCCCAATTTACTGTCTTAGACTGCATGTGATAGATTGCTCCTTCTTTTGCATAAAGTTCAGAAGGGTGTGTCAGATGCTCAGTGTACTGGCTTATGACTGTTTCATAGAATTATCTTTAATCAAAATAATTTTTCTGTCCATCTTCTACACAGCTGAGAAACTACTGAGTGATTAGTTTCATTTTATTGGTTTGATTTAATTATCATTAACATATTCTTGAATTGGTTTAACTGTTGCCCTCGTTAAGGATACTCCATCATTGTATGATTTATTAAATACAAAGGAGAATATTTTTTTTTCAGGAACCTAGAGGACTTTAGTAGCTTAGCAGGAGTGATGATTTGAGGAGTATGGTTTCCATCACATCCCTCCGGTATCTTGTCTACATTTCACAGTTCTATCTGATTGGCATCTGCCACCCTGAAAACTTATTAACTTTTTTTAAAAGATGGAGGAGATTGTATAGGCTAATCCTGCAGATGTTGAAAAGCAGTTTCAGAAACAGTTCCTCAAGGTGATCAGGGTACACCAGTCAGCCAGAGCATCTTCCAGCCTGCCGGAGAGCTGTGGCAGATCCCAGTTTCCACAGAGGAAGGAGCAGGTCTCTGTTCTTTTCTAATATAATCTCAAAATCAGGGTCTGAAATTGCCCTCTACAACTACCTGAAAGGAAGTTGTGGTGAGCTGGGGGTCGGCCTCTTCTCACAGATAACTAGTGACAGGACAAGGGGGAATGGCTGCAAGTCACGCCAGGGGAGGTTCAGGTTGGAGATTGGGAGAAATTTCTTCTCGGAAAGGGTGGTCGGGCATTGGAATGGGTTGCCCAGGGAGGTGGTGGAGTCACCATCCCTGGGGGTGTTTAAGGAAAGGTTGGATGTGGTACTTAGGGACGTGGTTTAGTGGGTAATAGGTGATGGGGGGACGGTTGGACTGGATGATCTTTGAGGTCTTTTCCAACCTTAATGATTCTATGATTCTATGAAGACTGTTAACAGTGGAAGAGACCCAACTGTTAGTACACTCACTCGGCAACATCGCGTTTATCAGAAGAGAGAGAAAAGGAGAGTGAACATGGGAAGATCCTGCCTGTGGACCATCCTGCTGTAGCTATGCCAAATGTCCTGTTTTCCTTCAATAGTTTGACTCTGTCAGTCAGCTCTTGCTGCGTGTAACTCTTTAACTACCATGGGCTTACATTGGCAGTTATTTACATTTTTCCCTGACCCAGCCATCCCAAACTTTTCATGGCCTGATCCTCTAGTTAGATATTCCCCTTTCTGCGCTTGGATGTTTAACACTCTCCTGGACCCTCTTTTTGAAACTCAACCAATA
Source organism: Psophia crepitans (assembly GCA_013399095.1). Lineage (NCBI taxonomy): Eukaryota > Metazoa > Chordata > Aves > Gruiformes > Psophiidae > Psophia > Psophia crepitans. Next base: position 48,677 of record VWZZ01002573.1, on the reverse strand, counting down.
ATTTATTTGAGCTGCCTGTCTTTAGACTCAGCACTTTCAGCAACTTACTCAAGCAATAGAGCAAGTGAACTGCAAATTTTGATAACAAGCCATCTGTATTAAGAAGAGATTTATTGTCATACCTCCCCAAAGATGATTTTTACCAGCCTGGGAAAATTCTGCTTCAAGTTTTCATTTAAAAGAACTTACTCCTTTTTGGTTTTTCTACATATCATGACTGTCCAGCTGACAGTAAGCTTCAGTCTCTTAAAGTCCTAAGAACCACATCATTCTGATTCTCTAGCAAAGCTTTTTTTAAAGTTTCAAATGTATTGAAACTTTCAGCAGTACGTTTAAAGCTTTCAATGGTAGGCACCCAGACCTTACCAACATACACCTCAGATTGCATCAAGATTTCTTACTCCTTCGATGCCCTGTCTGAGAGCATTGACTGCATGTTGTGCAGGAGGTCATACCTCTGTAAACTGTAGGTCAGCTGCTTTCAGCCCATATTCTTAATTTGGCCAAATGGTCTTATGTTCCTTACCAGACAATGCCATTACTTCCTTCTTGAGTAACAGAATGGTAAAGAGTTGCCTGCAGTGGATCCATATGAAAAAAATAAAGATGCTTCCTGACTTGGCGGTGACTTTATAGGAATTATTCTGTCCACCTTTATTTCACAACACTTTCTCCTGTCACTATGAGATGATTCCCTGGGCAGCACCTTTGGTGAAGGACCCTCATAGTGTTTGGGGCCACTCTGACACATTTGTACTGAGCAGCATAGCGTCGGGCAACAGAGAATGTAAGAAAAGCTTCCAGCTGACATAAGGAAAAAATGGTTGAAAATGCTGGGTTTCTGTGCAGTGGGTATGCATGTTTACCATGTGCAAATGTTTAAATTAAAACACAAAAAGCTGTTATTGTTAAGTAATCTTTGTGTCATGAAATGAGTCGATATCATCCTGCATCTGCCATGAACTCTGTGATTTTTAATTTTTTAATGTGTTACAGTTGCAGCATGAATCAGATTGTTTTCTTGTGGTTCCAGTTAAAAATTGAGAAAAGATAATGTTGACATTGATGGCACAATTATAATGAATTTTTGACAAAATGTAATTATGTGAGCTAACACAGAAATTACCTAGTTCAGACTTTACAGAGTGTACTGTGGAGTGAACTGGTAGAAAGTAATTGGCGAGAGAGATTAAGGAATTATCGGTATTGTAAATTATGAACAATAACTTATACATTGCACTGTTTGCAGCTTTTTCATTGATACAGTGCCAACTGATTTTAATGTGGAAATCTTTTATATTAAATCTTTAATATAGAATCTTCTTTATTATTATTGATTAGAATCAAAGCGTTTCGAACCCTCCAAGAAGCTCTGAAGTGCAACTATGAGCACTGGCAAATATGGGAGAACTATCTTCTCACCAGTACAGATGTCGGAGAGTTTTCAGAAGCAATTAAAGCTTATCACCGCCTCATGGACTTAAGAGAAAAGTACAAGGATACACAGGTGGGAAAGTTTTCATGTTAAGTTATCCTATATGTTCATTAATTTTTCTTGTGAGACAAGAGATTTCTGCTGATAATGGTATCAGTAATGATAGTACCAATATAGTGAAGTAATGTAGGCAAGCCTGGTTTGGTTTGGGTTTTTTTTTTTTTGTTTGTTTTTTGAGATCTGAACTGTAAGGCTAAATGTTTAAAATAAAAATGGACTAAAAGAAGAAAAGAAAAACCTTAGCATACATATTGCCTCAAACTTTGTGGAAGGACAAATATGAGCCTTGCAATTTTAAGAATAAAACTCAGTGCATACTCCCATCTTTCCATATTGTTCCTGCATATCTTAGTATCAGAAATAATAAAAAAAAATAATTTAAAGAAAAGTAAACTTTTCCCATGTGTTTGAAAATTCCACAAAAGACCCTTTGAAAGTGAATTATGTTTCATATATTGAATGCATTACAGTCAGAACATTGATTCCTAATAATCAGAACAAAGAAAAGTAAATTATGTGTTTTGCTCATCTTTCACTATAGTTCACTTAACTTCAGTGTTTGTAAATGTATGCTCTGGACAAAATGCAGAGAACCTACTTCAACAGCTTCAGCTGGGATGTTACCTTGCCGAAACCAGGTCCCTGATCCAAGCAGAGTTCTGTACACTCAGGGAAAATAGCAAGGTGAATCGGAAAGGCAAGGCAAAGAATCCCTTAAGCAGAGAAGTGAAACACCTCCAAAAGCCTTTGCAAAATTAATGTGTCTGTCTGAAGGGCTTATGAGCTCGTAGGGAGTTTGTGTGTAGTACCAGGGTAAGAGGATCCAGCTTCTGTTTGTTTTTTTTTCTTACCCTGTTTCTTATCACATGAAATGATTAAAAGTAGCTTTCCTGGATCTTGGGAGTTTGAGTCCAGTGATTACTTTTAATAACAAATTGTATGTGAGTACAGTACTTACTACTGTAAAGCCAACCATGTACAGGACAACATTCTGTATAAATAAAATCTTTTGGATTTTATATGGCTGAATATTAAAAGGTGTCAATCTTTCTTTGCACTAAAAAGGTGTCTACGGAAAATAGTCTTACATATGGTAAGGATTAGTGTGTTTGGCAGCTACAGTATTGTGGTATTGGTGGAGTCTGTGTAGTGGTGTATTTTTTTAAATGAATTTTTTTCTCAATTGTTACTTTAAATAACATTTTTAGGAGTGGTGTACTGTATTCTTTTAGTCAGATTGACAGCTGACCAGTAATAGAACTTTCTACATGTATTTGTCCATTTTAGATATTTTGAGATGGTAGAGACTTCTATTAGTGTGTTTTGTCAAATTTGATGTAGGATATTTCATTAAAATATGTGGGGCTATTGCTTGCACTAAATTAGAAGTGATTAGAAGGATTTTAGTAGTTGGCCAAGAAAAACCACAGGGCCAGATTAAAGAATTTCAGAAAGACTTTAATGAATAATCTTACAGGGGGAAGACTATTCCCATAGGAAAACAAAAAAAAAGCACATAAAACTAAAAGCTTTTACTGAGACTATTTACAAAGCTCAGCATTAATTTCTGAGCCTCTCCCATTTGCCAGCTGGCCTCTTAAATAGAGATGCTCTATAACCCTCTCATGCAATTGTATTTTAAAAAAGTAAATCATGGAACATCAGTAAGTGGAAGCATACAACTCTGTTTCCATGCAACATATTATGATCTTCTCCCAGGTTATATTTGTAGTGGTGAGAAAGAAAATAAGAATTTAAAAATCCGGAAAAATAAATATGCACAGAACTGGAAGAAACAAGTTGATTCATTGTTTCCAGTTCTTTGTGAAAACAGAAAGCCAATCACTCTTAGCGTAATCATTGTTGCAGGAATACCCCTTGTGAGACTGAATGCATCCATTAAAAGTGTGCAATTGAACATATAATTCCAAATGTCCTTGGTTTGTGTAGTTACATCAGATTTTTTATTATTTTGTTTCAGCATAGTAGGAAGTCATATTCATAAATCACTAATTTCTTCTAGTAACAGTAAGGCATTCATATCTTCGTCTGTGATTTCTGTTAGGTCATTGCTGCCTTTTTCTGCAAGACTTCTGAGTACAGGATGCAGCTTTGGGAAATTCTGCTTCTAAGCTATTCTAGTTATTTAACGATGTCATCTTTGTGGCAAAGGTTCTGAGATCAGGAGGCTTGAAGATATGTATGTACAGATTCTGCAAACAGAACTGAACAAGGAAAAGCTGAAGGGCTCTTTATGAATAAGCAACAATGCAATGAAAGATTCCAGCAAAGGACATACTTTGAAAAGTCTCAGTTTCCTAGTATTCCCCTTAAATGTTATAAACTTGCTTTCTTACCTTCCTTTACTTATTCTTAAAATTCTTCAAATTTCGAAAGTCCTTTTAATGTTCATAAACATACTGGGAAATCCACCTTGAAAACCTTTAATGTAGATGTTATATAATAAAAGATAAAGGCTCACTGGGTTATCCGTAGTTTCAGCTAGTAGATAAGTCACTAAAGAGGACACAAGGAGAAAGCCTTTCCTGTTATAATCATCATTTTAGCCTCTGAACTATTAGTCTGAAATTGTAAATACACCTGAAAGGTTTCTGCAGCTGCTAATCATACTGTTTTGCACATACATGCTTATGGAGGCAAGCAATCTTTTTTACTTGGAAAGCTGCAGTTCTGCCAATAACAAAGTTATTTTGTGGATGGAATTGCTGCTTTGCTACCTTGCTTTCAAAAACCAGATCTTCATCCTGTGCTGTCAAAGAATATGTATTGAGAAGGATGGACAGATGGTTCCTCTCTGCAATTCTGTGTTCTTGAGAATTTAGTAAAGTTTTCTGTTTCTCTTTCCATCCAGTATCATCCCTATTTCAGTGATTTGTATTGCCAGACTGTTTCCAATAAAAGGCTGCAAGAGCATGTTCCAAGGGGATTTTAAGGAGCAAGGATAGGAATTAATACTTTCTGGAGCTCTATTACTTTTAATTACCTCAACAATGACAATTGTCTTTTATTATAAAGCTTTCATTTGGGAAGGGCTTGGGGAGAGCTCATAGACTGCTGATTTGTCATTTTGGATCTGATATCTCAGGGTTTTCTTCTTACTTGAGCACTGTCAAGTATGTTTAGTATTAATGAAGCTTCTAAAAATGGTTTGACCAAGTGAATTTTTATATGAAAGGAGCTGTTTAGAGAGCGGTTGTGGAATGAGATTAACTGATAGCAATCACAGAATTTAAAAATGGTTGGGTTTGTTTCTAAGGTTTTGTCCTAGGGTGGTTTTTGTTCATTTTTGAGTAAAAGCACATTCTTCACAAAAGCAAAGGAGAAAGAGGAATGCAGATGGTGAGATGTCATGCTAAAGACAAATTCTCTGCACAGTGGTCATATGGAGCCTGGTTCATTAAGAGTCATTAAAAAAACCCCACAACTGTCCTGCTTGTGTGGGATCCTGGGCAACAGAGCATTGCTTTAGTAGTTTAGTATGTATCTCAATTTAAAGTCTCTCAAAGATACAAATTAAAACTTACCACTTAAGACAACTGTCTAAAATGGAAAGCTCTGCTACACTGCTAATGCTTTTTGATAATTAGCACAATTCACTTGCAATTTGAAATAGCTTTATTTAACAACTTGGCACAACCAAGTAGCATTAATGATTCATTACTGTTTAATGGACCCTTTAATCTGGGCCTTCACACTAGTTTTATTTTAACTACTGTAGTGCTAAAGCTTACATAATGAATTACAAATAAAGGGAGATAGATTATTATGATGAAAGTGTAAGCAAAGCCTGAACTCTATGGGAATGTGGGTAGTTTTTCAGTTGCTAAATCCTACTGGCTGAGGAAACTTTTTTTTCATGTGCAAACAAAATATCATTGGCTTTAAAACTCTTGATAACTATACATGACATTCATGCAGACTAACTTTTTGGACTTTGCGTAACGATTTTGCTAAACTGAGAAATTTATCGAGAAGTCGTACATGTATGTATGAATCCTCAGGACCAGTTCTAGTTCCTTTTCAGAAGAGAATATAGTTTAATGTTTCTTCTTACATCTCTTTTATGTTTTTTGTTACAATGTTGTAGTAATGGAAATATCAATACTTGCTGGTGTTTTTCTAGCAAATCATTAAAGACGACTTGATTCATTTAATGATGAGTTTTAGTTCCTTAGATTACAAATCATGAATGTAATGTGAATTTCAGAACTTTTGGACCAATAATAAATAGTTGATCATATTTGCAATTCTCTTAAGTGAAAATGTGAGCTTTTTAACAGAAAAGAAAAACCAGCCAGTTTGTCACATTATTTTATAAGAGCTATAGTGTTACAGTTTGGGGGGGTGTTGCTGTTTAGATGATGTTCAGACGCTACTATGATTTCATATTGATTCTGAAAAGATAGCAGGGAGATAATTTTTGTTTCACTTTTTGATTTACTTGCAATGTTTTGCCAAAGATTTCCTATATCTGATAAAACTCATTAATTAGTTCTTGGGATGCATGTTAACTGAGGTATTCTATAGAAGAAAAGTTGGTTTAGGAAAATGACCTATTACAAATACTAAACTGCATATGTTTTTATTTTAAGTGTTTTAAATACTATGATACTGTCATAATTTTTGCATTATTTTCTGCCAGTGAACTACATCTAGGTTTGTGAGGATGCACCCCATCCTACTTTTGCTAAAGTATAGTGTTATATTTGTGTGGTTTGGGGATATTCACAGATCGCCTCTGAAATTGGTTTTATTACTGTCTTGATATTAATATTGCTGTTAATGTGATTTCATTGTAAGTATTAATATCACATGGAGAAAAATGTTGAAGCATTAAAGATGACAAGTAATAGCCTCACAAGTTAGGAAGCACCAGCATGAAGGTGTCTGTATACCCTTTACTGGCCGATCTTGAATACAAGCCCTGGGAGACTTCCATTTTGTTTTTTTCCATTATGTCTTCCCCCATCTCCGTGTCTCATGCACTACACAGAACAGGTACTTCTCACTTAATAAGCCACAGCTTTTCTGGGTTTTGTTTTCTTCTAATTAACTGTATGATCCAATGTCTTAATTTACGTTTGCTGTTTCTCATTTTATTGAAGAGGAACTGAGGCACGGTGAAATTGTTTTCTTAATTTTCAGTGTCCACTTTGGGACACAAAGACATGGGTTTTTTCAGGAACACTTGGTATTATGTAGCATTTCATACATGCAAAGCCCAGCTCCCATTGAATTTACCAGCAGCTGCACATGCTTAGCATTTCTGCAGGTCAGATCCCTCATTCTGAAGCCAGTGACTCAGAAAGTACAGCCATTAAATCAGTACTTGTGAAAAGTTTGATTGAACTGACTTGGATCGTAATTCACCAGAAGTGCATCAAACACAGAGTTTCCTAAGGTAGCATTCAGTTGTCTTCCATTTCCATCGCATCCACTACATCTTTCCATTTCTGCAGGTAGTTAAAGGGAGGTCCTGTAAACAGCAGTGTCTTCTGTTACATAAATTAATCTGGTTCAGCCTGCTTACTGATCTTTTTATAACTGTATTACAAGATGAAAATATCTTTGGGATACTGCCTCAATTTCCTGTACCCTTTTTCACATGAGCCTGTCCCAGTAACCCAAATTTTTATGAGGGCTATACTGTTATAGTTGGGGGGTGGGGGGTGGGGGCTGTTGCTGTTTGGATGATGTTCAGATGCTACTATGATTTCATATTGATTCTGAAAAGATAGCAGGGAGATAATTTTTTTTTTTCCACTTTTTGATTTATTTGGATTGATTTGCCATTGGGTTACTGGGGCAAATTAGCTCTTTGTCGTCTTTATCTTCACCAAACCAATAGACTCTTAAAGATGTGGTTTAAATTAGTTGAATTACTCCCCTAATAATGTATTTCTTAGTAAATTCTCTACTTGTCATATGGTATCATATTTGTATTTTACTGAATCATTACTAGAGACCAAATATTGCAGATGTCATTATAGATACTGATGTTGCTTTGAGTTGAAATAAAAACTCTTTCCTGATGCTTGTTTAAGGTGCTGGCTATTCTGGTCAGAGCGGTAGTGGATGGTATGGCAGATCGCACTGGAGAGGTAGCAAGTGGATTGAGAGGGAAACTGCAAGAACTCTTGGGCAGAGTGACTTCACGAGTGACAAATGATGGGGAGATCTGGAGACTTTATGCCCGACTTTATGGAAATGGACAGAGTGATAGTGGTGAAGATATTGAAAAGGTAAGAGTGTTGAGGTATACATTTTTATGGATACACACTTCTGGTACAGACTTCATTCTCTAACAAACTATAGTGCTATAGTAAGACATGCTCTTGTTCCAGACGTATTTTGTTTTCATGTTTCTATAAGCTTATTTTCTGCTTTTCATGTTCCTACAGCACACATTTTTATTATCTAACAGGAGCAAGATGTTTTGCGTCAGGTTTTGTGGATTTTGAAAAATATATCTCTTATAATTTCATTTTAAAACATCCTATCACAGCATATGTGCATTGTCTTGAATTTGTATTCTGAAACTTCTTGGCAGCAATCTAATGTCTACAGTCTAATGGCGGTGGTTGTTTTTTCTAAATTGGAGTCTTTGATTCTGAAGACAAGATATTGCAGCTTCTGGAAAGAAGTGGATCTTAATGCCATGATCCAGTGGCATCATAACCCATCCATATTCTTCTTCGCAATCACTACAGGAAAATGCATTTAAGATAGTCTTAAGATAGTATTATCTTAAAATGGAATTAAATAATGCTATTTAATTCTTAAGCTGTTGAACCATTGGTTTCTCTTCACATGTCTCTGGTTTTGCTACGTTAACTTCTACCTCTTGTTCCTATCACTTCAGAGGTAATCGAGTTGATTGCATTTCCGAAATAACCACTCCGCGCTGCTAGAAGTGTTTATTTTGTTGCATGATGGAGTGGGCTTTGCATTTGGTGTTAAATTTCCAAAATTCAAATAGCCTTGCACACTCCAAGAATACTTAGGCGTTATCAGATCTTCACTGAAGCTGAAAATACACAAGGTCAGCATTCAGTGTGTGTTTCCTAATGGGGGTATGGCCTTTGGCCTGGGCAAAAATGTCAGTCTGGAGGATTGCTTGTCGCTTGATGTCAAGCATATTAGGCAGATGGTTGGGCTACAAATTGTACACCTGTGGGGTTAAACTTATAATTATTTGGGCCTTGCTTATTGTCTTCCTGTTTATACGCTGCCCTTTGAAATGCCTTGGTTAGTCATTGCCGGTGGCCACTATACCTCCAATTCCTCCCTTTTTTCCCTTTCCTATTTTTCTTTACAGCTGAACAATAAAAGGGATTTGGCCTGTTTAGAATTCAGAAATACAGACACTGCAATATCCTGTAATATATCCTCAAATTCTTACTCAGACATGCAAAGTAGCAGAGGCCCTGTCTATACTATGAATGTAGTCATTTCAGAATCTGGTTACATCACAGTATTTTTCACTAACCCGGTGAAAAACATGGTTTTAATTTGTAAAATAGACAGGACTTCAACTGTGTTTCCTCATCAGACTGGTTATGGAACACTCTTACAGTCTAGCTTGCCCTGCAAAATGGAAAATGTTTATAAATACTTAAGGTGTGTTTACATGTATGTACAAGTATCCTGGTATGACAGTATCATAGATACAGATCATGAAAGAGCAAAACTCTGTGGCCTACAGCCACAGCATATATTAATTTACAGTGCAAAAATTAATTTACAATACACTAGATAATCACTGGTAGCTTTTCTGATACCATATTATAAAGTAAAATATGAAAAACAGTATTTATTGGCTTCACTGTCACAAATACCATCATGTGTCAGTCAGACATTAAGTGAATATAACTATCTGTAGAAAAATTCCACATGTATCGTTGCAATTTTCTACCCACATTTATTATGCAAAAGGTCAATGAATTCTGAAAGGACATTATTTACTATATTGTGGCATCATAAGACAAAAACATGGGAACAGATTTATCAATGTCATGTACCTCCTTACAAATGCAGGGTTTGACCTTTATTCTACTGCATTTGAAAGAACAGCTCTGTCTGTCTGGATATTGTAAAGGGCACGTTGATTGTTGGGTTTTCTACCTTTCTGCTCTCCTGCCGTGTCTGATGCCGTGAATCACTGGAGTCTACAGCTGCAATTCACAACAGTGCTTTGGAAATTGCATCAAAGTCAGCCAGGGTTTACAAGCTAGGAGTGCAAAACTATTGAAGTGTTGGGTTTGTGGGTGGTTGGGGTTTTTTTTGTTTAGCTTGGCATATATTTACTCTTACACATTTATGTATCCGACCTGCCACCTCATTCAGTACTTCATTCACTCCTATGCTGAATGCAATCCAGTCCCCCCCTTTCCCACCGAGGAATCTTTCCAACCTTCAAGTTTCCTGCTGATCCATACCCAGGCTATGAAACTCTTGAATGTTCCTTGAACATTCCCCGGCTCATAACTGTGTCCTTCCAGGTTCCAGAAGTGCAAACAAACAGCCCACAAGGCTTTGAATTCTTTCCCCTCCCTGACATCTGTCAACAAAACCCCCCTAATTTGCTGCTGTGACTCAGACGCGTGCAGACTGAAATCAGACTGCTGTAAAAACTGCTCTTCCTTCTCTTGGAAATTCTCACCTCCACAGGCCAGAACTACCATCAATTATAACCTGGGTTATTATGGGGAAAAAAAAATTCATTTGCTCTGGTTTGCCTTAATACACCTTTACTGCAATTTACAGCAGCATGAGCAGTTCAGTCACCTGTGATTGGAACTCCAGTGAGAGGGGGTGGCGGCCCCCAAATTTAATTTGCCCTTGTTCAGCAATCAGAAGTCTTTATTGCACTCATCATCACACATGTACCACACTGAAGGTTTTTTATTTCTTCATATGGGACTTAAACTCTTTAAAAGATAAATTTAATAAGAGTTGTCATTGAACCAAGCCATGTAACTGCTGGCAGGTATGTTTCATATTTCTGATGCTGTAGAAAGAAAACAAAAATTAATTTATTCTAATTAAATTTTTTTCTTTTTTTCCTTAATGGGACCGTTCTTCCCTATTGTTTACATTTATTTTTCCTCTTCACACTGGGAACCAGAGTAGTATGGCAACTAATAGCTGCATCTGTAAAATACATTATTCGCCAAGAATACATACACAGACATAAAGCTTTGATGTATGCAGTTATAAATTTTTTAGGTACAAAATTACTGTTCAAAGTGTGAGTACAAGTATTTTTCCATTTTTCATGTGCATTTAATTATGACTACTTGGCAAACATGGGTCACATCCATCAGTCTAGACAGATTTTTAAAAGATAAAATTTAGACACATGTTACTTTATATGCCTCTCATACTTGAGATGTAATATTGGTGAAGAACATCTGTGTTACAGCTGGTGCTTACTGTTGCAGAGAAGGATGCTACTCCAAGTTACAGGAAATCAAGCATAGTAAAAATACATTCATTTTTTGGTTTGAGCATTAATTTCATAGATACTTAAAGCTAAATTAGTCTCCTAGTTTGTTTTCTCACATACTGATCTTTTTTTTTTCCCCTCCTTGCAGTCACTGCAGTGTCTCACTAAGGCACATAAATGTGAAATTCAATCAAGGAATTGGGAGAGAGATGTTTCTTCTTTTAAGGAAGTGGTGAAAGGAGCAATAGAGATTGCACATGGTACGTTCTACCTGGAAAGAACTTTTCTTATCCATGAAGAGCATGGCAAATGTAACAAAATTTACCCATTATATTTATTCCGGCTATTGGGAGTCCTCTAACAGAGACCGTTATCCTGATAGTGCGTACAAAATATACTTGGAATGAGGCAGAAATTGTGTTCGGTGAGTCAGTAACATATGACTGGTAAACAAGGAATCAATTAATTTCATGGTCTAACAATTTCATCATGCAATTGAAAATGCATCTTTAGTTCATCTCAGTCCTCAAATCGACACATAAGTTGGGTTGACTGTGCCAGTCAGGAGGTGGACAAACCTTAAGACTCGGTAAGACTTTTCACTGTGCTGTGATATTTGTTTTTAAGGATACATATACCTGTTGGATTTAGAGTTATCTTCTCAAAATTACTTGACATTCTTTTTCTTTGTGTTTCTTTTCGGGGATATTATATTAAAAATGTCTATGAAAGGTATCAAGATTTTTAATTAAATGTTGTTTAAGGATTATTGCTATAGAGGTAACTCTTTTTGTTTGGGGGTCCTTTTCTTCTGTGTTTGGATTTTAGTGGCTATAAAATGCAGCAAGAACAAACCTAATCATCAGGAAGCTTTGCAGATACTTTCTTCAGCTCGGCTCAACTTACGTGGCTTGTCATCCAAAGCAAAGGTAGGAATGTTTGAAAGGTAGGAATCTTTCTTCTGTTGCCAGAAACCATTTCTCTGGTTGGAGTCATTTATAGATCAAATAATACCTGTGGGTCCCAGTGGATCATGAGATGATGTTAAGGATTCCAGTTTTAAGTAGGCTTTTATTTTCCTTCTTCCTGCTAGGCTTTGACTAAAATAAACGTACTAGTCTAAGAGACTGACATTTTAGAGTAAGTTAAAATTTTACTTCAAATGTTGGGCAAATAGACTTGAATGGAAGAAATCAGCCATTTCAAAGACCTGTTTCTTAAGTGAGTAGTCATGGAGGAAGCAGGGTAGTCTCAGAAAGAATGGATGTAAATCCACAGAAAGCACCAAAATGTGTCAGGACTACTTTGCATCATTTGAAGTGTTTTAAAAACAGAGTTCTTTAATAAAAGAGACAACTGATTTTTAATAAGCTTTTAATGGATACCCTATCAATTCAGATACTAGTTCATTGGGAAATGTCATCATGTTTGAATCATATGTTTTTGGAGTGGTGCCTCTATAGCCAGGCACCCAAAGAGCCAAGTCTGTTTCTGCACCATTATTATCCTAATTTTAGCCTTCATCTTACAACATGAAACACAGACATTGTTTAACTGAGGACTGATCTAGAATACGTTTTCATTCAAAATACACTTCATGTCTTAAAGAAGTATTCTTCTGGCTGTGTGTGGGGTTTAGTAACTGCGAATTACAGAGCGTAAGTTTTATAACGTGTGCTTGTATTACAAAGTGTTGATCCGTCATCAGCGTGCTAAACTTGGCTCACTCTCTTTTAAGTCCTATAATTTTAAGAATAAAATCCTAGGAAAGTTGTATAAGCAGACATGGATCCATAACTGTGCTTTTTTGATACTGGTGTACCAAAGTCTTCGGAATGTGGTGAAAGAAGTCACAACATTTATGTGTTGTGATTCACAAATATTTTTTTTAAAAAACAAAAAACAAACAAACAAAAAACAAACAAAAAACCACCAATGCGTGTGTAGACTGAGTATGAGTGTAAAGAAAGCAAGACTACTTGACTTATGATAAAAATATGAGTACAGGTGGTTTGTGTTATGCAAGGTCATGCAGTATCTGAAATACTAAGAATAGGCGAGTCTAGTAAATTGTATTCTTAATTCCTGAAGGCACTAATTAAATGAACATATATAGTATTGGCAGGTAATGGTGCTTTTAAGTTTTATGGCATTTCTGAGAAAACAGACATGTTAGAGATAAAGCTATTGGTGTGACCTCGCTGTTTTTGCATACTTTCTAAGATGCCATCTTATTTTTAATTTGAAATCATATTGAATTTCCAAAGTGCATTGTGATTTAAAAATTCAGTCATCTTCTGTAAGATCCTATGCACAAACAGTTTAGCACTGTTTACGCCTGTCCAAGCTTGACTGCAACATCTCCTTTTGCTGTCTTGTGAGTCAGTGCTGGGGGGGAGATGTTCTTTTTTCTTTTAACAGAGAAAAACACTTTAAAATGGGCTAAGAGCAGACCTCAGCAGTTAAGATTTCAAAAAGAATAAAGGAACAGTGAAAATAATTTTTAAAAAATAACATTCCAAAATTTAATTATTGGGATATGCAGTTGGAACAAATTAGTAGTTTTTGTAGAGGTGAAACAGTGTCACTTCTCAGACTCTGCCTTTCCTGGGATCTCCATCTCTAGCATTCCAGCTCCTGTGTTAGCCGGGCTCATCATGCACCCATAGCCTGCTGAAGGTTGCAACTCAAAAACGTGTTGTTAATGGGCTCCTTTCTGTAAGGAGCCTTCTGGGCAGTCACATGCTCCGGCAGATGGCATAGTGGGCTCTCTTCTGCTCCTTGCCCCCATGCATCATTCAGATCTGACAGGTGGGGTCTCCAAAATGGAGAAAGGTCATGGAGCTGTATCGTGAATGCATGAAGTGTGGGTACTGTTGTGGGGAAACATGGGGCACAAAGCCCAAAGAATGATGGTGCTTGAAACTTCCCCAGGCTGCATCTAGTTGAATAGATCTCTTTAACTGTGTAAATAAATAAATAATTATATCATCTGATTTATTTAGCTTTCTTAGCCAGAAAGAACTAAATTTTCATGTTCCCAGTGTGAGGTTTTTGGCCTGAAAGTCAGAAAGGTTTCTGTACTTGTAGCAAGAACACGTTCCTATTTTTGTGTAAAATGTTCCTTTGTTCAGCAGCAACACTGTTCTGAGGCACACTGAAGATCCTGGTTCAGGACTTTTAAGTATAGCTATGTTTATATACATGTCTGTATTGTCCCATTATGTTTTGATGATATAATGATGTACAGATATACTCCAGAGCAACTTTTGTTTTCTTTGTTTGGTGGTTTGTTTTTTTTCCCCTCTAAATGTAGGCTTTTCCTTTGTGTCAAATGAAGTGTGAGTCACTCTCCCTTTACATAATAAAGGGGAAACATATGTTTGGGTCCCCCCACCACCACCACATTTCTGTGGAATGGTACCTCACACAGCCTCCATATGACTTCAGTCAGATGACCGGACTTGGCTTTGCAATAGCAGCATGTTCTGGTGTGGCATGCACAAAGCTCCAGTCAGAGCTTGTGTATCTGAAGGTCTTAGACAAGTCATTTAGCATTCCTCTCCCCTGGTTTCCCTGTAAATACATGAAGATTATGATTGCCCATGAGTTAGTGGATTTGTGTTTCTGTTAATGTCTTGAAGTCTTTAAGAACAAACTTTTTTATTACTCTGTAGTGTTTTGTTTTCTCTTGTATAACTTAATTACTCACAGACGAATGTCTCCACCCACGTATGTCTTGACATCAAATGTTAAAACATGTTTATTTGAGGTTTTGGAGAAAATGACGCAACAGAATATAACACTGGGAAGAATAGCCATTAAAACTCACAACTACTAATTTATCAGCAGGTGGTTTTGTAAACTGCTTTGACAGTATGTGAGATGCTCTTCTAATTTGAGTTTTGTGTAAGTCCTTTTCTTTTGATGAGATCAGGAGTCAGCGTTAAGCAGTCAGGTCAGAGCAGAAACGTAGTGTTCACAGGAGGATTCAGCCTCTTTAGCAAAGTATCAGGTGTGTGGCACAGACCTCAGGTCTATATGTGTTTGTGTGTATACATATATAATAGTCTGTTTATTAGCCACAAAATGGCCTTTTTAAAGAGAGAGATACCATCGTAGGTACCAAAAATACAAAAGGCAGGATAGCAGTGATGAGCTTCCTATATTCTGTCTCTACGCTAAAACAGATAAACTGTATGTATATTTTAAAATAATGTATTTCTGTTTGTCATGCAGCAACTTTTTGTAGATGTAACAAGTAATGAGGTTCACAGTGAGATAGCTGATGAGGTGACAACTATGGACAACATGATTGCTGAACTTCAGGAGCTGAGCAACCGGCTGAGAGACCAGTGCTGACATATGGACCAGATTTTGTGACAGGAAGACAACAATGACGTTTCTTTTGCCACAGCTTTTCCTGGTCAAATGGTAACAATTCTAATGCAACAACACCCTAAATAAACATTTTTCTGTACAGTGCTGTTCTTGTGGTCAGCTTTTTTCGGAGTTGAGGCTGCTTTTTAAGATTCTTATCTGCTCTCGCTGTCTTACAAAGTTGCATGTTTTGGTTCCTGAGGCCCGGATTTTCTGGAACAGAGCTACTTGTATTTATAAGGCGATTATTGAGGATTAGTTCTGCTTGACTGCATCGCACCCAGGCGCCAGGCCTCGGCGGGACGCCCCACCTATGTTGCAAGTGGGGGCAGCAGGAGGGGCACCCGGGCAGGAGGAGGTGGATGAGCAAGCAGCAGAGGCGGGAGCTGGGCCCAGCCCATCGCCTCCACCAGTGAGGCCCACAGCCAATCAGAGGGTGCATCTGTCTGCCACTGGCCAATCAGAAGAGTGATAAGGATGACCCCCCTCAGGGGCAGGAGGCCGAGGTGGGGGCAGGCTGCCATGGCGGGGAGCGTCGTGGGCACTGAGGGACTGCAGGCAGGGCCAGGGCCTGAGGTGACTTGCTAGGTCTCAGGCACCTTCCGATTTTAGTTCAGTGTTAATTTCGTACTGGGGAGTAGGAGTGCGGTGAGGCAGCAATAAAACTGCAATCTAATCTAAAATACTTGGATCTGACTAGACCCAGATAAGTTATTTTCATCTAGACTATTGTGTATTGTTTCAATTTTAAGTATCTGCTACAGCTCTTCTTAAAATAGTGTTTTTTCAGGATTTTCCAGAAACCTATGCAAAATAGTTTCCTCCTCATGATTTTGGCTCGCTCTTCCCTATGGGAGTGATGCAGTCCCCCAAAAATGTGGTTATCTGTATTCTGGGTATGCACCATCTATGGCACTGTCATTAAAACTATACCATTACTAAATGGCATGAATACTGTCCCTCAAGAGAAAGTTGGCAGGTGAAAGAAAACCAAACAATTAATTGTATTTCAAGCAGCAGTAAAAGTGTGTTATTTTGATGTGTGAAGGAGGAAACCATTTTGATGCTTTTGTAAAGCTTTGTATCCTCGTAAAGGTTCTTAGAATGGAGAATAAATCATTTGCTGCCAGTATTTTAGCATGAGGTCACTGCAAAAATTACTAGCAACTAGTTTACCTGCTAGTGAAGGACAGCTGGCTTCAAAACACTTATTCATTGAAATGGCCCAGAAAGGGAGGAGGCGTTAAAGTTTATGCAGAGTGACTTTACTGGAGGTACTCCCATTTTGCTCATATGTATAGTGGGGGGCCCACCTGAATTAAAAAAACTGGCGGTGAGTTT
This sequence comes from Psophia crepitans, assembly GCA_013399095.1. NCBI lineage: Eukaryota > Metazoa > Chordata > Aves > Gruiformes > Psophiidae > Psophia > Psophia crepitans. The sequence goes on along the minus strand of VWZZ01002573.1, from coordinate 31,992 downwards.
TGTGACAGACTCCCACCACTGCTATCTTTTTGTAATTATATTTTGATATGATTTACCCTATTCAAAAAGGAAAAGAAAAAAAAAGATCTTTAAAACCATTCGTTTGTTCCCAGCACTACATTTTATTGGGAAGAAAGTGTTTAGGTGTGAAATCGTTCGTTGGCAGAAGAATCTGCCATTTTTCTTGTGATCTTATGGCACATTTTAAACTGGAATTACATCCCACTATCGACTTGAAAACATGAGACTTAAATTCAGTTTTCAATTTTAAAAGAAAACTATTTCCATTGAGTCTACCTGAGACACTTTTATAACTGAAGTTTGGAGGTGCAGAACATGAAGCTGCATTTTTGTGTAATGGCTTCTGCGTAGCATTTAACAATAATGGATGGAAAGTTAACATTTCATATATAATATTAGAGAGGTCTGTGAGAAGTCTTTTATTTCCTTTCCGTTTCGAAGATTATTTTTGTTGTTGCCTAAGGTAGTCACATGAAAAAGTCATTCTGCTCTTCCAATGTCTCTCCCCTGCAGTACTTCACATGTTTTCTCAGCACAGACTCTTTTTTTTTCCCCTTGTTTGAGCCTTCCTCTCTTAGCGAATGTGTGGAATATGAACAACTTTGTCTTTCACATAATATGGGGAAAGGCTACTATCCACAGACAGTGTATTCTTGAAGGATGGGATGACTAGTGTTACGACAGCACACCAATTTTCCTGTCATAATTAATGTAAAAGAGGGGAGATAACCTGCAGAGACTTATAAATACACAGTTCAAATATGTAGATACATGGCGTGGAAGATGGAGAGGCAGGAGCTGGCTCACCATTCAGGAGATCCTGGCTTTTCAGAACAGATAACCGTCCCAGAAGATCTCAGCCACTTCATCCATGAGACTGACCACCCGATGTAACTCTCTGACCAGGTATGTTCTTGCTTCCTCTTTCTTTGTATTAGTGGCGTTTTCATCTTCCTCACACACAAGGTGAGCTTATATTGCTTCTTTGGAGTTCATCACAGGGCCTTTTAAAACTTCACAGACACAAAAGCCACCTCAGTTTTGTACGGTACTCATTTGCTGTGGTCATGCCAGCAGCATTTTGTCAGAACAGCTCTAGACAACCATTGTCATGAAGACAGTGTTACTATAAAAGCTCTGGCTGTAAAAAAAACTTGGTAGTATGGAAAGAGCAAGGAACATTTCCTAAGCAGACTGCAGACTTTCCAGATCTCCATCTTACGGGGAGCATCTGTCTTCTAACATGGGAATGTTTTTCACTCAGATGACTCCTGTGACAAGTACAGAAACCTCGACGGTTTAGCAAAACTCTACAGTCCTCTCCCAATGTAGTTATCACACCTACAAAAATACCTCAGTAACATCTATGTTATTTTCAAGTGCTCCATGTACCGCTAAATGGTAACAATGACTTAGTGTAGCATAGAACTCAATTAAGCAATAGTTCACAAGCATGCCTTACAGTTCACAGTAGAACTTCAGGTACTTCCAATCTTTTTTCTTCTCTTTTCCTTTTTTTTGTTTGGTGGGGGGAGGGGGGACAGGTTTTAGAAGCAGTAGAAATTACCCATTTTGTCACCTATCTACCGTTAGAGCTAATCTGGTGTGAAATAGAGGCAAAATTGATGAATCTAGAATTTTTCAACTTCTGCCTACCCAGACAGGAAAAGCAGTTGTCTCAGGGTTTTGAAGATGAGTATAAGGACTGTGTAAAGCTTGAAGGAAGTATGATGGTATGAAAAAGAGTTTATTTTCATGGCCTAAGAGGATTTGTTTATATGTCTTTGACCTAATGTGGCTCAAACTATGATGCATTTTCAGTCACTAGTGGTTAGAACCCAGGGAAGATCTCCTGATTCACCAGCAGGGCTGTGTCTACACAGAGGAAGCATACATAGCCGGGTGTGATGCTAAAAGGTTTTCTTGGGTTGGGACATGATTCATGAGCAGAAGTGAGTGTTCTTAGGGCCGGTGAGGTGACACTGACTCAGGCAGGTCATCCCAAATAAATGCCAGTAAATGTAGTGTTCCCTGTCACATCATCCTCGATGTTCCTTCCACCACGCTGACTGGTACAGTCAGAAAGGCAGGGAGCTCTCATCCCATCATTTGTACAGAGCTCTGTACCGAAGGTCCTTTGGAAAGAAATAATGATTGGAATAATTTTTCAGATCTAAAAATGGTGTATGGCATATATGCAAATATAGAGGTTATATTTACAAGCTTAGCTTTCGGATATGTACATACATTGGTTAAAACTACACCTCTAATTATTTTCAAAATATATAAGGCAGAAAAAACCCAGATATTCATTTTATCCTGCTTTGCAGCAGTACTGATCAAGAAGGTATAAAGTCACTTTGAAATTATTTTGACTTGGCTCTTCTGTTGAGTATTTCTGTCTCGATATCAGTAACTGTGAATGACAGTACAGATGGATATAATGTATTTCAGGGGATAAACGGAAGCTGAAAAAAACCCCTCATGCTATTTCCAGAGTAATACAAATTAAAGTAATATGCAAGTATTTAACTTTTCTTCATCTGCATTCATGCAGAGCACTGTACCAGAAGTGTGTATGAAATAGGGAAAAGGTAACAGCTGATACTGTACAACTTGGGTTCTCTGAACTTAAAAATAAACTGGAATTTGATAGGAAAATCTTATTCTAAAGAGGAAATTACCATCAACTGCATGGAGTAGTTTTCGGTGTGATTATTCAAACTAAGTGCATTGTGTTTCAAAAATTATTTCAAGAAATTAATTTGATTCTTTTTGGTTATATTGTGTATGTATGTACGTAAGCACATAGGTATACATGTATAAATATGCACATAGATACATATATATAATCGTATGTGTGTTACAGAGTTGTTAATTCTGAAGGTGTAAGAGGGACTTTTACAGAAACGTACATCTCATGAAAATAGTATACATTACAGAGACTGGAACATATGTCAGCCTCCTGTCTGTGCATTTCTAGCATTCTTGTCACTAATCTAAATGTTGACTACAGAACTGATAGTCTTCCTTTTCAAAAATGACTAGTTACTTTGGGTGTACTGCTGAAGAAACCTTTACAGGTGCCTGACTTTAGAAGTGATTGTCCTAATCACTCTCAGAAAACCAGACAGAGCCTTTCCATCTCTCCTATGTTACTGATTCAAAGTCCCTATTTTCCAAGTTCTATTCAGGTTTGACAAAGGTCTAAATATCAGCCGGAAAACGGATCATCTAAATTTGTTATTAACAGGCAATAACTAGAGACTTTGTGAATGTTCGCTGTAGTTCAGAGAAAACTGAACTACCACAGCAAGCTCACTACTCTGGACTTCAGGAGAGCAGACTTTGGCCTCTTCAGGAATCTGCTTAGTGGAGTACCCTGGGACAAAGCTGTGGAGGGAAGAGGGGCCCAAGAAAGCTGGTTAGTATTCAAGAATTACCTCCTCTAAGCTAGGAGCAGTGCATCCCAATAAAGTAATAGGCAAAAATGCCAAGGGGCCTGCACAGATGAACAAGGAGCTTCTGGACAATCTTAAACACAAAAAGGAAGCTGACAGAGAGTGGAAGCAAGGGCAGGTAGCCTGGGAGGAATAGAGAGAAACTGTCTGAGCAGCTGGGGATCAGGTTAGGAAAGCTAAAGCCCTGAGAGAATTAAATCTGGCTGGGGATGTCAAGGGCAACAATAAAAGCTTCTATAGGTACGTCAGTGATAAAAGACAGACGAGGAAAAATGTGGGCCATCTCTGGAAGGAAACGGGAGACCTGGCTACCCAGGATATGGAGAAAGCAGAGCTAGTCAACTACTTTTTTGCCTCAGTCTTCACCGGCAAGTGCTCTCACCACACTGCCTCAGTTGCAGAAGGCAGAGGCAGGGACTGGGAGAATGAAGAACCACCCACTGTAGGAGAGGATCAGGTTTGAGTCCATCTTAGAAACCTGAAGATGCACAAGTCCATGGAACTTGATGAGATGCATCCACAGGTCCTGAGGGAACTGGTGGATGAAGTTGCTAAGCCACTCTCTATCATATTTGAGAAGTCCTGGCAGTCCGGTGAAGTTCACACTGACTGGAAAAGGGGAAATTTGCATTTCTGAAGATGTTTTATATAAAAGACATACCTATCCCCTGTTGAGAACTACAAAACCAGTAACACTAATTTTTTTTTTGAGCTAAAAAGTCAGACGCAAATCAGGCCAGATGTAGGAAAATCCATCCTGTACATTTTACATGATAGATTTCAGAAATAAAACTGGCAAATTAGGTGAATTTCACAATATGAATAGCAATAAAATATTTACTGTTACGCAAAAGCCATTGCAATACTGCAATACAGATGGGTTTTGCAGCATTCACAAGCACTTATAAATAGATAGGTTTCAATTGACAAGTAGCTTATTCAGGCATGTGCTCAGATATAGTAGATGCATTCATTAGACAAACATTTCTACTAATCCCTCAGCTACACTAATAAAAGAGTAATCCTTTATAGGCTGAGTGTAGTAGCAGAGGGTTGTTTTTTAACTATTAACATCACTTAAGGACCAAGATCTAATCATTATTAGTGACTATTTCGTTTCCACCAAATGAGTGGAAAATTGATAACTCTTGGCAGCGTATTAAGTTAGAATTCCTTACTGGAAATGGAGACACCCTTACTCTTAGGAGCAGCTTATAATATATATTGTATTGTAAGTACATTTGTTTCTGCTCTTTAAACAAGCAAAACCCCTAGAGAACAGCAGCAGTCTTGTTGGGCTTTTTTGTTTCTTTGTTTTACTATTTTTATAGAATTTGCCTTTTCACTCATTTCTTTCACACTTTTGATGTCATTGTTAAGGCAAGAAAAGTAAGTTTGTGGATTCAGGCTGGCTTCACTGAGCAAGACAAGGATGCCAGGTAGGGACAAGACAAGTGAGTGAGTCACTGCCCTTCTGTACTTGGGTAGATAAAAGACCTACTACAAATTTAATCCACTAATACTGATCTGAACCTAAACTGGATCTCTGCAATAACAGGGTGGTTTGGGATCAAAAATCCATGATAATTATCTCTGCTTTCTCTATAGAACTGGTTTTCAAGTTGACCTAAGTATGGAAGTCTAGTTTTCTATTTCCAGTTTACTCTGACCTGAATGTTTTCTCAGAACACAACAAGAACCTTTTAATCACCAGTCATGTCACATATCCCTTCTCCATTTTTTTTCCTATTTGTTTTAAACCTCAGTGACCTGTGAGTCAACTAAACAGTTCTTGGCCAAAAATCAGTGTAATGAACCAGTCAATGAAATACCAGCCAAGAGCCATGCAATGGAAAACCAGGATTAACAGCATGAAAATCTTCAAAACTGCAAGTTAGCCTATTAATGACATCACTGCTGAAGTGAAACAGCTGAATTTTGCAAGTCACAGCTTAGAAGTTAACCCCTACAATTCAGCTCTTTTCCATGGTCATCTCTGAATGAGCATCATAGCCTTTCCATCCTAAGTGCAATCACTCCACCTCTAAGGCTCTTGTCCTGCTTAATTTTCAGGTTTTGCAAACTACCCACAGAGTTTTCTGCTCACTGGAATGGTGATCCTACAGTCATCGAAACCACCTTTGTGTTTCTCTCTTCAGCTTCTCTGGCAAGGACTTGGCTTGCCCATCTGCATCTTTATGTGATCTTCTCTCAGCTCCTTGCCAGTTTTGTGACTTTTGGTCCCTGGAAAAGCACCCCTGATTTTTATAGTTCTTTGCTTCTGCCCCAAGGCAATTTAATTTTATCCATTCCCTAGATGTGCCCCTTCTTCCCTCCCTGTAATCTCTCTTCCCCATTTCTTTATTTTTTTTTTTATGATTTCTTAGTAGGAAAGATGCCAAGAGGGTCCTCAAGGTTGCGATTAATGTAGAGAGTAGCTAACGGCAACATGAAAATGTAATTTGTAGTGAGATGAGAGCTACTTGGAGAAATGGATGAAGGACCTTTTTCCCTTTGCCAAGGACAGAGGGCAAGTACCTTTATGTTTAAGGGGAGTAAAGAGCACCACAAGCCTTTGCCAGAAAGCTGAGACTGTGGAGAGAGAACAGCAGCTCACAGACGGTGATGATGGTCCCCGTGAAACTACTGAACCAAGGCAAAAAAGATAGTACTATTTATCAGGCAGGAAGGCACGAGTCTTTCCTTCAGCAGAGGACTGCGCAGTAAATAACTAGCCCAAACAGCTATGTTGCTGGAGAGAGATGACAGACCAACCAGAAAAGATGCAACTGGAGAGCAAAGGTAAGTCAAAGCTTGGTAACAGCCCACAATTAAAGGAACCAAACTGTAGGCAGAAATGCTGGTGTGCTTTTAACAACTCATATGGTCTGAGAGATTGTGTCTCTTTGGAAACACTCCAGCCTACAATTTTTTTATTTATTTTATTCATAACAGTGCATTTTGCACTGCTAAGGTTTTGCTATTGTCAACGCTATCACCTCCTATTTTCAGCGGCTTGTAATTTGACTGTAAATTCTATGCAGTCCTAAAACCAGGGGTAGTGAACACAAACTCAGCCAATGGACCTTTTCTGTTTGAAAGAGAAGACCAGGCAAGGAGTTTGCAAGCTTGACAAGCTGCTGGAACCAGATAATTTCTGTAATCTGTAACTACAGAACTAATTTACTGTCATGCTAAGCAGAGGGTGTTTTGGTAGCTGACGTGTCTTGCATTTGGTCTGTACTCCACCAGGGCTTTTACTGGTGTAGTAATCTCTAAGAAAGCTGATAGGCGAGAAAAGCAAGTTCGACAGAATCAATACAGAATAACTTACACAATTTCAAACAGAACTAGGGAAGGGGAAAAAAAAAATGGACTATAGACACAGTTTAAGAAGTGAAGTCCGTAAAATGAAATGAAGCAGCGATAGTACTGAGAATGCAGTGTTGTGACACTGTTCAAAGATGACACAAGGAGTGCGATGCTCGCTTCTGTCTTCTGTTTTACTGCAGAAACAGTCATCAGATATGATTCAGTTTCTGAGATACTCCTAATCAGTACTATAGCAAACTTTTGGCAAACTATTAATCAAGAGGATTGACACTGAGGTCAATAGGATTTTTCCAAGTTTCCTGAACATCTTGGAGAAAGATTCAATCTCCTGAAGTTAAGCCTTTGCTTATCCTGTTCACTTGGCAGTCTGTGTCTATGATGTTCTTATGAATGCCTCACTCTCTCGGATAATATCAAGAGTTTTGTGCTTACATTGAGTGACACCAAGTACCTAACTTACTGCAGATGTTGCAGACCACTTTTCTGTATATGTGTGCAAGGGCACACAAATACACACGTACATTTCTCTTGCTTGTAGCAGCGCTCTCCACATCAAAGCAATCTGGGATGTCCTGCTGCACATGGTGATGTGTCTGTGACTCTTGTTGCTTAGTGTTGTATCTATCCTGCACGTGAATACTCCCACCCGTTACTGCAGTGTTTGAGTGACTGCTGCATAACATCACTGACTATAATCAAGTCTCTTCTGGATATCATGGGATCCTTGTATTTCTGTTCTTTCAAGCATTCTGCTTGAGGCAAAATTTCAGAGTTTCGGGTTAAGATTTTATTACTTCCATGAGGTTTAACTGAGTGAGAGAGATGTCAGCTTTGTGAATGTCACTCTCACCACACTAGGAGTGGGTTGGTTTGGTTGGTTGGCTGGTTTTTAAGAGGAAGGCTTTGCAATTTTTTTCCAAAAGCAGTTGAACTCTACATTGTTTTGCTGGCAATGCCTTCAGCTGAGTGCTCTGTTTGATGCTGCACATGGAGGCTTGGAGAACTGCGCCAAGGAACCTTGGAAGGAGATGACAAATTAGTTTCTTAAAACCATAAATACATATATAATTTCTTTGTGTGTTTAGATCTTTTCTGGATATTTTCTTATACATTCATACTAGAAATTATTTTGCACGTTGTAAACGGTTTGTTTTTCATATGGGTCTACTTCACTGCTGTTCCAATACTTTCACAAGGAAAGTAGGATATTTTGTCACACTTCACCTGTGCATGTTTTGGATCACTGCAGATATGTCCACCTTCCAAGACGTAAATTCAAAGGAAAACCTGATATCCTCCCTGCTGCTGCTTCTTGCTGTAATGACATTCTAAAACAAGGCTCTGCATCAGTGAAAACAAATGGGGTTTGTATTATGGGATAGCAAGGTAATATCTATGCAGAAAAGCAGTTGCATTTGACTTGTTTTAAGCATTCATGCTTTGATTTATTGTCACTGAAATTTAATCCAGGGATTTTTTTTCCTTTGGACTTTCTCTGTGAGAGTTCTAGTGAAAATATTGCATCAGCACTTCAGGAATGGAGCAGCAATGTTATTCTGATCTGTCAAATGCAGAGGCCATGAACTTCCCCTGAGAAACGCAGTGAAACAGCCTTTCTACTCACTTCAGTCCTGGTAGCGTAAAGAATCCTTCCTGAACTCGGGCCTCTACAGTAGCCCTCACAACTTGTTCTGGATGCAAGCCTGACTTGTTTGCATATTCTTGTTGGATGCAGTGGAGGAAAGTTACTTGTGTGTGTAGATTTATCAGGGTGGATTCCAGCACAGTAGTAAGAGCAGTGGCCCCAAAAAAGCAGTAACTCTTCAAACTTACCTGAGCATAATGTTATCAGACCTTAAACGTGCCTTTCTGCAAGCTTGAATGTGTTCAGACTTCGTGAATATTTCAAAACTTACTTGGAAAAAGACGCAAAGTGTTAAGTGGAAGACATCTGAAATAATATTGGACATTTTAACTATATAAACATCCTCACAGCAGTCATGCATCCATTTGACAGAAGCTTAAAAATAACTTTGTCTGTAATGCTTGGTTAAATTGCGTATGTGTTGAGTGCATGTATGTGTGTGGTTTTGTGCCTTTTAAAGGCGAATGATGCTAATATGGCTTTATAATTTATTGTCCTGTTTACACTTGATACCATCAGTGATCTCAGCACAACTCTGGAAATCGTGTTTAATTGTGGCAGAATGAAGGCATGGGTATAAATATTTTGTAAATCACTCTCCTAAGTATTGACTGTATTGCAACTATGGGATGGGAGGGTTTAAAAAACGGTGTTTGGAAGATCTGAGAGCTCAGCTCTGTGCCAGGGGTTCAAAAGGATTATGTAGCAATGCTTTGACTAAATCCCAGTTAAGAGAGATTTTGAATTACTCTTCTGATTTTTCCTCATTTAAAATCAAAATCTAGATAAGAATATACATGCGCTCTGCTTGTCTGTATTTGTTTTTATTGCCTCTAAAACAAAGTATCAGCAAAACTTTCATGTGCTGTTGTCAGAGGCACGCAAGGAACAAGATGACCACTCTACCAGGCATCAGTCTTCTCCTTTGTCTTCCAGGACCTGATGCTTGGCTTGAGAATGGCATCAAGCTGTAAATCTGTGTTGTTGACAGCAGAAGACAAGCACAAGTGTTCTTGCTTTTGTTTGCTCCTTTCTTACTTGTGGCTTTTGCCACAAAATTCTCCTTTCCAAGTTCTGTCTCTTCTTTCTTGCATTAAGTCACCACTTCACACATTAACCTTCCTTGTTGCAACTCATGTACAGCTGCCTTGTCTTCAGGACACTCTTTGAGAGGTTCTGTGCCTCCCTCAGACCCTCCTCTCTCCTGCAGCATAGCTCTTCTGGAGTCAGGGTCTCTCCAGCTCCCACTGCTCCAGCATGGTCCCTTAAGAGGAACACACAGGATTCACAGGCAGGGTTTATTGAGAAAGCCCCTGGCAGACTCGGCTGCTCCCTGTTAACCCTTGAGTCAGCAAAGGTAATTGAGATGGCTCAAGGACTGGAATGGGTGTGCAGAGACTTCTAATCCTTCCTCTTGGCTTCTCTCAAATGAAAGGAAAATTGGAATTGTTTTTTCTTCTTACAATGTTAAGTGAGGTGTCCCTGTGCCTTAAGAATAGGATACTTAAATAATGTGAGGGAGAAAAAAAAAAAGGCAAAAATTTTCATATGCACTCATAAAATCTTAGAAATTGCAAAATACAACCATTGTTTAGTTACTGAGGTTCAGGCAGCAAGCTGAAATCACTATCATGGTTGAGCTCCCCAGGGGGATGGGCACTGCACAGATGCCAAGCAGTTCCTGTTGCAAGGACTGTGATTTACAGTAACGGCTGGTAGCATGTCAGCCTGCTCCACGCTGACATGGCAGAGCTCACGTCTATATGGCTAAATGCTTTTCTTTCCCAAACAACATTAGACCCATTGACTGCCTGTCGGGAACAGTCTCTGGCCCATCCTAGTGTCCAAAGTTCAGCTGTGCCCACGTAATCCTCAGAAGGGAGTTAGCTGGCCTAAGCCCAAACCATGCCAGAGGCCATGCTACCAATTCAGTGAGATGGGTGCCTGTGGTGGGCCTGTGCTCAGACACTATTAGTTTGACCAGTCTAGACATAGCTGAAGAATACAGCTTTTCCTCCAGGAAAAACGCAGCCCAAGGACTGCCAAATAGGCACAGGAGTAAGAACATCCGTTTTTAGCGCATTCAGTTTATGTGCAAGTTACTGTGATATTTCTGTGAGCAGGTAGAGGAGATGTGAGGTAAGGCCTTGTAAAAGGCAAAGGGCTTTGCAGGTGAACTTAGAGCCATTGGGTTTGGATATAGTTACACATATGGAAGATGTCCCAGAGGTGACCTTGGGGAGCTGACAAAGAGAAGCTTGTTGCCTTGGCAGAACAAATAAGCCACAGATGGAAGTAGCAGTAGATAATGGCAGTCTTGACAAGAAAACATAAAAGAGGACAAGAATGAATTAAGGCAGTCTTGAAGGTCCTTAGTCTCTAAATGACTGATAAGGGAGAATAATTAAACAGGAAAGGGTAAAGAGATGGGAACCATAAAATAATCAAACTTGCTAGTGAGCAGCAACCGCTAAAATTCATTACTTTCTTCTGCCCCAGTACAAGGATTTTAATCTTCTACTTTCATTTAGTCAGCTTCTATCTCCCCTTAATGTTATTTTTATATATTATACTTTCCTGTGAATATAGCAGATGGTAAATATAGCAGATGTAACTGCTATATGAAGTCAAAGAAGTCTCTCACAGCTGTGCAGAACAAATACTAATGCCCAGAATATCTTTAGAGCAATATAACCGTAAAAGGGTTTAATTTGTAGGAAGAAATAGAAATCTGAAATTCATGCATGTCTGCAGTCTCCCATGTGCTATGTTCCAGCTACAGATAACAGCACAAGTGGGGCAGCCAGGCCATTGCAGTCATCTTTGCAAAGAACCTGTAAATTCAGTAGCAGCTGGACCCATCCTGTGACTGAATGGCAATGGAAGGTGTAGCTGTTGTTTTCTGTAACCCTGTTTTATGGATCCCTGGTCATGGAGCAGGACCTTGTTGTGCTAGGCATGCTGCCACCATTTCAGTTAGTCTGTCCACATCCCTACACAGAAGAGATCTGCGATGTTTGACCCTCTGGAATCTTTTCCTGGCTCCCCCTTGCCATCTGTGTTAAGTACTGACTGAGCTATATGAAAGGTGTTGGGAAATAAATCCCAATCCCTACTCTCAGCTACATTTAGTGGGGCACTTTCAACACCATTTGGAAGATTTCTTTTTAACTGACCTTCAGGCATGACTTATTTTTGTGCTCTGGGTATTTTTAAGATGTGCCCAAAGGAACTCCTAAATATCTCACTGGTGGGAGTGCGGGAGGACACATGCTGTTGCTGTTTCCAATAGCTCTGAAGAGTCTGGAAAGTCCCTGTGTGGAGTTTTCGGCTTTAAAGAGAATTTTCTAAATGTAGAAAGCCTGAGCCTGTAAGTAATCTTTGTTGCCAAAAGCCCGAGTGAGGGAAAGAGATTTGTTTGTGGCATATAGAACCTACCCTGTCAAATGTCATATGGATGATTGTACAGAGGGGTGAGACAACAGTGAGAATTGCTGTACTTCAGTGTGTGGTGCAGACATCTTGCAGGGCTGTAAGGAATTTGCCTGTGTTATTTGTGACCACGCATCAGGGGTGAAGAGCTGTATAGGGAGATAGAAAACAGTTGGCTTCCCACCTTAAGTATGGTGGTGCTTGGAACTAAACTGTAGTGGAAAGAAACACAAAATGTAGCCTGGACATGCTACAGCAGGTTTTTGGTTAGGCCAAGGATCCTGCGTCTCAGCTGAGCAGTGGTAACTCTAGGCTGGAAGCGTGACTGAGCAGCTGCTTCTCTGCCCTGGATGTGTTCACTGCAGGTCACCTGCCCTTGACCTCTACTCAGTTGGTACAGGGAGGCTGGGGGAGCTGCTCTTCACCTTTTCTCAGATGGTGTCTCTAGTGTTTCTGTGTGGCTGGACACAATGAAAGGACACACAGGCTCATGAGTACTGGATGTCTTCCGATAGCCTGCTCCCAGTGGGATTATGCTTGCAGCAATTGCATAAGGGAGGGTTACAAGACTGAATAGTTTGGATAGCCTCCAAATCTGACTAGTCTCAAGCTAGTAAGCAAAATGAATATACCCCACAAGGCACCCTCTTGGCTTGTTTCTTCTTGAGGAGCAAGGAAAGGAAGTGAATTAGGGTTTTGTGCTGCGGAGGCAGAGTATTTAAATTAAGTTTCTCCTCTTGGTAGGAATGTGGGGGTTAAGCTTCCTTGGAGAAAAAGCAGCCGAAGAATAAAGGAAGACTTAGACTGCTGGGTAAAGAGATAACTGGTAGTGGCTACAGCCTAATTAGTGTGTCTGCATATCTAATTAACTTTTCCCCCCATTTTTTTCCTGAAATGTTTTTTGAATAATCACTGCTCTTACTTGTAAACAATCATTTTATAAGGTGTGAAATTCCTATACTGTTGTGTTTGTCATGATTCATGACCTTACGCCCCAGGGGAAGGGTGTAGTCAGCTTGGCATAAGCAGTCCTGTGCCAGATGCAGGGTGGTTCATATGCAGAACTTTTATTTACACAGATACAAGGCAGGGGCGGGGAGAAGGAAGGAATCAGAGGATCAAGGTCCCAGATAGCCTGGAATGTGCAGAATCAGATATCTGCATTGGTGTGCTTACCCCCTTAATCTGTGTTTCCCAGGATGACTGACTTACAGATTGTTTCTCTTCTCAATGAACATGAGCTTACATATAGCTATTTCCATTCCAGGAAAATGTTTATGTCACTAACAGACCTCATGACATTTGACTGTGTTATTTTTATATGATGACTAAATCAATGGAGGACCATGGAATATGCAATATACAAATTTTGAAATCAGCTTAAATGTATGCATCAACATAGTTAAAAAAAATAGCGGAGGGACTTTGAGTAATGATGCTTAGGTGCCACAGACTTTAGCTGGTGAGGGTTCTAGTGTTAATTAGCCATTTAGAATCATAGAATCACAGAATTGTTTAGGTTGGAAAAGACCCTTAAGATCATCGATCCAGCCATTCATCTAACACTACTAAATCCACCACTAAACCTTGTCCCTAAGTGCCACATCTGCATGTCTTTTAAATACCTCCAAGGATGGTGACTCAACCACCAAGTAATAGACAAAGATTGATCAGGGAATATATCAGTGAAATTCACCAAAGATGCTAGAATAAGAAAAGAAAGAATGTCAAATAATTACAGAATGGCTTGATGAATGATTCACAAACACTGGAGAGGGGTATGTATCTAAGAATCAGTAGTTGTCTGGGATTCAAGAGACCCAGGTTAAAATACCTTATCTAAACATCTCCCTTAAAAGCAAAATTACATTTAATTGGAGTGGTACTAGTGAGCTCTGCCCAGGACATGGAAACTTGCTCTGGGGGCAAAGCATTATGTGAGACAGAGAATAGTTATGGCACGTCAAGCTAGAAAAAATAGGCAGGTATTTCTTTCTTAAGAGGATGTTCATTGTCTTCCCAACGTCATTGTTTCTGCCAGCTCCAGTCCGATGCTTGGTTATATCCTGCATTCTGCTTGTTGCTCCAGTCACAAAAAAACTGGGTGGAGAGAGCTGAAAATTAGATGTGAGGAAGTTGTGACAGGACATATAAAGCAGGTCCCATGGTAGAGGAACAAGCTGGAAATGGTTCCGATGTCACAGAAAGCGAAGGAAGGAGGTAGCAAACTTGAGGTGCAAAGAGAAAGATTATGGGGAGTTTACTTAAGAAAGGGACAGGGCGGGGGAGAAAGGAGGATTTAAACAAAATGGTAAAGGGAAAAAGTTGATTTAAGTAGGGCTTAAGAAGGGTAAAGAAAATACCGTTACACAGAAGTTTTGATCTGTCTACAGCCAAGTATTTTCTTCTCATTCTACCAACTGGGAACGATACAGACAAGGGACTAAACTAAGGGACTTGTTTTGATCCATATCTGCATGACTACAGCCCTTTACAAACTACACTTTCTCTACAAAGACAGGAGGAAAAAGTCAGAAAGGAGTAAGTGCAATCATGAGAGGCATGAGAGAACGAATAAATCCTTCCACAAATTGCTTTCCAGAGCAGTGGATGGATCTCTGTCCGTACCAATGTGCATATTTCAGATATGGGATTGCTGCCATCTTCACCCTCCCTGTTTTCTGAGGCTCTTGAGCCAGAGACTGGTGAGGTTTATGGTTGCTGGCCACTTGGTTTGAAGTGAACTTGGGTTGTTGGTTTTTTTTAAAGTCTTTAGCCTGTTTCCTGAAGCAGGCCTGAAAAAATGTAAACCAGTATGAATCCACACTAACAGACCACCAGGGAAGAAAGCTGCTGAGCCTTACTTTTTCAGCCTGATGATATTGAGGAACCCAAAAGATTCAATTCCTTCCCTAGCCAAAGTCTCTAGGTTATTTTCGTGAATGCTGGAGCAATCACAATAGCAAAAGATTTCCAGGGTGTTGAGGGTATTTTGTGTGTGTGCAAAATCCAGAATTTGATAGGCAGATTATTACAATTTTGTAACTTGCTTTAGTGTTTGAAGGCTGTCTACTGTCAAGAATACAGAGCGACTTTTGTAACTAAATTTCCTCCGCTTCCAAACAGAGTGAGTACTCCAAGAAGCAAAAATGTATACACAGAACCCATGATTAAAAATAAAAGCACTGAAGATTTTGTATGCCTCGTTTCTGAGTTGACCAGAAATGAGACATCAAAATAGGCTTGGGGTTTTTTAGCTGTATTTTTAAAATTCACTAATAGTAAATCTTGTTTCGGATGTTTTGGCATGCAAAACCACCACTGAAAATTTAGGACACACACTGCTGAAAAGAAAATTCTTAATATCTTGATTTTTTTCCTCCAAATTCTGCTAAAGGTGTACTTGCTAAAAAGCAGGCATAACTTGTTGGCGAAGTAGACAAGTAGTTCAAATTGTTCATTCTTTGTTATTCTCAGTAGGCTTGTGTCATGGTTTGGTTGTGGAAACGTTTGCTCAGCTCTCATGTTGTGTGCTTCATAGGTTGCTATTTTATTTGTCTTCCTATTTACAGCAGCGAGACTGTTTCTTGGTGAGTTAGGTACACAATTTATAATTTTATAAAGAGAAGCACTTAGTGAAAAAAGAAAAAAAATTAATGCAGACTTGCATATGCCTACAGTACAGTGCTTTTCTTCAAAAATCCTGGAATAGCCATTTTGTTAAACAAGTACATTTGTGGCAGCAGAACTAATGAAGCCTAGTTTCCTATGGTTTTTTGTCTCATGGGTGACTGACTTTCACTATCTAAGAGGATGTGAGCCCCAGGCAAAGCTTTTCCCATCATTGGGGTGTTTATATAAGGGCTTTCTCCCATGAGGCTTCCCTCATATCTTGAACTCACAACTGCAAGTTTTCTCAGAGCCAGGACTCTGATAGCATCTCTACCCATCTGTCTATTTTCAGGAAAAAAAGGAGGAAGAATTCAACTGTCTTTCACAGTTTTACCAGCGTTAAAAGTTGCTTGGAAATGTCATTAAGAAACTGTTGGAACGAATACACAGGTGAACACAAAAAGAATGATCACATAGGCTCTAATTTTATCTTGAATTCTACTGAAAATAACGTGGGCATTTCAGGATGCAGTACTGCAGTGAATATCAGAGGTATTTTGTGCGCTTGAAATTCCTGGTTCGAATTTTTTCCCATAAAAGAAGGCAGATTTGATGGTTTATTTCCTGATTTTCAATGTTATGTGCACAATAGCAGATGTATAATATGTTTCCAAAATAGACCTTTTGTCCTTTTCTTTTGGTGAGTTCACACAACTACTGCCATCAGCTGTTGATTAATTATGCTGTTTAATCCAAACTGTTTAATTTGCACTTTGGAACGGCAGGTTTCCATTTCAGCCCTACTATGAAAGCCTGCACTGGTAAATGTTAAGACTAATTTTTTTTTTTTGGTTTTCACAACTGCACACTCATTCGTAATTGTATAGGTAATTATCCAGTCAAATACAAAGTATCCACTATTATATTTTATAAGAATGCTGTTCTTCAGTGCAGTCCACTGAAACAACTTCTCTCACTTCATGTATGTATTTGGATAGTAAAGTAAAGTCATAAAGAGATAGTCCTAGCGCAGCCAGGATATGGCAATGCCTGTATTAAAGTCAGTGAAGTAAAACTCTAATATTTATCCTTTGATGCTCTGCCTCAGTGATGCAATACAAATGTACGTTTTAATGGCGCTTTTATAGTACTTGAACTCTTGGCTATATTGAAATGCAATTTTTCATCCTTGATGTTTTTGGAACGTGTTGAGAGCATAATATCCATGTTTTTCATAGATCCCAGAGAGACCTCCCTCTAACTTTCCTTTTGCCTATTCACAGCAAAGCCTGCCTTGTTTGGGTACTGGGGAACTCTTGTGAATTAGTCATCAGTGAGGTAAGAAGTGAAGTTTGAGTTAGCTGTCTGTATTTTAATTAAATTAGTAACTCTGGTTTCTCACTAGATAGATTCTTAGGTTTGGACCTTATTTCTTCTGCTTAGAGTCTGAACTGCAGGAAATTTCCTGACTTTTTTTTAAATGGCTTGTATTTTTGTGACAGGGTCCCATGCAATTTTAAGAACTGCAGGAGAAACAAGATACTGTCTAGAACTTTTCAATCATGCATTTCCAGGTGGTGTGGGGTGGTATCATTAGCTTCATTTCACATGTGGGGAAACTGAGGCACAGAGGATTGAAGTTACTTCCCCCAGACCATCCAGCAAGTAAGAAACAGAGCTAGAGTTAGGAGCTCTGACTTTTGCCAAAACCATTCACAGATATGCTGCAGCCATCGTGAGAGGAAGAGGCATGTCACACGCTAGCACTGTACAAGAGAGATTTTAACCTTTAGAAATAGCAGGTTTTTAACCCCTTGATTCACAAAACAAACTGAGTGTCTAAAGAGTAGAAGCAGCTGGAGATTTGCACCTTCTAACATTCAGACAGCTTGCACCAGTGGGCTAGCAAGGAGAAACTTGTGTCTTTGCCTGGACTAGAGAGGAGGCCTGCCTCCATGGCTGAGTCAATCTTTACATGGTTTCTTCTCTCACTCAATGATAGCATACTTTTTTGGGTACAGAATGAGATTCTACTATTTTCTGTAGTATTCAACTGTGATGGTGGCTG
Source organism: Psophia crepitans (assembly GCA_013399095.1). Classification (NCBI taxonomy): domain Eukaryota; kingdom Metazoa; phylum Chordata; class Aves; order Gruiformes; family Psophiidae; genus Psophia; species Psophia crepitans. The sequence continues at coordinate 14,420 of VWZZ01002573.1, read as the reverse complement.
GGATCTCAGGCTCTCATGAGAGAGTTATCCTTCCTTTCCTTCTGTGCAGATACCTCATATTTCTTTAGATACCATCTGATCTAATGTTTTACTAGATGAGCTGTCTGGTGCTTAATCATAATCTAAACAATCTTATTTTGTTCATGTGTGTCACAGTAGGAGCCTGGGCAGAACAGACCAAATTTTGAACTTCTGTCATGGATTGTGCTGTCTTACCTGAGTAGCTAGAGACAGAGAAATATTTGTGCCAGCCTTCCTACCTCCACTGCCTAGAATCACAGCTTTTCAGCAACCAGAGGACGAAAACTTTGATATTTTTCTTGCTTTTCTCACAGGCTTCCTCAGACAGAGAGGGAGGCAAGCAGCAGAACAATAGCTTTACATACTCTCCTGCAAAATGGGAGAAACAGCAAGAAACTATGGTGGGGGAATATGGCAATCTACAGATAGAGGAACTCAGTTCTGAAATATTTTGAAATTATCCTTTTTGCTTATGGCCTTCAGAATCTCAATGGTACCTATCACATAGCATGGTCACAGCACAGGAACTGAGATGTGAACTCCAAACAAACAGTGGAGAGGGGGGAGATGTGCTTACATCTGTTTTAAAGGAGAGCAGTGTAAACATTACACTGAAATCTTCCTGTTGAATTTTCTTAACTGCAGTGAAAAGTAAGCCTGTGTAAGGAATGCTGCCCAACAACAGCTTTTGCTTTAAGTTATCCCATATTCCTAAAGCTGTGTACTATTGTTTTGTACTGATAAACTGTCTTCTGTGTGTACTCAATTTTTTTTGTATACTTTTTTTCACTAACAACCCGCACTGTGGGCCAAGGGAGATCAAGATGAGGTTTTCATTTCATTCAGAGCTCTGGAATCCAGCCCACTGGAACTTGTATCTTTTGAAGCTCTAATAATTAACATGCCTGCATTCCTTAAACTGGAGCACTCACCAGAATGTGCTTCCTGCAGAGCTGAATGAAGGCGAGGACATTGTCTGGCCAGCAGGATGAAATGGATGGTGACCCTTCCTGGAAGGATTACTACTGTCTTTGGGCTGGGTGGAAGAGAGGATTCACCTGAACTGGTGGAGGGAGGGCGAGCAGAAGGCTCTTGGCCCCTTTGCACTTACAGACATATGTAGGATGTGGCTCTGTCTCTTTAGTTCTCTTTTTTAACTTATCTAAGCAGCAGGCTCTTTCCCACCGCAGGGCTCTGCTTACTGTAGAGATGCTACAGTTCCTTGTTAATCCAGACTTGGAAGGAGATACAACAGAATTCTGTTGACCTAAAAAAAAAAAAAAAAGCTGTGATTTCTAACAACTGGTGTGGGGATATGACTTCTTTTCCCAGACCCCTTCCTCCCTTGTATGAAAGGAGGCCAAGTGAGGCCCTATTAGTGACTGGAAGACTGACTGCTCTGAACCAGCTCCCAGAGAAGCAGAAATTACTTGGAAATGGCAAAGGGGAGTGAGTGTCACTCACACAAAGTGTGGCCTGAAATAAGTACCCAGGATCCCCCTTTGAAGTGCCAAGGAATCCATTTGGCCTGTCAGTATGGCACAGTCCTTGCTGACCTTCATTCACATGTGCTGTGTAGGGGTCTGTAGTGTGACAGGAAGGTTATGAAGTCCACTCCCTGTCTCAAAGAAGGATCAGTTAAACCAGCATTGCTTGTCATAGAGATTTATTATAATGACCTCTCCAGACAAACTATCTAGTGTTTTGGTTTTTTTTTCTTTATTAGAAGACTCTTTTCCCAAAATTTCTCGTACTGCAAATCAAGCGTACTACTTCTCATTCTGTCCACACTGGACCTGGAAAACAGTTTGTTCCTTTCCTTTTCTTTTTACAGCCTTACACACTGAAGATTGTTATCAAGTCTCCTCTCAATCCTTTTCTCTAAACAACTCCAGTTTATTCAATCTTTCCTTCTACGTCAGGTTTTCTGGACCTCAGATTAGTTTCCATTGCTCTCCTCAGGGCTATCTCCATTTGGCTCCATCTGTGAAGTGCAGAGTCCAAATGGGGCAGAGTACTTCATCTGAGCTCTTTCCTGTGCTGAGAAGGGGAAAGCATCTAGTCATTCTATATGTTTCACAGTCCTACCAGCATTTGCTATTCCAGCGCTTAGGTCAACAGCGATTCCTCAATTTAAGGGTAAAGCAGAAATCTCTAGCCTATATCCAAAGCAAAGCAGGTACTCAAACACTGCATTTCGGTACACCCCTGGACTGGTGGCTAAATCCACAGAGGACTCTTATTTAGCTCCCCTCCTTCTTTCTTTCCTCTCTGCTCAGAAAGGGTGACAAGGTGTGGCTTGCCAAGGCAGACTGCCAACAGCTAAAATTTCCTATACAGCTGTAGAAATAAAGAACTATTAAGCATGCCTGGTCCCCACCACACCCTTTCCCTGGCTCTGCTTTGCCCTTTCTAGCTGAAGGACCCTGCTCTGCTGTCTGCACTTGCAGGGAGGCACATAGGGTCTCCGGGTACAATCCCTGTCTCTTCTCATGCCCACTTTTCTTTTTTTGAGGCAGAGAGATTCAGCAGAGTCAGATCTATGGTATGTTTTATGCTCCGTGGCTGGGGCCCACTTCCCTTAGTATGCTGGGCTTTTTTTTTAGCATTTTAAGGAGGCTAAAACTTCTAGGTTGGCCATTCTTATTCTGCTCTGAGGTAATAGGAAAGGTACCCCGTAAGTTCACAAGGACTGTGTGGCACATCCCTACTCTGACATAAAGCGTGAGCCTTGCTTTTTTGGATTTTTTTCTTTAATGGAAAGTTGATGCTTTACTCCACTGATGTCCCTGGCAGAAGAAGGGAACAGGCAGTCCTGAAAAGTGCTTTAAAAGCACCTCATAGTTATATTGTGACTACATCTGAAACTGTGAACACAGGGGCTCAGTCTTTGGAGATTCTGGGAGCACTCAGCTGCCTGGAGGTCAACAGAAGTTAAAGTCACTAAGCAGTTCATTGGAGGTTCTTACCACCCAGCAGGACAGGAACCAACTGAAGTCAGTAAGGGACTGCACTGGTTGCCTGCTTGTATTAAAACCAGTTGTATGAAACTGACTCAGAGAGTAGAAGAAATGAAGAATTGGATCTGAAGAGGAGGGGAGTTTCATTATACATGGATGTGGGTTTGGGGAAAGTAAATACAATCAGAAGTAATTTTTTACTTTTATTGGTGACGGGTTTTTTTTATCAGCCAGCACAATCATGTATATGTTGCAGAGTAAGAGTAACATACATGCCAAATCTAACGGAGCAGGCATTCCTAGCTGTGCAAAGGCAAGGTGTTTTTTTTCTTCTTTGTACAGTAGGAAAAGTGTATTTTTTTCCAACCTTGCGTAGCTGAAGGAACAGCTGGATATATTTACTTTCAAACTTTTCAATAAAATCTACCTTTCAGATGAGAATAAGCATTAAAAATTTAAAGAGAATTTTCAGACAGCAGGCAGAGGGAATGTTGGGGTTCTCAACCCTGACTACTGCTACTTTTGATAGGTTGTGCTTTCTGAGAATAAGAGAAAGATGCTTGAGGAAATGATTCAGTAAGATGAATATTCTGCATTGCAAGAGATCTGTGTTATCTTGTCAGGATTGTCTCCCTATAAAGGGAAAGTAAAAGAAAGATATATTCTGTAGAGCAAAGTTTAGTTTAGATAGTGCATGAAAGGGAAGGCTAGGGCAACAGTAGCAGCACAGTGTTACCCAGCATAGGCATACGCCTAGCTATTGCACTTAGAATGATTTGTCATGTCCTGACTCTGTGTCCAATTGTCAGTGGCAAAATTCCTGAAACAACAAACTGGTTTGTCGTAGGATCAGATTCTTTATATGTTAAAAAAAAAATTAATAAATCTTTACATCTGAACTATCGCATGTGTATTTAGTATAGAAGATTATCTTTCAAGTTTCTTAGCAGTAAGCCGCAGTCCTGCTCAGAACCAGAAAAGCTGTGGCTTGGCTTTACACGGTGCTTCACAATGCCAGAGATAGCCGCTCCTATGTCATCTTAACTAATTAAGAACACTGGAAAAGTGATTTTGTAATTATTTGACTGACCATGCTGTAGGTGCTCTCAGAGGCTTTAATTCCATAGCAATGGGTTGTAAACATCTAGTGACTGATGATGCAAATATGCCATGATTTACTCTTACCATGAGCTTCATTTGGGTACCTAATATCAGTCTGTGTTATGATACACAGCCTTCGGAAATGAGCTTTTATAACTAGTCTTTAATGAAAACCAGAATTCTTTCAGGAACTGAACAATAAAATTGTTAGGCATTTGTTTTTATAGCTGAACTTCCAGTGACAAAATATATAAGGCATATAGTACAATTGGTTTTCATCAGAGATATGGGATGGATGATGTCAGGGTATAAAGAATACGTTATTCTTTATACATACAAATGTGTATTATGTAAGTAAACATTTTTTAAAAAAAATATATTGGGAGATCTTTCAGTCAAAACAAATATTTAGTCCTATGTGTTTAGGGAGTGTAAGAATCTGATCTTTCTGCCTTTGTATTTTAAATCTCTGTGGCTTGAACTTTACTTTCTAAGTTTCCATAGGACAGTCCAAATTGGTTAGCTATTGCAGCCATATTTTAAAGTTTACTTTCAATTTTGCTTGCAGTCTATCTAGTATTTATCAGTTCCAGGAAAAATCTTGACATAGAGGCTGGGTCATTTTTCAGTTCAGTGAGGGGTGTTTTTGTGAGCTTTTTCTCCATATAGATACAGCATAATTCTATATTCTTTAGCTTGCAGATGAGAACTTTGCTTACAAAAAAGAAGGTAGAAACACAGAATTCCAACAGCAAACCAAAGCCATAACAGTGAAATAGCACAAATACTATTGTGATGAAATTACTGCCTGAGATTTTATGGCTTGCATTATTAGCTGTCCAGCCTTTCATAGGAGGAAGGGCTGGAGACTAGTTGTTGGGACCTGCTCACAGAATGTGGCATAAAGATGATGGCTTCTGGGCTGAGGTGCCTGGCGAAGCAGGAGGACTCCAGCTCTTGCCCTTTGTCAGTGGGGGACAGGGAACGGCAGCAGTGTTCTTGGGAGGCAGAGGCAATCAGTAGCAGCAAAGCTACTGAGTTCTAATATATAGCTTTGTCTCTTATGAGTACTTCTTGTCTGACCTACAGTGCAAATGCCAGCCAAACCTGTTCCCAGAGCTGCGATATGCACAACGTGTTACGTTTGCTTGTGTCTAATACTGTTGTCATTTTTCAGTGGAACAATAATAGAAGTTTCTCCACAGTTTGGGTTTAACAACCTTGTAGGAACTGAATGTATTTCACACCTCTATTCCTCTTAAAATATGACTGAAATTGGCTATGTGCTTAGAAGTTACTAAGGGAAGATACATATTGTGATTACACATTTTAATATCTTGGGAAACTAGGCCAAGAATAATAATGATATCAGTTTGTTGAATAAAATATTGAATCCCATCAGGATGTTTTTGCACACATACTCTCCAGGTTTGGCAGGAATTCGTTTGGAAAATGAATTATACATTATAGGAGCTCGCTGCAAAGTCAATTGTCTGCAGATTCCTTAGCAGGATGGATCTCTATTTTCTGCTCTCTCGCATATGAAAGACAGGTGACGAAAAAAGAGATGCATTAACTTGTTTAGATTGTAGGAAGTCAAAGGGGAAATGAGTTAGAATGGTTTATCTACTTTCAACATTATATAACAGACTAGGTCTAATGTCGGTCAGCCATGTCAGAGGGAGCTGATTTGTATTCACTATTTGTAAAATTAACTAAATGTGGATTTTGGTGTTTAACTTTAGGGTTCTACTTCTTCAAATATTGAGTAAATCCTTGACACAGCAAATGACACCTGTTTAGCACATGCTCTACTTGAAGTATCTGTTGATTGCTGAAATAAGGCCCCTGATTACCTTTGGAAAAAGCTACTTTATTGGTGTTTCAGGATAAAATCAAAGTTAAACAATTGAAATAGTATGTGTACTATCCTATAATGAATACATAAAAACAGGACTGTATCTAAATTAGGCAGAAGTATTTAGTAGTTTAAGCAGGTCTTTTGGGGCAAGTTTTGTTTTGTTGTTTGATATTATTACTGTTGTTGTTTCAATTAAAAAAAAAATTCAGGAAAATAAAAAGTGGGGAAAACAGTACAAAAATAGGAGCATGTTTCCAAAATTGTAAGATTTTAAAAATCTGAAAGGAATAGATTGGAGAATTCTTTCAAATGTCTTACTGGCACTTTGATCAGAGGTCAGAGAACTGGTCGGTTTTAAAGCCAGGAGGGATTATTAATATTCATCTCTTTCAGCTTTCCTTATAGGACAAACCATAGAATTTCCCCCTGCAGTTCTTGGTTTGTGCCCAGAACATTTGAACCAGGTGTGAAAAAATTCAATATTGACACAGACTTGAAGTCATGGAGAATTTACTGCATCCTTTCATAAGCCGTGTAACTGTTTCCTTCCCTCAGAGTAGAAATTTGTGTGCTTTACCATTTGAACTTACCTAACTTCATCTTCTAGCTGTGGGATCTTACATCATTATGCACAGCATTAAAGCATATCTTTTTATAATGTGAACACCAGTACCTGCACTGAGGCAGGGATGTCTCCTCAGCAAAATGAGGATAACAATGAAATATGTGTCACAGCTCTGAGTGTGTGAAGGTTTTTCCCAAAGTTTTTCCCATTTCCCAAGCGTGGAAATGGGAAACCTGTTGAGTTACCAGCAACAGAGGTGAAAGACCAGGCAGTTTTGTTGTCTGAAAAGCAGGTTTGTTGCCTGGTGTGCAATAAGCCAATTCCCACACACACAGGAGAGATACTGCTTTTGTTCAGGCCTGGGTGCTCGGTGGAATTTCCACAAATAAAGCACACCTAATGCTGGTTGTCTTGTCATATTTATACACAAATGTTACAAAGTAATACACCTCCAACTACCAGGATTGGTTCGGGTTTCTTCACCTAGTATGCAAACTAGAATGCATGCCCAGTTCTTTTCTGTGCCATTATCTTTTTATTAGGTGGTATAACGGGGATAGGTGGTCCATGGGTTGGCAGTTGCTTTTACCCCAGCCCAAATTACCTTTTCCCTAGTTCCTCAATACTTTTGGCACTTCCAAATGGTTCTTCAGGGTCTGCTGGTTAAACTAATGATTTGTCAGTTATGTTCCTACCTCTTGATAATCACGTTTTAATTAATGCATTATTCAGATAAATCATAGAATGGTTTGGGTTGGAAAGGGACCACAAGGATCATCTAGTTCCAACCCCCCTGCCACGGGTAGGGACATCCTACACTAGACCAGATTGCTCAAAGCCCCATCCAACCTAGCCTTGAACACTGCCAGGGATGGGGCCTATGAACTAACATAGGAATAGGACTATATAGTAGGCATTCTTAACTACAAAACTACCTGTAACATTCTCAACTTATGAAACCTATTTGGAAAAACTATTTGTAATTTCTTAGCTACAAAATCATGATTAACTCTTAAATTTGATGCAAGGTAGCAGTTTTAGTACCAGTTACTAGTTTCCTATGTGCCTCTCGTTAGTGGTAATATCCCTGAGAGATTGATTTAACATAGCCACCGCACTGACGTATGAGATGACAGAGATACATCTAAGAAGGAGAAAACACTGGTTCAACTGTTTGTCATCTTGTCTTTCCAGAGCTGAGAGCTGTGAACTTGGAGCTTCAGGCTCAACCCCACTAAGGGCATAGGCGCTCAAGCTGGAAATATCAAAATATAAAGCCAAAAAACCCTCACTTTGCTGCCTCCCAGTCCATAGTCACCAAGTCCCTCCCTGCTTGAAGTGCTTGGGTTTCTATTCTGCACCTCCAGTTGGAGCTGCAGGAGCACTTACTCTTGTGACTATGCTTGGGGTGGTCCTGCAGCCCTCAGAAGGAACCCACTGCAATCAGCAAGCTGACAACATAGTTAACGCACAGCCAGTTGGATCAAGTCTGCACAAACGCGGATATGACTCCCTCAAAATTTAAATAGTGCTCATTAGTACTGTGTACCACTTATCACAACAAGCAGAAGGTACCCACCCTCAGCAAATGCTAGACCAAAGCTCAATTAGTTAAATACGTATATATGCCTGTATATGTTGTTTATTAAAAAGAAGCTACAAATGATCTCTGGTGCAGATACCGAGACCAGAACTCTTTCCTCCCAAACTAATGCTCCGACCACTGAGATAGAGGTGAGCTCTGTCTGGGCTTACAGTATGTGACTTGGCTTTCCTCAGCCCGAAGAAAAAACTATGCTTTTGACCGACCTCCTTGGCCAGGTGCTCCCAGAAGGAGCATGGCAGGATGCATATATTAACGCAGCACTACATGGACATCTGATGTCCTGCTCTCCCTGTTTCTCCAGATTCATGGGTGAAAGCATCTCTGGGAGCCAGGGTGTCTGGAGGATGCCCTGGGACATGTGACTCTGAAGAGGCCAGATCAAGTCATGCAGGGCTTGATAGCTCTCCTAGCATGATGGTCCCAAGTGACAGCTCTGAATCACTGTCTGGACCTTGGCAGTGGGCTCTCAGGACATGTTAGCTGGGGTATCTTGTTGTCTGGGATCTGAACATGAGGAGGTGGAAAGCAGCTTTTCTTTTCATGCCCTCAAGCATGAAAGCTCCTAATTTCCAAAAAGGAAAGATCAGGCCAGCAGGTTGAAGGAGGTGATTCTTCCCCTCTACTCCACTCTTGTGAGATCCCACCTGGAGTACTGCATCCAGCTCTGGAGTCCTCAGTACAGGAAAGACATGGAGCTGCTGGAACAAGTCCAGAGGAGGGCCACAAAGTTGATCACAGGGCTGGAGCACCTCTCCTACGAGGACAGGCTGAGGGAGTTGGGGTTGTTCAGCCTGGAGAAGAAAAGGCTCCAGGGAGACCTAATCGCAGCCTTCCAATACCTAAAGGGGACTACAGGAAAGCTGGCGAGGGGCTGTTTATTAGGGAGTGCAGTGACAGGGCAAGGGGTAATGGGTATAAACTAAAAGAGAGGAGCTTTAGATTGGACATGAGGAAGAAATTCTTCCCTGTGAGGGTGGTGAGGCACTGGAACAGGTTGCCCGGAGAAGTTGTGGAGGTGCCATCCCTGGCAGTGTTCAAGGCCGGGTTGGATGGGACTTTGGGCAACCTGGTCTAGTGTAGGGTGTCCCTGCCCATGGCAGGGGGGTTGGAACTAGATGATCCTTGTGGTCCCTTCCAACCCAAACCATTCCATGATTCTATGAATTGTACAGTTTCAACATTTGAAAGTGGAGAAGAGGGGGAATGTAGTGAAAAATGTGGAAGTTACAGTCTTGTTGCATGTGTGGGTCAGTCAGCTTGTTTGTTTTCCACCACTCAATTAGAAAAAGACACATGAAAATTGTTCATTGATTCCAAGACAATGTGTTTTTCTGTGTTCAGTGGAAGCTTGGAGAAGTTCAGGGGACAAGTTTGAAACATAGCCATGTGGACTGAAGTCAGAGGGTTTTGTCTCCTACCAGGTAAGTTATCCCCCATAGCATAGTGTCATTCTTTGTCTGGTAGAAATGGGCCTGTTTACTTGGGGACCTTGGCTTTGTGTATCTGCAATGTCACGTACACATCTGGTGTTTGTCTCTGCAATCACTTTTCGCTAGTTTTGGTCTAATGTGTCTCCAGATAGCTGTGATGTCCACTGTCCTGTAGCAGGGAAAGAGGTAATTTTTTTCAGTTTGCTAAATCTACCTCCTCTTGTGCATATTCCTGCTTCCTTTGTTGCTCCTTTAGTGCGGCTGCATTCGTGCCTGTATAAAATAGGAAAGCATCAAAATTTCCTAGTGCAGGCAGAGACCCACACACAATGACTAAACTGGATTTGTCCAAACCTTTGCTACTTCATTCTTTCTCAGATGTTTTGTGGGGAGGTTGTTTGTGCTCTGACAAACAAACTATTGTGTGTGTGTGTGTGTGTTTGCTTTTTAAGCATTAGATATTTTAAAAGTTCATTTTTATGCTCCAAAGACTACACAAATTGCTACTATCCGTTAGTACTTGCCTGGAGGATTAGGGCTAACATTTAGAATAATGTACCCGGCATGTCTCTTTGATTATTACAGAACTGCAACATGAAGTATTATTTGGTGGCAATTTTATGATGTGCCCAAGTGAAATAAAATGCCTATTTTATTAAAAAAAGAATGCACCCAAGGGCAGCGCAAAGGGACCCTGATACAAATGTTTTGCAATAGGACACATTCTCATGAAGTGATTTAGTGTCTCAGCTGGGATTTAACTCCCAGGGAGAATTCCAGAATTGTCACTTACTGACACTGGTTTATTTTCAGTGGAGAATGCTGACTTCTCAGGAAAGGAGGGAGTGAAGAACTGTCTCGTTTGTTTTATCCCTGTGTTTGGTGGGTCAGGGCAAAGTTATTTGGGGGCAATTCCACTGCATTCCTTGTTAGATACTCATTTCTCAAGTGCTGAGCAGGGAATTTTATTGCTTTCACTTGAGGCAATTAAAAATAATAAATTGTAGTTGAGAATAGGAGATGCATTTTATATGTCTCTTGTAAACTTTGCCCTCAAGTATCTCCATCACCTGTGCAAATGCACCAGCAATTCTGTTAACATCTGGCAAGCAGCAAACAGGGGGGAAAAAAAAACTTTAAAAAACATCTCTGGTGTAATATGCCAAAGCAAGTTTTTAATTAGGGGTTTTTTCCCCCTTATTTCAAGTATAGGCCTAAAGTGATCAGCAATTTCTTAGTCACAAACTATAGTGCTTCCACTGACAGTTCCAATTATGATGTAACTACAACTACTGGACAACTACTTATTTGAACTGAATTGTCATTGCTGCATTTTGGAAAAGTGAGTTCTTAAGCTTGACAAGAGTTGTGTTTACAGGACTGTGTGTGACTGTGTGTCTGCAGTCAGCCCATGCCTGTAGAAGACGTAAAGCTAAATGACTCCTTGAATTTTAACTGACATGGAATGTAAATCACATAAGTAATAGGCAGAAACACTCATTTCTTGAGAGCTATGTTCATAATTGGAAATTGCTCTAATTAACAAAATGGAAAAAGGCACTTTCAGCATTATTTTCCCATAGGAGGATGACAAAACCTGTGTTATGACTGCTGTTCTTGTATGTAGGTCCGTCCATATATCCCATACATAGGCACAGAGGAAACTGATCCATTTGTTTTAAGTCATGCCTGAGAAAAAGCCAAATTCTAATGTATAGAGTAGACACACAAATGCAACAATGTTTGTTTTGTTTCTCTCTGCTAGCAATGGCTCTCTGTACTTCATTTCTTGATAAGAAAACATATTTTAAAATTTTTCAAGATTTGTAACATTTTTGAGAAGCTGTCCATCTTTCATGCTCCGAAAATTCAGAGATTATTTAAGTACACTTTCTCACATGACAGAAAAGACTTTTCAGATGGATGATCTGTTGCATCTCAGGGGCCCTGAAGACTGCCAGCATCTATTTTACTTAGATGTGTGTGCCTCACTGGGACCCAGAACTATCATTACCTTCTTTTCAGTGAACTAATGTTTAACTTTAAGCCCAGCATGAGTATGGCAGGACTCAAGCTGGACACTCCCAAGTGGCACGTGCACCCGTGTGTGAGGTAACAGACTGCAATGGTGCTGCTCTTTGTAATAGAATAGAATAGAATAGAATCATTAAGGTTGGAAGTGACCTCAAGGATCACCTAGTCCAACCATCCCCCCACCACCTATTACCCACTAAACCACGTCCCTAAGTACCACATCTAACCTTTCCTTAAACACCCTCAGGGATGGTGACTCCACCACCACCCTGGGCAACCCGGACTCACTGGCTGTGACATTCAGGTGGATAATTCTGGCAGTCCTAACTCGCCCTATCAATGTGTAGACTCCGAAAATTTCTCTTTACATAGTGATACTTTCTCACAATTAAAAAAAAAATTTACTGATAACATGAAGATCAATTAATGGCATTTTAAATGTAATATAATTGCCCAAAGGTATGAGCAAGATTATCTCTTGCATCTGTCCTTGAAGGGGACCTACAGAAAGGAAAGATTTTGGTTTCTCCGTCAGCTTGTCTTCCCTTTTTAGCCTTGCAGACAGACTCTCTTTTTCTGTCCTCCTTGCATGGCTGCACAGGGATGACAGAAGTGGTGACTGTATGGTTGGGTGTGGAGAGGTTTGCACAGAAGAGCAAAAGAAGACAGGGGGGTGGGGGGTGGTGAGGATTGTAGGAAAATGACTGTTACTTCCACTGCCTGCAACTCTCTGGGAGACAGAAAGTGTTTTGAGAGAACCCCAGCTCCTTGAAAGCGTTTGACTTCTCCAAAGGCTCCTGAGAAAGAAAGGGAGAAATAGAGATGACCTGCATGTCCCTACCTAGTGGAAGGTCTGACTTTCGTCTTGGGGGATGTCTCGATTTCAAGTCTGCCCTGGGCAGCTTAAAGATGCTGAGAACTCCAGTACACAGGCATGAGCTTTTGAGTTTTAGAGCAGGTAAACTCCAAAATAAGTAAACTCAAACTAAGCAAACCTCTTGAATACACAAATGGGATCCTTATTTCTTGAAAGTGAATGTGTACCTAAACACTCTGATTAATCAAGAGCTAAATTGTCACAAAATTGGTCAGTGATTCTCTTGTTAACTGAAATGAAATGTAGTATGACCAGTTCAGTGAATATTGCAATACACTGAGCAACTGATGGTCTGGAACTGAATCTTTCATGGAATTTAAAGTTATTCATGACTCTGTGGTTAAGGATGTCACAGATACTTTTCCACAGTTAAGGATGTTGCAGATTGTTGCTAGGTACTACTAAGGATGACTGTTGTATAGTCCTATCCCTCTGCTAGTTAATGTTTATCCAAACAATGTGTTAATTAAGATGTGATTGTCGAGGTAGAATCATAACTGAGAAAGTGTTAGTTTGATCAGCAGACCCTGAAGAACCATTTGAAATTACCAAAAGTCCTGGGAACCTAGGGGAAAAGTATTTCCTGCAGGGGGACCACCTACCCAAATTATACCACCTACTCAAAAGGGAAAGGCAGAGACAAGAACTGGGCACATGTTCTAGCTTGCATGCTGGGCAAGGAAACCCGAACTAATCATTGTAACTGAGAGCGTACAACCTTGTAACATTTGTGTATAACCATGACAAGAGAACTGGCACTAGGGGTGCTTGATTTGTGGAAATCCACCCAGCACCCAGGCCTGAATGAAAAGTGGGAATTGACTTTTTGCACGCCGGGCAACAAGCCCACTTTTCAGACAACGGTTTGTGGCAACCCAGTTGGGACAGCTGTGACAAGACCACTGTGGTGCCTTGCTTGGATCGACTTGCCAGCTGCCAGTGGGGAGATGGTGTTCTCCGGACTCCAGCACACACCCACCCCATCAGGGACTCCATGAGTATTCTCCCCAGCCCGAGCAGATAAGCGATAAAATGGTGCAACGCTTGCTATAAGAATTATTGCTCAATGATTATTCTACTCATGCATAATGGAAATAGTCATATGCGCTTGGACAGTGACAACTGGAGTATATGGCATCGTGATTTAGAACGTTCTTTTTGGGAAAGAAAAATATGGGTGCCCGACAGTCGGTAATAACTCCTTGCTCCCCACTAGGCTGTATTTTAAAGCGTGAGGGCAAGTTTGGAGGGGATCCCCTAACAAAAAGGAAACTTATAGAATATTGTCCTCAATGGTCACCAAAGTATAAATTGGATGACAAGGAAAAATGACCAGAAAAAGGACCCTTAAATTAGAATACAATTTTGCAGTTTATGTTATTTTGTAGAAGGTTGGATAAATGGGATGAAGTACTATATGTTGATTTATTTTTCTTGTTGAGAAATGATGATGAAACACAATATCAATGTAGTTTGTTAGTTTGTGATTCAAATGTAATGATGATGTTGAAAGATATGGAGAAGGCACTGAGGTGTTGTTCTGCTTGCAGTATTGGAAAAAGGTGCCTGAAGGTGAGAGAGAAGGAGGAAGATATTCAGATGTTAGTAGCTCAGAATAGAGAAAGTGTTAATGATGGAGAGGGAGGCAGTGAAAGAGGTAGTGAAGCTCGTAGCCCAACAGCAGGAAGAGCTTGGGTGGAACAACATACTGTAATTCAGGCCCCCCTTCACCAGGCAGTGGGTCCAGAGGGTTTACCAGTATATGTAAAAGTACCATTTACAACGTTGGATCTAACGAATTGGAAAGAATCTACAGGGTCATACCGGGATAACCCTAATAGGGTGTGTCAGTGTAGTGGTTTAACCTTGGCTAAGGTGTCCACCAAGCCGCTCTATCATTCCCCTTCTCAGCAGGGCAGAGAGGGGAGAGAAAAAAAACAACATGGAAAAACAACCCCAAAGTTG